>JAVKPL010007683.1:0-314252 GCA_032173675.1 Gastrolobium villosum
TGTCTTGAGAGTGTCCTGAGGGAGTAACCGAATCTGATGATATCCACTCCTCAGATCCAACTTCGAAAACACACTTGCTCCTCTTAATTCATCGAGTAATTCATCAATAGTAGGGATTGGAAAACGATCCCTTATAGTGATCTTGTTTAGAGCTCTATAGTCAATGCACATTCTCCATGAATTATCATGCTTCTTTACCAGCAAGACCGGAGAGGAATAAGGACTTCTACTTACTTTAATGAAACCAGAAGCTAAGGGTCAGCCACCTGCTTCTCAATTTCAGATTTTTGATGATGACCATAACGATAAGGTCTCACATTGACTGGCTCGGATTCTGCATGCAAATTAATAGCATGGTCATAATCCCTGGAAGGAGGTAGTTCCTGTGGAACTTGAAATACATCCTGATATTGGACCAAGATATGCCACACTGCCAAAGGAATAGCATCCTTAACTGTTAACAATTCTGTCATGCCCTCCTTAGCATTGGATTTCCCCACCAACATGGACATATCAGAAGATGGAGATAAAGTGAGGCATTCGGCAGAAGAATTCTCAGTAATGCTTCCTTCTCCTTTTAAAACAATTCTCTGATTTTGCCAATTAAACTCCATAGACAGATCACTGTAATCATGGAGCACCTTGCCCAAAGTACTTAACCACATAATACCTAGAATAATTCCTAGGCCAGTTAAATCAATGATCCAGAGGTCCACTACAAAGACATGCCCCTGAATGTTCAAGACAACCTCAGGACATTTCTTTTCACAAATCAGAAAGTCCCCATTGCCTAAAAACACCCTCATTTTTGGGACCTTGATCATAGATAGGCCTAGACTGATAGCAAGCTCCTTTTGAACAAAATTATGAGAGCTTCCGGAATCTATGAGAATATGGACTGGCCTACTCTGCATCAGAATTTGGAATTTCAAGGCTCTAGGATTTTGGTCACTCTCCAAAGAATGCAAAGCTGCATCCATGTGATGTGAAACTGACTCAGTATGATCCTGTTGCAATTGCTCAGGCTGCCACACTATTTGCTCTTCACCCTCCAACACTTCTTCTTCGGAATCCCCAACCATAAACAACATTCGTCCTTTGCATATGTGCTTAGAATTCCACTTGTCATCACAAGTATAGCACAAACCCAATTCCCTTCGTTTCTGCAAATACTCATTAGACACCCTTCGACTGGAAGCTGGAGGTGGTAAGGCTAAAATGTTTGATTTATTGGTAGGAATAGTAGATGGCAAAGCTGGAAAAGTTGGTTTGTGGTGTGGTACAAAAGAAGGAGTGGACATATGTGGTTCACTAGACAAGGACTTGGTGTAAAATCGCTTGGGAACAGATGAAAGAGACACACGAAGATCAGAAAAATGAGCTTCATATGTTAAGGCTAACTGCATGGCTTGATGTAAAGAAGTGGGTTTATGTAATTGAATCGCTCTTCGTAATTCAGCTTGCAAACCAGAAACAAAAAAACTCATCAAAACCGCATCAAAAAACTCGGTTACCTGGTTGATTAAAGCTTCAAAATTGCGAATGTAATCAGTAAGAGCACCCTCCTGAGTCAATTTGGATAACACACCTCGAAGATCAGTATATGTATTACCACCAAAACGTTGTTGCAAAGCAACTTTGAAATCCTCCCACACATGAATCGTGCCTCCACTAAACAACCATTGAAACCAAGGACCCGCCATTCCCTCCATCTTCATACCTGCTAACCGCACCTTCAAGGTATCTGGTATTTGATGCAAACCAAAATACAGTTCCGTACGAAAAATCCAAGGCACTGGATCTCTTCCATCAAAAGAAGGTAATTCCATTTTAACAGAACGCATCACATTGCGCGAATCAGAAGGATCAAACCTGAATTGATTCTGTCCTCCCTGATCGAGATGACTGGAATTTGTATTGGTTGAAGTTCCTGGCATAACATGAGCATTCATGCGAGATTCCATACCCATAATCGCTGCATGGATCTGTTGAAGCTGATTGTTGAAGGTCACGAACTGGGTTTGCTGATCAACAGAACGCTGCTGCAGATCCTCCAAACTTCGATCAACTCGCGTCTGGAAAGAAGCCAGATCTTCAGCAAGATCTTGAATTCTCATTATCAAACGGCGTGAGAACAACAATATGAAAGCACCAATGTTAAGGGTTGAGAACCCTACAGAGAAAAGAAGGAAACTTGAAGAAATTCACAAAGGATTGTATATTCAGAATGATCCTCTTTTGCACTTACAATGGACCTTATAACTCCCACAACTAACTAACCGCATGCAACCTCCCCAATGGACACTTGGCAACACTTCCCAACTAACTTGCCAACTCACTAACCCCATATGACTATTATACCCTTTATACAATATTAACAAACAACTGACAAACTAAGCTACTAACTACAACAGATTCAGAATCTTAATCTACAAATATACTACAATTCAACTACATAATCCTTGGCCCACATTGGAGCTCCCTTCTTCCTTCCACTGCACGTAACACTTCCCCTCTGAAGCTAAGGAACACGTCGTAGACCCATTGAGGAATCTTGGAGGATGAAGAAGACATTGACTCGAAGAAAGGAACTGAAGTCAACGGTTGAACGCAGAGCAAAACTGCAAAATACAGAGTTATGAGATCTAGCTTGACATACTATCAATTATTCAAGTTTCACAAGATAAATATTTGATCCACCTCGTTTGTTTAATAAAGGAGCACATTTTCATAGGTACGTGTAAAATAATCAAAGAAATGAGTCAACGAACCGAACGGCCCCATGAAATAATCAATTTTAAAAAAATAGTTTATGAACCGAACCGGTTTAAGAGCCGAATCATTTCCGAACCATTTTCAAACCGAACCAAATTAATTTTTATAATTTTAATTTTTAATTTTTTAATTTTTTTCTTTTTAAGAGAGGGTCGACCCGAACCGGTTTCGAACCGGTTCCGAATCACTTCTGAACCGAACAAGTTTTGAACCAAACCAATTTTGAATCGTACCGAACCACTTTCGAACCGAACCATTTAAACCAATTTGGTTCGATTTTTTCAAAAAATCCGATTCGGTTCGACCCATGCACATCCCTACATTTTCATTGCTCATTACCTTTTTATATATTTGGTAAAATAAAAACCCATTATTAAGTAAGCACCGAAAATATTTTCATTTTAGTGAATAAGCCACTAGGTGCTGCTTGATCCCCTTCAAGCGACAAATGATGCGTGTGTAAGAGAAGACATGGTTCATGGTATATCTATAGGTGACAAAATGAGTTGGGTGCGCCCTGCCGGCCAAGATTAAGTTTTTCAAACCGCCTGTTTCGCCAAATTCGCTTGGGCTGAAATTTTTATTTAATTTTTTTTTTAGTTTAAAATATTATCGGTCCGGCAGACAACTCGTCCTGCCCGCTCAAACAGGATGGATTGAATTTTCTAACCCATCTTTAAAGATGGGATGGACGGGTCAATCTATTTTTTGGTTGTCTTATAGCGCGGTAGGGCAAAGTGTCAATTTTACCATCTCTAAGTATGTGTGTCGTTGGCCCCACATGATTATGTACCTCGCTTATTAGCTAACATTATAGGTTTAGTCAACAAATTATTATTATATATTATCATTAGACTAAATCAAAGTTCTCGCTTTCAAAAAGATTTTGCCTTATGTTGAAATTTAGAACAAAGAAGGAAGTTAAATTTATTGTTCACACGTCAAGTCTCAAAGTCTCACACTCTTGATTGAAGTATGACTGGTCATATTTAGTATAGTTTGTAAGAATTTATAAACAAAAAATTTATAAATATAACCTTCTCTTAAAAATTATGCATGACTCTCCATAAAGTTTTTTAATTGCTTGGTATAAATATGAGTATTCAGCATAGCTTCAAATTCCTTGTTGAAAATTGATACCAGGTTCGTGGTATCAAATTATAGATTAACAGGCAGAAAAGGACCATCACCGCAAAGGACTTCTTCTCCATCAGAAATTTCTGTTATACAACTTAAACAACAAACAACTTCGTTAATGTAAGAGACCAAAATTTGTCTCAAGAATCGAGATGGTTCTATGAGGAATATGTAGGACAAAACCTTTGGTAGCAACTCTATTGTTCACCCTCTCCATCTTATTCACGGAAAAATTTACTATGTTCCGGGACCTCTGTGGTCCTTCCTATAAAAATTCTACACATATATTAAATATTTATTTTTCTCTTTTTTCTTTTTTCTCTCTCCAATTTTTTATTTCTTTCTCTCTCTTCCGGTCCACCCATCAAAAGTGCTCCCTTGAGCACTACATTCCGGCTCCTCATTCACCTACTGATTTGAACAGTAAAGTCCTTGCTGATGTATTGTAAGACCCCACTTTTAGAAAAGTAAAAAAATAAAAAATGAAAATATGGAAATGGTGAACCATTTCCCACTTTCTTTTCTTTCACTACACCAAACATTTTTGTTTTTGTCTCCCATTATCCATTTTCACCTACCACGCGCCGACATTTAAAGAAATATCAGGTGTCATCTTGCATCATGATATTCTAACACACATTGCAGAGACTCAAAAAAGGACTTAAGGGTTAGGTTGCATTTGTAGTTCCAAACACAAACATTAGATTCGTTGGATTACGATTACCATTTTATTAAGTTTAATATAAATATTTATGATATTTTATGTTTCTTTACAAAATTTATGGGTATTATAAGTTTATATTCATTTTTTGTTAAATTATTGAATATTAAATATGGGGAAGGATCCGTTTATAAACTTTTTTTACAAATTACACTAAGTATGACCGGTCATACATTCTTGATTGAAGTATGACCGGTCATACTTAATGTAGTTTGTAAGAGTTTGTAAATAAAAAGTTTGTAAATATCATCTTTCTCATTAAATATACACTACATAAATTAAAATTATTATTTAATATCATAACGTGTCAAAATCTAACATTTTTTAAAATTAGTGTATCACAATATCATGTCATGTCTCGTATCGGTGTAAGATAGATTTCCACTCAAGACTTTTTCCTGACCCTCACGCAGACCCACCCACTCCAACATCTTCTTCCATTCCTCTTCTTCTCTTATGGTGGTCGAGTCATTTTGTAAGCAATAGAAGACAACCAAGGCTTGAGAGGCGGACGCGGAGGCTGAGGCCAGCAGCTGTAGGAGAAGAAAAGAAAATAACCAAAACTATTTTAAAAAATAAAAAACATAAAAATATAGGGTCCCCACCAATTTTATTTTATTTAAAAAAATTGGAAAACTTTTATTTTAGCAAACTGATCTTTGAATCAAGGTTCAAGAGTCTGATTATGCATAGGGAATGGTGAAAACTTAATCTCACTGCACCTCTGATAAATCCATTTAAAATGGTTTTCTTAAATTAGTTGAGAAAGTTTTAATAATTTTAGAGTATTTGCTTAACCCAAACAAAACAATTGAATAATAAAATTACTTACAAGAAAAGAAAATAGAAATGTCAAAGTTTTATTTTGAGCTTGACAGAAAAATTCTGCTCTGACGTGTCCTCTAGTGCGATGAGGAACTCAAAGCTACATTTTTCTTAAAAAATATTTGTTTGTTTTTCTAAATTTAAAACTTTTGAAAGTTAACTCACAATTGCACTTGGTATAAGATAGCATGTTTATACGTATATCCTTTCGAAGCATACAACACTTCAGGATGGCCAACCACACAATCAACGTCAAATATCATCGCGTGAATTATCGGAAGTTTAAAATAGGTTTATTGAAAGGGAAAAATATTTGTCATTTTAAAAGATATAACTTTGTGTAATTTTAGATTTTAACTGTTGATTTCTGTCAATCAACGGTTAGGATTTATTGGATTTTATTGCGAATTAATAATTACTTATACTTAATAAATTTGACCCAATAAATCCTAACCGTTGATTGATGAAAATCAACAATTAGGATTTAAAATGACACAAAATTATATCATTTAAAAGGACAAACGTTTTTCCCGTATTTTTTGGTTATAAAGAAAATGATAAGAACTTTGTTTTAAATTAAATCCGCTTTGCATGGAGTCCAAGATAATGTGGTTATGAAGACTCGTATGATACAGACAACGCTTCAGGATGGTGAACCATACAATCAACATTATGTGTTTGTTGCGCAAATTACATGAAATTTAAAATAGATTTAATAAAATCGTAATTTACTTTCGGAGAAGTTAATAAAGTAGACTCTGTGTTGAAGTTAAATCCACATTTGTCCACATATCTGTTCTAAAAAATTCCACAAGAGAAATTGGGGGCGGTGAGGATCGAATCCGATATATGAGACTCTAATATCATATAAAGAATCACTTCAAACTAAAATCTTAATATGTTGGATGAATTTCTTTTATGATTTATATGATTCTATAACATTATATACCGTTATGCTTCGGTCCAAAGCTTAAATTACCATCCACATCAAATAAATAATAATAGTAATAAATAAAAGAAAAAAAAGTAATGAAGAAATATATTATAATAATAAAATCCTAACCTGCTTACCAAAAAAAATAAAAATCCTAACCTATGTAAATTGGCACACACAAAAAAGAAGAACTTTATTATAACTATGAAAGTGTCGAGACTTGATGGTGGGAATTTAATGCAAGTTACAAGCTTAAGAAAAAGCAACGAAGCCTAGCATTCATGATTTTGCCTTTTATCTACTTTCATGTTTATTTGTCTAAAAAAAAAAAAACTAATAGAAAGCAAAGGCCTCAATGCATAATACAAATAAGATACTTTGTTTATATAAAAGCAAGAGAAGTTCACCAAAAGGAGTCTAATGTGGCCTAACTTTCTCTCTTATTTTTAGTTTCTTTTAGAAAGAAAAAACCTAACCCAAAGGACCCCACAATTAATACATCACCAAAAAAAAGTCTAAACCGAGGGTACGGTCATTCAAACTTATAGAGTACACACCAGTGTTATTAAACCCCCGGTCGGAGTACTGGGTAATTGGTTAGATTGGTGGGTCACTGATCGGACAGGTTGACTCAAATATATATAGATATATAAAAATATATATAAGTATGAATATATAAATTTAATTATATTCTCCATATCTAAAATGAAATAAACAAAGTTCACTAAATAATCTCAAAAACATGAAGCATAAATAAATAAAAATGCACGCTATTACTATGTCAATATAAATTGCAACTCATAATCCCCATAAACATACCTCTCAATGACATTGAACTTATATTTTTCAAATTCAACTATATTAAAACGACATGTGTCACATTCTCTTAATTTATTATTCCACAAATTGCTTCAGTATTGGAAACTGAAATTTGAAATCATTGTAGAAGAGTATACTAGCAAATAAAATTACAAAAACAATTTAAAATGATTTCTACATTTTTTTTTCTTACAAGATGAAACAATTTTGGTTTTTTTTAAATGCATGGCCCAACTGGGTCACCTGTTTTAGGATTTCGGTGCTACATGAAGGAAGATGTGTCGGAAGTGATGATTGTTTATATATAAATATGGGATTTTATAATTCTCATGTTGAAGGAGAATTAAAATCTTATGTCGTAGAGATAAAAAGCATATAGGACCCATATATTAGAAAAAAATTATATGTAGGACTCATGTCAGCACGGAAATCGAAGAGTGTGAAGGAAAATTATAATTCTCATGTGGAATGAGAATTATAAAACCCATAAATATGACACTAATGTCAAAATTTAAAAATTATACACAACGTTTACACACTTAGCATCAAACAATTTGTCGCACATGTTCACTAAGTCAGCAATAAGAAAAAAAAAACAAAACAAAGCACGAGGGGAATGAGGATGTGTTCTTTTTAACCTTTTTGCCCTTGATTAAATTAAAAATTATCATTTTGATCTCGTACTAAAACATATTATTCATCTGCCCCTGTTTAATCATTGACCGAGTAATATACTCGAGTACAGGAGTTGGATAATTGAGTATATTATATGAAATAGTAAATAGTCGAGTACACAGGTGACATACTCGAGTATTGTTCGTGAGCTGGGATTGCTGATGCATTATTAACTCGACCACAAAACTTGTGTACTCTAGTATATTGCCCGGGTGGGTTTATTTTATAAAACCCTCATTTCATTCTTCCCCCTCATCATACACGAGTACATATGCGAATAGGAGGAAGAATTTTGTGCATTCACCCTTATTGACACACTGAAACCGATCGGACCTTCCACCACCACCATTATTCTTGAGTTGTTCAACTGATTGAGATCTGCAAAAAAAAGATATTTTTTTGGGCTTTTCTTATAACCCTGAACGAAATGCATGTGTTTTTCCTTAAAAAATTTGTTTGTTTGTTTGGTTTTTGGGTTGTTTAGTTGATTGGAATGTCTACATTGTTATGAATAAGAGTTGTGGAGGCAAATTTATTAACCCTAGCTTGTTCGTTTTGGGGTTTTTTCTTTTGGCCGAATTCTTCATAATTATTATTTTGTTATTTTGTGTATTGTGTTGTCGATTAAACATTTGTGTTTTTTAAGGTTTGAAATTGTGAAAATGGCTAACTGATGAGCATCCAAGAAAGCCGTGACCACCGAGTGGAGGAAAAAGCGCCAACATGATGGGTCCTCATCCTCTCAACCAAGCCAGCTGTAGAGGAGGCCCCTGACATGAGATTCAGATATTTATTTCAGAATGATCAGGTGGAGCACGCTCGGTTCGTGAATTCCTTCATGATTCGCCCAATATGTGAGCCGAAATCACTAGATTTGACGTTCTTCATCATCGAAGGGTTTCACATTGTGACACTATTGAGACATACACATCTCTTGGTGCTTGCAGAGATGGAGTGCTCATATTCGGAGGTTATGGTGAGGGTGTTCTACCATAACCTACACTACTCATGGGGCGAGCTGACATCCCACGTCTGCTGAATTGATATTGTCATGACTGCCCCTACGTGGACGGAGCTCCTCGGCTTCATCTCTGATAATCGACCAGACATAGCCATGTACAACATAGACTCCCATGCTATTTTTTATGGTTATGATAGGGAGGCGGTCTTCGTTGAGACTCGGAAGGCTGACGCAAAGCCTGGTCAGTATGCTCAGTATCATATGAGCAATATGTCTGTGCCTGCCCACATATTGTATTATTTCATTACACATATCATATTCCAGCACATGCATAATCACGCAAAGGTGTTGCAGGGTGATTTTGATATTATTTGGGCCATACTTCACCAAATTAAGGTGAACTAAAGACACTATATATGCATACTGATGAATAAGTCTACGAAGTCCATAAAGGCTGCACTTCCCTATGTATACTGATGTGCCTTTGGCATATAGGTATTTCAGAGTAAAAAGAACAAGGATTTGACAGTAATTTAGTGATAAAAAGTATTATTTTTAATGAATACTTGATAATCTCTCCTCAGGCACACTTTCACTCTGATTTTATTTTTTTTATAGAAGGAACAACATGATCACTGCCACTTCACGCTAGTAGCGTGGATCTCACGCTAATAGCGTGAATCTCAGGCTAATAGCGTGATTCTCATGCCAATCGCGCCAAGTGGAAGGAAGAAAGCCAAAGTACTGCAAGCTCACGCTAATAGCGTGGTGTTCACGCTAGTCGCGCCAAATAAAGCAATCTTCACTGCTTGCCCGCGCGAATCGCGTGGAATTGGCACTGATCGCGTCGACCTTCGTGATTGCAATTCCGTGATTAATGGAGTTTGTTAAAAATAGAAAAAAAAATCAAATCTCTCGGAAGATTATGACCTGATTGAATTGCTGGTTATAAAAAGGAATCAGAAATCAGAGAAAGACAACTTTTGCGCAGAGAAGAATACGAAGGCAGAACTGGGAGCAAGCTTTTCGATTGAAGATTAAAGCTTTCTTCTTCTCCAAATTTTCTTGTTATTATTTTATTCATGAATTCTTTTTCACACATTGAATTATCAAACATGAACATGTCTGGCTAGTCTTTTATTATTGTGGTAAGGGTCACAACCCTTGATGTGAACCCCTTGTAGTTTTGTTAATTTTTATATTTGATTATTCCAATTGCATTTATTTTATCTTATTCTTCATCTTATAATTCTTTTAGAACCGATCACTCTATCAGGATTACGAGGGTTAGGGTTTTCAATCGGAATATTGAGATTCTAGTTCCTGACAAAGGGTAAAATAATAATTCATGTACGCACTAGGGATAGGCTACATGAATTGCAAACGTTTGGAAGGCTTAACTTGAAAAGGAATTTCTAAGGGATTGGGATTCTACTAAGGTTAATAGAGTTAAGATCACTAAGGAATTAGGGCTTAACTAATCAATTAAAAGATGGTGAATTATTTGATCAGTGGTTAAATGAAATGTAAACAATAATTCATATTGCAAGGTGGGGATCATAAAGGTGTTGGCGTCTTTTACCGCAATATTCTTTTAAATATTTTCTCAATCTTAATCTATTATTCTCAAGGTTTTAAAAGCGTCTTCAAATTATTCACAAGTCCTTGAATTGTTCTCAATTTTCACAAATCACAACCATTTTCAATACCAATCTTATTGATCCGACAAGAAAGGAAAAAGTTATAATAAATTTGGTGCTTCAATCCTCGTGGAGACGATACTCTACTTACCCTTTTATTACTTGAAATGATCGGTACACTTGCCGATTTTGTAACAAGTTTTTGGCACCGTTGCCGGGAATTGAATACGCCAATTTTGTTTATAACTTTTGATTTTCTTGATTGGATTTTGTTTTGTTACCAATCTTCTTGCTTTAGTTTATGCGAGGTAAAGTAAATCGAGACACTTTACAGTTTGATCCAGAAATCGAAAAAAACTGCAAAGAGGAACCGAAAGCTAGCCAAGTAAAGAAAGCAAGAATAATCTTCAAATTATAAGCCAAAGACAGAACAAGTGATGGCAGCTCCTAATCCACCTCCAAAAGAAGAATTGATGGAGTCAATCCTTGCTCCTCTTTTCACAAGGCCAAACATTAGCATAGTCAGGCCACAGATCGATGCCAATAACTATGACATCCATCCGTTGCTGATTACTTTGGTGGAGAAAAATCCTTTTATTGGGGAGGACTACGAAGATCCTCATGATGTCATGGACAGATTTCTGAGAATCTGTGATACAACCAAGCATCATGCAGTATCAGATGATGCAATCAGACTCCGATTATTCTCTTTTGCTTTGACTGGGAAAACTCTCAGATGGTTAGATCGACAAGCTCCCAACAGTATCAGAACATGGGATGAGTTGGCAGCCAAATTCTTTGCTGAGCACTCTTCAATGGAAAAGTACAACAAGTTGGTAAATGAAATCACCAACTTCACTTAACAACCGGGAGAGACCTTGTGTGTAGCCTGGACCAGATTCTAGGAGTTGATCAGAAAGTGTCTCCAATATGACTTGCCAGACACCAAGAAGGACATACTTGATCAGAAAGTACATTTATTTCTCTTCCCGTTCCTTATTGTAAATATTTCTTTTTGATATGAAAAATCTTTTTTGTTCAAACTGCTGGTACATACATTTCAGTTATAGTATTGTGGCTGTGAAATTTTGAATAGCCAATTGCATGAAACAAAAAGTCAATGATTAATCATTCTTATTCTTTCTCTGAATACTTGAAATAGGAAAAGTGAAGTGAATTTAATCTTCAGATTTTTTAGGGATGCTGATCTGTGTGAACTAAGTCGGTGAGGAATGAAAAATGCCAAATACTTACTCATGAGAGTGTTCCTGAGGTGTAACCACAATGAAACTTCTGAACTTGCCTTAATGCTATGAGTACTGCTGAAGAACGGATGAATTCCACTAACAAGGATCAATCATCCAAACACTTCATTCCAATTATCCAAACACCTCCATTCCATTCATAGTCACCAACTCAGAACCAGGTCAAATCAAAAGGGAAAGGAACATATACAAAATGAGCAAAAAGGACAGAAGAAAGAAAACAAAGAAAATGGGAACAACCATTCAAAAGAATTCAGAAGAAAATACCAGATAACTTTCCTCCAAGGGAAGAAAAGAAGGTACAAAAAGACAAGGTGTTCCCTCAAACAGAAGTCTAGCTCTAAAACAAGTAATGAGAAAAATGTTCCTAGACCTGTAACCACTCCATGTTTAATCCCTTTCACCATCTTTTCAAGGATCCTTGAAATGGAAGGCATCTGTACTTCATAGAAAGCAACAGAGAAGCAGGTTCTGAAGAATCACATCCAGGAATGGACAGAGAAACACCAAACCCTGAGTGATAGTGAGATAGAAGATCAGCAACATTCATTTACCTTGGAACAAATTCTTTCTACTTATTATCTATGGACAGTAGTTCATTTTTTGAAAAGATTATGATTTCTCATTGGCTCAAGTTTTTGATGTTGAGCTATTCTTTGAAATTGAGCAGTCTAAGCCACTATTTATAAGTTGTTTGAGGACAACCAACAGTTTAGTTTTGGGGTGTTTGATGGGACGTAAATTTGTTCCCATCTAAGCCCATTTTAATGGCAAAATACCACTTGTCCCCTCATATGATGAGCAACTTTAGCATTAAAACACTTGTTTTACATCTTTATGATAAAAACACAGTGGGAGAACGGATGATGATGTAATCCTTTGGAAATCATATTAAAAGGGGAACGGAATGAGAGCGTTTATTGCACCTGCTCCATTCATTTAATGTTTCTGATCTCTTTGCAGGAAACGTTGAAATGAAGTTTCCATAAAGCAGAGGCGGTTCATCAATTAAGCACGAAGAAATGTGTATAGCAGGGAATAAAGAGTTCTCATTGGCCGAAGAGGAAAGCAAGACATGGGGGACTGCAAGAAACGACAAATCTCAACAATAAGAGTCCCATCCAAGCAAGTTGCAAGCCTCCAAACACTGTTGACACCGCCTCATTCATGCAGTCAAGAAAACAACTCCAAGGGATTTACAAGCTTGCCACTTACTCTTCTGCCTATAAATAGGACGTCCCAAACACGAAGACATCATCTGATTCCTTAAGAAGATATCACCTAGGATCCAAGAGATCACTTAGTTTAGTTTGTAGTTTATTTTTGTATAGTTGTAGCTGTAGTTAAGTGACAACACTTCTTCTCTATTCTGTAACATTCACTTGAGACTCCTCACGAGCAACACCCATCTTCTCCATTTTATACTTTGTTGTAACCGTACTTGTTTCATTTTAATTTAATTGTCATTTCTTTCCTTTCCACTAGTTATCTCTGAACTGAATCTCGGGTCTATGAGACTTCAGACTGCAAAGTTCTAAAATAATTATTTTCAAAACTCTTATACTGAAGCTTTTTGTATTTCTCTAGCTAAGTAAGCTATATTCATTGTGTATCAATGGAAATTGAACAGATACTGATAAAGGAACTTCCTTAAGGAAGGGATTTCAGACAGCTTAGCCAGTGGGGGAAGGTAGTGTTTTGGCAACGACACGATTGGTTACCTTAGGAATAAGGGGCCACTTCGTCCACTTAAAGGTTCTGTTCCAAGTACCTATTGGAGTCAAGGGAGCCATAGGAATATGGAAACTTGTGAGCCATCTAGTCCATGAGCTAAGGAATCAGAGTTGGCAGTAAAGAAACTGGGACAAAGCCAAAAAGTGCTTAGTCTTGAGCAGAGAAAATAAATGTTTAAGAATGGAGCAGTGAATTTGTTCCTTGTGTTAAAACTGCTTTTAAACCATCCACATTGTTGTCTCTTAATTATAATTATTACTTCTGTTATTTTTTTTATTCAATCTTGTACCTATCAATCTCCAATGACTATTGCCGTACATTCTCTAATCAAGAAGGATCACATATATAACGACATGAGGAGCTGTATGTCTTTAGACTGAACCTACTGCTCATGAGGAACGTTGTCAAGACAGTAGGGAATGTTTGACCAAAAAGGTCAATCACTGACTTTTCTCTTCATTTTCATTCTTTATAAAATAGTTTAAGGCATTATTTAGAGTTATATCCTCGTGTGAATGATAATCTGGGCATTAATACACCCATTATTACTTGATGCATGCACTTGCGCACTTGGGTTGGAAGTAAGAGAACAGATTTGTTTTCTCTTGCTGATTTAGAACAAAGGAACGTACTCCATCATAATATATCTTTTTCAACCAACAGCAAACCACCCAACAGAATGCAGAAACTCGTGTAGTTTCTGCATAAACTCGATTTTAAGGGTCCAAATGCGATTGGGAGTCCAATAACTCCACAAACAGAAATCCATTAATGTGTTTTAAACATAGTTCATCAACCTTTAACTCATATAATCAAAGTTTCCTCATTTAGCGGCTTAATCAAGCTAAAATCATGAATATACAAGGGAGGTGATCATGGTATACCTCAAGCTTCAAAAACTCAGAAAATGGGACAGACTTGGAGCCTCCAACACAGCTCCAAGGTTCTGACTTTGCCAAACCACGAATTTGGCACACAAGCTTGGTCCTTTACACTTAAAAATGGCTTCTTGAAGCTTCAAAGGTTAAGGGAATGGCTCCCTCAACATAAACTCAGAAACACAGCCCCTATAGCCACAACTCATAAGCTCACCCTCTCAGAAACTAGTTCTTATCCCACCCCCAATGTTGCTCTCAAGTGTCCATAAGGCTAGAGGTGAAGAATCCATCATAAAAGTGAGGTCTTAGGGAATTTCTATCGATGAATATGAAGGTGATAAGAGGGAGGAAGGTGGCAGCAGCCAAGGGTTCTGAAAACTCACGTAGAACACAAATAATCTGACCTGTGTCTTTGTGCCAAGCCTATTTATAAGGTCATTAATTTTAATCACACTGTATTAGCACTAATAGCTACGCTTATCATTCTAATCCCAAACTTTGGATTCTGAACCTAGCCATTTTTTTAGGATTTTTCAAATCTTTATTTTATTTTTCGCAGCACCTTGCTAGTATGCGCTTTTACGTAGCCGGTATCAGTTCTAACGCTAGTTCTCATTATTTCGACTCCAAACTTGTTATTCCACTCCTCTATATTATTGTAGGAATATTCACATACTTATTATAATTTTCCGGGATACTTCATCGGTACACACTTATACCGTGAAGCAGAACCGATATATGTACTTTTCGTCAGAAAAGTGGCTTTCAACATTATTAAGCACTTTTAATAATTATTTAAGTCTTCTCATAATTATTCTAGGTCAATTATGGAGTTATTTCTTAAAATCATAATTTAATTATTTAAATTCCTAATTTAATGGTGCGGGTTCTTACAATACTAATGTTTTGTAAGAGGGAGACAACAAGCAAATGCTACTTCGACCAAAAAATTGATCAAAGAAACTGAAATGGGGATCTCAACAACAAAATGGAAATGAACGACACTCCCCGACACCAACATCGTTATAAAAACTGGTTGCGGGTTCCAATTATTAGATTCGTTGGATTGTGATTACTATTTTATTAAATTTAATATAAATATTTGGGGTATCTTATGTTTCTTTGATCACCGGATCAAAGTGTGACCCAAACCAATTACTCCACTAGGTCACCGGGACCCGAGTCAACCCGGCTGGGTAGGGCCGGGTTTAACAACACTGTATGAAATAGTCATGAATTTTTTGATGGTGTCTTAATGGCACGAGTTAATGACTGAAAATAATATTTTTTTTAATTAAATTATATTATCACTTAGAATTGATGTTTGAGTTTTTAACATAATAAATTTAGGCTTTAATGTTTCTATAGTGAATGTAATAAGTTATCTATATTCACTATCAAAACGACGTCATTTTGGTTTGAAAGATTAAAAATTATAATGAGAAATACTATTATAACCCTGAAATAAATTACAATTATAAAAACATCTTGATTTTCATTCCAAAACGACGTCGTTTTGGGCTCGATATAAATAAATTATCTACATTGACTACAGAAAAACTAAACCCATCAATTTAATGATTTATGTCTAAGTCTTTACCGTGGACATGTTAAAGAAATCAAAAAATTATTAGCTCCTAGTTGACTTTAACTTAAAAGATAGAAAAAAAAATATTAATTACAAGAGATTAATTAATTTGACTTTAGTCAAATTAGGAAAGTTAGCGTGGATCATAACTCTTATTGCTGATACACTAGCGTTTATTATGAGTAATTAATGTTTTATAGATCAGATTCTTTTTACCATTAAAAAACATATTTCAAAGCTTTAATGGTGTGATTTTTTTCTCCACTTCTTTAACTACTAATCCCCATTACTTAATAGTGATACAATCTCCTATTTAAACCCCTGTACTCATGCTTCCTTCACAAATCACTTTAGCCAACTCTAAATCTACCCAAGAGTATTTACCATAAAAATAGAAGATAAAAAATACTCCTTTTTGCCAGTTTCACTCGTTAAAGATGCAACTGCTAATCACTTGTGTTTTTGTTCTTGGTTTTGTTTCACCATGTTTATCTTTGAGGATGAATGTTGGAACCAAAAACATTTATAATGTGATGGAATATGGAGCTCGTGGAGATGGCAACTCAGATGATTCACAAGTATATGTTTTCCCTTCTTTATTTGGTTATAATTTTAATCTATATGTTTTCCCTTCTTCACAAGTATATGTTGGAACCTATTTTTTTATGCGCTTCGATTTTCACATGTTGTATGATAATTGAATTCTCATGTTGTGACTCAACTTATTGTGGGTCCCACACTTATTAAAAAAAAGAAAAAGAAAGATTTGCATGCAAATAGAAGAGTCATAACATGATAAAACACTTCTAATGCAACATGAGAAGTGTTTTTCCCTTCTTTTTATATAAGGGGAGGTTTTTTGGTTGTTATTTGAGTATGCTTATTTCTTTTTAAGTCCCTTTTTAGTTATTTTTCTTTATTTCTTTCTTTATCTAGTATTTTTTTTTCCTCTCAATTTTTTTTCTCTTATTTATTTATTTATGTATTTTATTATTTTTTCTTTATATATTCTTTTACTATATTATTCTTTTTGTATGTTTTGTATTTTTCTCTCTTTTATATCTTTATTTTCTTTTTTATTTTAATTATTTTTTTATTTTTAAAGTCCAGTGCTATTTATATTTTATTAAATTTATTTTTATCTTTTTTCTCAATATTTTCATATATTTTATTTAGATTAATTTACACCAACTTAAACTAGTTTGGAATAAAAATGTTGTTAATTTTGATGTTGATTTGAGTATGCTTATTTTGATAGCAGGTTCGGATATATAGGTTTTAACCAAATGAATATCTCTTCATAAGATCGAGCTTTCTATTTTGAATTGATTGTAGGCTTTTTTAAGAGCATGGAAGAATGCATGTGGAGCAAAAGGGGCATCAACTCTACTTATACCACAGGAAAAATTATTCATGGTGACAAACATATTATTAAAGGGTCCTTGCAAGGCCACAAGTATTCATATTCAGGTATAGCTAATATCCATTTTAGAATGCAACTGCTACTAGTTTTTTGGGGGATATATGTGCATAATTAAAGTAAGGGTAAAGTGTGTGTCATTTTAAAGGATGTAAAGTTGTGTCATTTTAAGAGAGAGAGGAAGAGATAGATAAAGAAGGAGAGAGAGTTGACAAAAAAAATAAAGGTGTGGGTCTCACTTCTTTGTGAGAGTGAAAGGATATAAATTGTGTCATTTAAAAAGATAAACACTTTTTCCTTTAAGTAAATACTCAGCATAGAAAAGTAATGGAAGAGATATTATAGAAAAGAACAAAAAATGAAAAGATATGAAAGAGTTATCGTTTTGTCTTACTTAATATCATTTAATGATAAAGAAAAATTATTTCTTTTTTATTTGACTTTTTTTTTTTATACAAGGGAATTGAACACATAACATTATACAAACTATCCAAAACTAATCCTAGTGACTTTTTTTATTTATTTGACTTCATAATGAAATAAAGGTTCGGTTTTTTTGCCGTTACTGCATATAAGTTATGGGTTTTATATTTCTCATTCAACATGAGAATTGAATTATCATGTTGTAGAGACAAAAAACATGTGGGACCCGTATGTTAGAAAAAATTATGTGTAGGACCCACGTTGGCACGAAAATCGAAGGGTGTGTAGGAAAATTCAAATTTTCATGTTAAATGAGAATTATAAAACCCATAAGTTATCTGTAGTAAGCTGAATACGATGTCATTTTGGGGCGGAAATCATGGTATTTTTATAGTTTTAATTTATTTGGTGTTACAATAGTCTTTATATTTATAATTTTTTAAGATTTTAATACCAAAACGATGTCGTTTTGAGAATAAATACAGATAACTTATCTGCAGTAATTCTGGGGAAACATTTTTCCCATGAGATAAACATGTTAATAATATTAAAATAGTTAAACAGTAAGATATTCAGCTTAACTCAATATAGTGTGTCAAATTCTGACTAACATTTTTGTTTAAAGAATTAAATCAAATCAAATAAACTATATTCCCATGAGAAACATCTATCCAAATTTCTCTAATATAAAGGATCTAAACACTTATTTTCTTTTATTCCTCCTTGCAGCTTTTAGGAACAATAGTTGCACCTTCGAATGACGCATGGGGTGATGTGACATCACATTTGATTATGATTTCAAATGTAAATAGTCTCACAATGGATGGTGGAGGATCAATTGATGGCAATGGTTCTGAATGGTGGCAATGTAAAAGTTGTTCACGACCTAGAGTATGACCACTCTCAACCAACTGTTAATTATGCCATAATTATAGTATGTTTATATATTGACAATGAATATATTCTAAATTAAATATATTATTTTAATATTTATTTATTAATTTCTTTCAAAAATCTACCACCACAAGCTACGTAAACAATGATTATGGTTCTGTTTGATTATTATTATTTTTTTAAAAAAATTAGTTTTCAGAATAAAACAAAAAACAAAAAAATTCGTTTGATAAGAGGCTTGTTTTGTAAAAAAAAAAAAAAAAATTGTTATGGATCTGTACCATATACCCGGGCAACTGTTATGGATCTGTACTTCAGGAACCCGGTAAGAAGGCCCAAACCGAAGGAGCCCATCCCCCTCAACCCGGAAATTACCAACGAATATTCCCTATTCAAATATCGGAAACGGGCTGTAGTTATGAAGACGTGATGACGTTATGTAACCTCTAATAACGGCCGACGAAGCATTGATGATCCCACGTCACTACAGCTCAGCCACACCAATTCAAATCGGAGGCAGCCCCTATAAATAGGAGGGCTCCTCAACAGAACTAGATACCTGATTTTCAATACACACCACACACTATCATTATATTCATATACTCTGCAGTGATCAAGCAAGGCATAGGGATATCTCTTCCATAGATACCCCTGGTCAAGGCTATACGATCCAAATCGATCAATCAACCCAACAAAGGTTGAACATCTCTGTCCATAGGACAGAACAAAAATTAAAAACTGTAACTGTTTTTTTGTTTTTAGAATCAAATTTAAAAAAAATGTCTGAGTTATTCTTGTTTTCTGTTTTGGTTTTTAACTTTCAAAACAAAAAAAAAAAACACAGAAAACAATTGTTTCCATAATTATTCTATATCTTGTGACTTGATTTTTCACGTGGATGATGCAGCTATTAGGTTTTCATGCTTGCAATGATCTTACAGTTAGTAACCTGACCATCACTAATAGCCCTTGTGGTCACATAACCATAAATAGTTGTGAGGGTGCAAGATTCTCTGATCTCAATATTCATGCTCCTCCTCATAGCCCCAATACTGATGGAATTGACATTTCGGCTTCCAAAAATATCTTGATAGAAGATTCTACTATAGGAACTGGTAAACCATGTTTTCATGTTATGTACATATCAAATTTCAATTGTAGTATTAAAATAAATTACTAATGAAATCTCAATTTACTTTACTATTCTAAACAGGTGATGATTGCATTGCCATCAATAGTGGTTGTTCTTACATCTATGCTGCTAGGGTTGCTTGTGGACCAGGCCATGGAATAAGGTTTATATAAAAGTTAATTTTTTAGGTCATGTACAAATTAAATACAAGGCTTTTGGATATAAACAATTAAGTGACATCCTCAACTTAAAATTTCATGTGAAAATAAGAGTTGAGTATTTGATGTAAATATTATCACTTGACTTGCACATCACATCAATTTGTAAAATGCTTCTATTATTTAATATTTATGTTATATTTTACCAAAAAAAAAATTATGTTATTGTATCCTTGACAAATCTCATCAAAACATGTATGAATTAATCAGCATTGGAAGCCTTGGTAGAAATGAAGCTCATGAGACAGTTGAAGAGGTTTATGTAAGGAATTGCAGCTTCAATGGGACTCAAAATGGAGCAAGAATCAAGACATGTCAGGTGTGTACTATATGTGTGGAAAATAGTTTTTGCACACTTATTTTGCTAATTATATATATATATATATGGAAAAAGTGTGTATCATTTTTTAAACGGAAATAGTTTTTTCATTCTACATGAGAAAATTTTCTCATGTTACACTCACAATTAAAAGGGGGACCCATTTTGACTTTTTTGTTTTATCGCTTTTTTGTGGACCTCGCTCATGTTTGTGTGTGTAACATGAGAAAGTATTCTCATGTAAAATGAGAAAATCAATCCCCACTTTTAAAATATGTAAAGTTATGTTATTTTAAGTGAGAGAAAGAGATAAATCATGGGGGAAGGAGAGTGGACAAAACAAAATGTGTGGGTCTCATCTCTATCTCTTTGTGAAAGTGAAATGACACAAGTTATGTCATTTAAAAGGACAAACACTTTTCCATATATATATATATATATATATATATATATATATAGAGAGAGAGATCATTTGACTCCAAGTCTTACTCTCTATTCTAGCCGTTGATTTCCGTCTATCCAACGGTTATAGTTAAGGAAATTATATTAATTAATTAATTATTAATTACACTATAAAAGTCTTACTCTGGAGTCAAAAGAACCCTCTATATATATATATATATATATATATATATATATATATATATATATATATATATATATATATATATATATATATCCCTTTTCCAATTATCTTCACTTGTGGGTATTCAATAAATATATATATATCCCTTTTCCAATTATCTTCACTTGTGGGTATTCAATTTTCCAAATTTTTTTTAGGGTGGATCAGGTTATGCAAGGTAGATCACTTTTGAGCAAATAACACTTATAAGGGTTCACCATCCCATATTAATAGATCATATATATCCCTTTTCCAATTATCTTCACTTGTGGGTTTTCAATTTTCCAAATTTTTTTTTTAGGGTGGATCAGGTTATGCAAGGAAGATCACTTTTGAGCAAATAACACTTATAAGGGTTCACCATCCCATATTAATAGATCAACACTACCCTACACAACATCCAACGGTACACATTTTACTCTACATTCATATTATTTCTTGTGATTTCAACTCTCTTTTTTTCTTACTTACGATAATTATGTTTCGAATTTGGAAAATTAGAATGATTCAGCAGTGAGAGTAAGTGAGGTGACATACCGTGGTTTCGAAGGAACTTCTGTTAACGACAATGCTATTAACTTAGATTGCAGCCCATTGGGTTGTTTCAATATTGTGTTGGATAAAATCGACATTGTCTCTTCAAAACCAGGGAAGAAGACATATGCTTCTTGCAAAAATGCACATGGAATTGTTGGATCTACTACTCCAAGTGTCCATTGCTTATCAGAATGAAATCCTATATATTACCCTCCTCTGTGATTCTATAAACAACTTTGTCAATATGTATCATTATTGATCAAGTGTATTGCAATGAAATTTAAGTGTGTTTACAGATTGGATTAGATCCATTTTAAGAAAAACAAAGTTAATTGATTGAATATAATTTGTTGTCTTATAATATTATATAAGGGATTTAGTTTTTTGTTTAATTTTTTTCATAAAAATGTGTTTTTATCAAAATATATTGAATAAAAGTTCAAACAAACAATACTATGACACAAATAAGGCTTTTTGATCCATATAAGTTGAATTATATATTTTTGGCAAACTATTTACCAAATTAATACAAAAAGATGGGCATCCTGACAATGCGCATTCAAATCGCACGCCACCTTTATACGCAACTTGTACAAAAAATTAGTGCAATATTTTTCAAGATTGAGATCTTAACTAAGATTGGGAGAGGGTAGCAAAATCATAAATCTTGAGATTGACACAAATTATAGAATCTTACCTATGCATATAAAATAACATTAAAATCACATGAATGGTCGAATTCAAGCATGAAAACAACTTGACATTTAAGTGAAATAATTGCAAAGAAACAAAAGAGTTCAAAACTCAAGCATCAATTCACATGAACCCCGGCCAAAGCATCAAATCACTTGAATGGTCAAACTCAAGTGTCAAAGCATCAAAAATATCAATCCCAAGTCATTACCAAATTTAAATATTTCAAGTCACAATATAACAAAACCCCAAAACCAATACAAAAGAGTTTAAATCTAAATTATCAAATCAAATCATTTAAGTCATAATCATCATCTTCTATGGTATCTTCTCCAACTTCAGGAAGTTTTTCATCAAAATCCAGTAACCCTAAGTCCAAATCATCATTGAATTAGGTTGAACCAAGTCTTCTTCTTCTTCATTTTATGCCAGATCCAAATCATCGAATTCTTGAACGAGGGAATCACTTTCATCATCTTCCATAATCCATTCTTCATTAGATGAAACATCGTCAATTTGAATATTATAGTTTGCAAGAGTTTTTCTAGAAGTCCTCTTCTTGGCCAATCTTGAATTAACCATCACAATAATAATTATTCATAGTCTTTTGCTTCAAATGATTTCTTCTTTTTGCGAGCACCTAAGCAAATAGAAAGAAATTAATGATTTATTTACAAAATTAAGAAGCCATGGTTAAAATTAAAAAGATATGTTTTTATTTTTTCACAGTTCAATTATTTTTATCTTTTTTTTCATGGTCCCTAGGGGCAACTGGTTCCCATGAGGCAGAAGATATAACACCAGTGTGTGTGGGTAATCACCAGTGTGTGTGGCAGCTTCTCTGGCTTTGGAGCTGGAGCATTGGTCAGGCCTCCAGGTGGAGTAATGTTGGAAATGACGACATATATTCCATATTCTGCCTAGCAGCCCCTTCTTTTGTAACTGGTCCAGTTTCTTCAAGATAGCTCTATTCTCTGCACAGATCTTCTCTAGATGTCTACTTCCTTGTATTAAAATTTGAGAATAGAATGGGTGGTGGAACTTCCACAATTCTAAATAAAGTGAGATATCATGTTTCCATTATAAGCTATTTGGAGTTGTTAACTTATAACGGGCATATCTCGAGTTCTACAACTCTAAATTAGGCTTATAATACCTTGTTGGAAAGATGGAGAAGTCTAGATTAATATAATAAAAGATGAGAAATAATGGTCAAGTATATTATACCCAGTTTTGGAAAAAATGAGAGTCACTCAGTGCTTAAAATTGTGAAATTGTGAATTTTTTGTTGGTTTATGGGAACCACTTAGCAACAATAAATAAGTATTGTGTGACATGTATGTGTTAAATTTAAATATTAATATCAAGTATGTTGGTACTGGATTAAGAAAAAGGCAACTCCAACAATTTCTTTGTCCCAAACGCCGGCACAACTGTGTATTGGTTATGGATACGGTTTTCAATTTTGTTAAATATGAATTATTTTAAGGGGAAGGATATTGTGACAACCAAAGTTATGTTACTACCAAGTGACTACCAATCAATCTCACCGTTACATCAATTATCTTGATCCAACGGTTATATTTATTTTCAATTCCCCATTTTAAAGTGAAAGCATTAAATATGGGAAATCATGACCATACAAAGATGAAAATAAATATAACGTATTAGATTTGAGGAATCATGACCATACAAAGATGGAAATAAATATAACCGTCGGATCAACACAATCGATCTAACGGTGAGATTGATTGGTAGTCACTTGGTTGTAACACAACTTGGTTATCACAATATCCTTCCCCTTATTTTAAAATGAAAATGTTATTAAAAAGGAAAATTTTTTACCATATTTTAATTTAATTATTGTGATTATAACTGCACTTAATATCAAATGTGATGATAACATATCGGCCATGAACGAGCTGTTAGACTCAAGTATATGACGATAGCATTACCAAACGATGAGAGATATTACAAATGCAATGATATTCTCTACAATGAATCCTTTTGGAGTCTCTCAGCGGATCAGTTCAGTTCCATATGTTCTCTAACAAATTCACCCACGATATCAGCTAAGGCATCGCCATGTCTACATTTCATGAGGTCCCTACCTTGTATCTTCATAAAAGTAGATTATGTCATACTAGTCTTATCGACATCATCAATGCCCTATCTTGGTGATTCAAGACTAGGAACTAGTTTCAGGCAATAGACATGTAATGCACTCGAGTCCTCATTACCATAATCCCCATAATAGATCCCCGAGTAAACATTTGTTTTATCCCTATGGTATTTATCTTTAAATGCGTATTAACTATAAAATATAGGCGAGACATAAATATGATAAAAATAAAGTATGCTCAAATAAATAAATCATAAAATACTAAACTGTAAAAGATGTTTCTCTGATAAAAAAAATTGTCTCTAAGACACCTAGATATTAACAGAACTGTCCTGTCCCATGTGTGTATTAGACCTTAGGGCGCGTTTGATACGCGACTTATCTCGGAAACCTCGGGAAAGTTAAGATAGAGAAAAAATTAAGCTATGTTTGGTAGGCGACTTCTGCAAACTTTCCCAGGCACAATGTGTTTCCGGGAAACTACTCTCATGTGATAACTGGAGTACGAACAAAGAAATCAGATATCCCAAAAAATTTTGGAATTCTTCCTTGCCCGGGGAAGACAAAATTAAAGCTCGAAAAATTTGACAAAAATGACCTCGTGTTTTGTACGGTCTGTGGATATGTTCTTTGCAAAAGGTAAAAGGTACCACAAAAATGAAAGGCCATGCATCCTCCGTCTAGTTGGTCGCATCCTTTGAAAGAAGATCTACGCTACCGTCGAAGGTTGCAGGTTACCCACATTTGCCACATCAGAAGGTATACTAGTAGAATGTTCAAATCTTGGTTGCATGCATGAAGCATCTTTCGAGAGTGGAAGCCGTTTGTGTTTTCTTTGTGTGTGTTAGTTGACATACTTACAAAATGGCCTCTCCCACGACTAAACACCTTCTATTCGACGGGAAGCATTTGAAAGGGTAATTTTTTTATTTTATTTTTTGCATATTTGTCTAAAAAAATTTGATGTTGTGAAAACTCGTTACTATGTTTACTACTCTGTTTTTAAGTTCCTAGGAGAGGTGAGAGTGCATTCAATTTGGAAGGTGAATTAGTAGGCACAGACTCAATTTCTTTAATTTTCTTGAGATATTTTTTGGGGACTAAAACAACTCATGGTGCACACTAGTTGTTTGATGCAAGTTCATAAGGTAAATTATGAAGTTCTAAAGCTCTTTTACTTTACATTTCCATGTTTTCACCAACTCGTTTTTTGGTAGTTGGATCACTGTGACAGGGAGTGGTTTCATATCATGCTGACCTATGACTAGGTTTTTCATCAATCAGCGTGTATGGGAACCTAATTGAGTGTTGTTGTGATTGGGAAGCAAGTTGCTTACGGTATTGGGATTGCTTATTAATTTTTTTGCTTTTGACATGTAGATTTTAACTTTGCTGTAATGAATTTGATAAAGTAATTACAGAGGAGAAACCTTCAATTTGATGTAAGATGGAAACAAACAAAGCACAACTCATCTTTTTATACACAAAAATACCAATGAAATCAGCAACATTGCATCAGAATTACTTAGTATATGAATCTGTATGTCTCCTGTGATGTGTGAATGGCACATCTGTGTTTGAATTTGTCATGTGCAAGGACTTGTATTTACGATTTTAAGTATGTCATTTCTGTATTTATCAAGGCTTTATCAGGTGTCAAAAATATTATCACGATTTATCAATGATTTTAAGTATATCATTTCTGTATTTACGATTTGAATTTGTCATGTGCAAGGACTTGAATTTGTCATGCTTACGAGTATGATTCTTATTGTACAGTATGTCAAAACTCTTATGGTTAATTATCAGGTTTTAAAATGTCCTTTTATCAGGTGCATGGACATACTTACACTGGCACCCTAGGAAATGACCAGTTATGAGAGCAAGAGTTGATGTGTTTTTACAAGCTTGGGGAAAAAAACTTCAGCAAACTGAGATTCAAGTTGAATGGCATATATATAAAATCAAAGAAAGTTGTCATCATATATAACCTGAAGCTAAGGATAAGAAAGCAAGGCAAAGCATGAAAGGGTAAAGTTGGGGTTATTTTGGTAAAACCTCACATTCCCACTAATATTTCATAACCAACCAAACACAAATTCAGTAAAATTAACTTAATTTTTCGGGGAAAATATGGGTCTACCAATCAGCTTTTTATTAACATTTCAGTAAAATATATTTTTAACTACATTCCAGTAATAATTATTTCATGGATAAAAAAAATTCTCTTCTACCAAACGCCCCTTACAGTTTTGAAAATGTGCAAACACAACTGAACTTTACATTTTTTGTGGAAAAAAACCTCCATTAAGAAAACCATTAACTTTAATATTTTTGGAGATTAAAAACACAAAGGATGGTGCATTTCTTTATTTCTTTTTTTGTTGGATAAAACAGGATAGTGCATTTCTTATTTGGGCCACCTTTGCCCCTAAGATTAGCAATAATCAATGGTGCAGTAAACAACTTTTTAAAGGCAAATTGTTGTTGGTGATCAAATTCTTATATCATGTTAATTAGTAATCTTTTATGCATGTAAAATTGGAATAA
Organism: Gastrolobium villosum; assembly: GCA_032173675.1. Taxonomy (NCBI): domain Eukaryota; kingdom Viridiplantae; phylum Streptophyta; class Magnoliopsida; order Fabales; family Fabaceae; genus Gastrolobium; species Gastrolobium villosum. The sequence goes on from JAVKPL010007683.1 coordinate 26,886, forward strand.
AATGGACAAATTAGTTCAATTACTAACAATATTAAATGTGAAATTGAATGGAAAAAACATAGGGAAGATGAGTGATAAGAAAAAAAAAAAATAGGGAATGAGAGCGATAAGAAAAAGAAAACTTAGAAACTAAGTGATAAAAGAATAAATCATAGGGTATTTTTAATTTTTTCCCTTTTTTATAAGCTTTTGTTAAAAAGTATTTGGCCGGATTCATCTCTTTAAGGAAAAGAGTAACTAAAAATAAGTGGGACCAAAGAAGATGAAATCTATTTTAAAATTAAAGTTAAAAATAAGAATTTAAAAATGTAAAATATTGTAAAGACCCATAAAATTTATCCTAATTCCGGAATAAAAAAAACTACTTGTCAGATATTTCTAAATAAGCCAACAGCACTCAACTAGGTTAATAAGTTATTGATATATTATTAATCATAATGCGATATCATTTAACTTATTATAATAAATAAGTATTGATTGAAAAATAATTAACGTATACTTTTTTTTTTTTTGATAAACATTAACGTATACTCTTAATGTACTTGTTGAAGAAAATTTTAAAATATAAATTGAAAATAAAACATTTTTTATATTAAAAACATTAAGAAAAACCAATAAAAGATATAAAATATTCTTACCTACTTACCAAAATAAATACAGTCATTAACTAAATAAGTAGATATTAGATGCATATTAAAAAGGAAGATGATTAATTTATGTTAGGAAAAATATATGAATTTTACCGACAATTTTATTTATTTAAATAATTAGAATTATTTAATAATATATAAAATATCTTTCACCTACTTACCAAAATAAATATATTCGGTAACTAAATAAGTAGATATTACAAGCATATTAAAAAGGAAGATGATTGATTTATGTTAGGATAAAACATTTAAATTTTAACCGATAATACTTATTTATTTAAATAATTAGAAGTATTTAATAAAAGATATAAAATATTCATAACCTACTTACCAAAACAAATATATTCAACAACTAAATAACAAGATATTACAAGCATATTAAAAAGAAAAACGATGCTAGTATAAAATATTTAAATTTTATCTGTTAATACTTTATTAATTAAAGTATGTATTAATTAAAATATTTAATAAAAGATATGTAAATATTTTATTAATTAAAGAAAAAAAGTGAGCAAAAGGCATTATCCAAAGCAGTGTAATTATTTCACCAAAAAAAAAAAAACAGTGTAATTAAACCAAAACTGACTTGCTGAGGTGGTGATCCGTTCTAGTCAGCATTTGAATCGGGTACGTAATCGGTCCTTAAAAGACTCGTCCAACCCGCCCAATTTTTCATGTTCCAATAACCCGCCAGGTTTGATGAACCGGGGTAGGTTATGAAGCATCGATACGCATTTTCGATACGTTATTCGATGATACAGGATGTCAATTACCAAACGATACGTTTCCGATACGTGTATCCGATACGTTGGACAAAAAATTCAAGGAGTATCGGTGCCTCTTTGTTGGATTAAAAAAAAATAAAAAAATTACATAAATCACTAAATCCCATGTACCTGGGTGTTGTCCAATAACCCGCACGAAGGACGGTGTTGAAGCAACAAGACTTGTTGTCCAACGCTTGCAACATAACAGAGGGTGTTGGCATTGGTCTTTTATGCATTTCAAGAGAAGGGGTTTGGCAGATGGAAGAAACACCAAAAATGGAAAAAGTCATTTTGTGTTGGAACTCAGGTTTCAAACTTGAGCCCCTTAGGTTTGAGGGAGTAATAGCGGAAGAAGTAGTAGATAAGGTCACGCACCTCTTACCTTTGTGAGTATAGCTTTATTATAAACCTCCACCTTGCTATGTCAGTGTTACAATCCCATTATGCAATTGGGAATTCCATATTGGTTATATGGGTAATTAATGTGAAGTTTATAAGATTTTGGGCACTCTTATACTTTGAGGTGGTACATCCTAAAGTTCTCTTATCAAATGGTATTAGGGGGGGTCAAAACAAGTCATGTTATCTTTTAAGATGGTACATCCTAAAGTTCTTATCAAATGGTGTTAGGGGTGTCAAAACAAGTCATGACACACACGCAGGTCACGAAAATTTGTGTCCGTGTTGGGAAAATGAACCACAAAAAATATGTGTCGTGTCGCGTGTCAACCCATAATTTTTTAATTATTTTTCGTGTTAACTCGTTTTAACATTCTTAAATGGTATGAGAGCCTTCACTATGTCTCCCAAAAGCTAGCTTATACGGTGAAAGTGTCCAACAACTTATTAACCCCACATTAGTTGTCCATATAACCAATGTGGGACTTCAAGCCTCGTACCTTGGAAATGGGATGGTAGGTGTTCGTGCTGATGTATTGTGTTATGTCAAACTTGTGTCGTGTTAACCCGTTTTAGCATCCTTAAATTATATCAGAGTCTTCCACTATATCTCCCAAAATCTAGCTTATAGGGTGAAAGTGTCCAAAGACTTATTAACCCCACATTAGTTATCCATATAACCAATGTGAGACTTCAAGCCTCATACCTTGCAAATGGGATCTTAGGTGTTCGTGCTGATGTATTGTGTTATGTCAAATTTGTGTCTTGTTAACCCGTTTTAGCATCCCTAAATGATATCGGAGCTTTCTACTATGTCTCCCAAAAACTAACTCATAGGGTAAAAGTGTCCAAAAACTTATAAACTCTACATTAATTACTCATATAACCAAAGTGAAACTTCAAGCCTCATACCTTGCAAATGGGATCGTAGGTGTTCGTGCTGATATATTGTGTTATGTCAAATTTGTGTCTTGTTAACCCGTTTTAGCATCCCTAAATGATATCAGAGCTTTCTACTATGTCTCCCAAGAACTAACTCATAGGGTAAAAGTGTCCAAAAACTTATAAACTCTACATTAATTACTCATATAACCAAAGTGAAACTTCAAGCCACGGAACTCTTGCAAATGGGATCGTAGGTGAGATATTCCAACTAGGGGAATTTTTTAATGTGGTCCAGCACCTTCATGGTCTTTCCACTTAAAATTTGACACCTGAATTAATTTTTTTTTCTTTTTTTCTCTCATCTCTCCTCAATTTTTTTCTCTTTCTCTCACCTGTCCCACAAAACCCTTTTTGGTCCGGAGCACATTAACTTCGCTCCCAGCTAGGGTCTTTTTTTTTGGATAATCAACTAGGGTCTTTTCTATGTCTGCATTGTAGGAAACTTAAATAGATATTTCTTTTCATGATTTTATTTTTGATTTACTAAAACATGTCTTTAACATCATGATTTACGAGTGTCATATTAGTACACAACTTTATATATATATATATATATATATATGTATATATATATATATATATATGGGAGTTATTAATCTTATGTTGCATAAGATAGGTATCTCATGTGGGAGAAACAAAGTTGTGGGGCCCACAATTTAAAAAAAAAAAATGGGCACAAAATTCTATGGGTGTGTAACATGAGATAGTAGTCTTATGTGACATAAGACTACTATTTCCCTTTATATATATATATATATATATATATATATATATATATATATATATATATATATATATATATATATATATATATATATATATATATACATACATACATACATACATACATACATACATACATACATACATACATACATACATACATACATACATATATATAGGGTTTAGTGAGAGTACAATAATTGGATATAAAAATTGGTTCAGTGCACTATGTTCTCCCGCGAGAACACATTTATAGTAAAATTATAACTATGTTCTCCCGAGAAAACACCATTGTAATATTTTTGCACTATGTTCTCGTGGGAGAACATAGTGCACTGGACCGTACAGTCACTTTAGTTTCATTTTTTCCATATATATATATGGTTTAACATTTGAAAAAATATTTATCATTTTAAATGACACAACTTATATCCTTTCACTCTTACAAAGAGATGAGACCCGTATCTTTATTTTTTTGTTAACTCTCTCTCTCCTCCTTTGGAATCAATCTTTGGTGCTACTGTTGCACCAAAGATTCAGTACATCCCACCAATTGAAATATTACATGTCAGTTAAAGTCTACCAAATTTCTTCTCTCTCCTATGATGTGTAATGCTCTTATTGATAGGATGCACTGAATCTTGATGCTACAGTAGCACCAAAGATTTATTCCCTCCTTTGTCTATCTCTTATCACAAAGAAATGACACATATTTTTCCCTTACTAATTTTTAAAAATACTTTTTATTTTAAATATGAAAAATATGTTTAAATTTAGGGGAAGGATACTGTGACAACTAAGTTATGTTACTACCAAGTGACTACCAATCAATCTTAACGTCAGATCGATTATCTTGATCTAACGGTTATATTTATTTTCATCTTTGTATGATTATGATTTCCCAAATTTAATACTTTATATTTATTTTCACCTTTGTGTGGTTATGATTTCCCATATTTAATGCTTTCACTTTAAATATGGAGAATCATGACCATACAAAAATGGAAATAAATATAACTGTCGGATCAAGAGATAATCGATCTAACCATAAGATTAATTAGTATTCACGAACCAGTACCCCTTCCCCTTAAATTTATATGTTTATTTTGGTCAACTGTGCAACCAGTGACACAGTAACCACGAACCAGTACCCGTGGTCGGGTTTAATAACACAGAAGAAGAACGCACCGTCACCTACACCGTTTTTTGGCTTCATGTCATTTCCATTTTGGGATCATTATTTCTCTCTTTCCTTTCCTTTCCCTTTATAAATTTGCCGATCCTTTTGTGCTGTGTGTGTGTGTGAGGGAGATAGATAGATTCAACCTAACAAGAAACTAAGATGGCACAAGTGAAGAACAAACAAGTGATTCTGAACGATTATGTTTCTGGTTTTCCTAAGGAAACAGACATGAACATTGTTGAAAGCACCATAACTTTGAAGGTTCCAGAAGGTTCCAATGAGGTTTTGCTCAAGAACCTCTACTTGTCTTGTGATCCATACATGCGGATTCTTATGAACAAACCCGATGCCCCTTCTCTCGGTAGTAGCTATGCCCCTTCCTCTGTAAGTCACGTTTTCTATTATGTAACCCTTATGCTAAAAAATGTTACCCTTTTGATTAAATGTATAGTTGCATACTTAAAAATTGTAACTTGTGTTGAATCATGGTATTGAAAAACAATGGTGGCACTAAACTAGCATATTCATGGATCTTATTTTATATTAACTCTAGCTGTTTAACTTCTTCTTCTTCTTTTTTTGAATTTTTTTGTGTATAAAATAGTTTTGTTTGCTGAGAATTCGAGGGAATTGCTGCATATTAAGAAGTGGGTTGTGTGATTTGTGCTTAGAAATTTAAACTTTATAGTTTGTAATTAGCATTTTAGTATTTATATTATTATTTTTTTAATTGAGAGTGAAATTAATCATAGAATGTGCAACATTGAGAATACATTTTAAGCATGTATTTATGCAGCTACTGATAATCTTGTGTGTAATCGCAGCCATTAGGAGGATATGGTGTGGCTAAAGTCCTGGAATCTGGACACCCTGATTATAAAAAAGGTGATTTAGTGTGGGGTGTTACTAAGTGGGAAGAGTATAGCTTGGTCCCCTCAGCTCAAATACTTTTCAAAATTGAGAACACTGATGTTCCACTTTCCTACTATACTGGAATTCTTGGTATGTATTCAACATTTTCAATTTATATTGATTCTTAGTGAATGATGCAATTGATGTCTGTATGATCTGCATGCCTCAACTTAATAAGTTTTCATGTGAAGGATGCACTTTGTTCCTATATGCCTTCTGCATTTTCTTCTTTTGTTCAATGAAGGTTGTATGGCTGGAATTGTTCCTTAATTCATTAAAATATTTCTCCTTTCTTTGTATGTATTCCATGATTTCAGTTTTTATTGATTCTGAATGAATGATGTACTTGATATTGATGCCAAGGTCAACTGCAAGTTGCAAATTGTAGGATTTTCATGTGATAAGTTGACCCTCATCATGGAAGAAACCTATTGCGTAGGTGGTGGCTGTCTGGCTGTTTGTTCGTTATGCATTTTCCATTTTCTTCTTTTGTTCAGTGATGGGTATGTGGCTTGAATTGATCTTTTGATTCATCAGAGTATCTGGATTACGAGCTTCATTTTGGAAGAAAAAAAATAAATGACTTTTATGCTCATTTGGAACCAAAAGCTCAATGCTTTTTTTGTATATCTGTCACAGCCACATCTCAGTGATAAACTCCAATGAGCCTATAGAGTTTAAATTGTAGTTTTATTAGTTTTTATTTTCTGATTATACATTCTGCTTCTTCAGATTGAATATTGGCGAGCATGCTAGCAAGCTTTTGTTAGTTATGTAGCTTTTTTCATCGTATGAAGTTTTCGTGTGATAATTAGACTCCTGATATTCTTGTATCATTAAGATTATGGGTTAACCATCATAGAAGAAACCTGTGGTGTAGAATGTGGTTTTCTAGCTGTCTTTTACCTATGTTCCTTTTCCATTTTCTTCTTCCTTTTTCAGTTAAAGTTATTTGGCTTGAATTGATCTTTGATTCACTAGATTAATTGGCTGACCAACATGGTTATGTTCATTTGGAACTGATAGCAACCACAACTCTACGGCAAACTCTTCTCAATTTATATTATACTTTTTTCTTTCAATAATCTGAGTATACATTCCTTCTCTTCATTTTATTGTGTTTTGATTTGACCAATGTATGCTCATCTTTGAACACAGGTATGCCAGGAATGACTGCGTATTCGGGTATTTTTGAAGTAGGTTCTCTCAAGAAAGGAGAGAATGTTTTTGTTTCAGCTGCCTCTGGCGCAGTTGGTCAACTTGTTGGGCAATTTGCTAAACTGTCAGGTTGTTATGTCGTTGGAAGTGCTGGAACTAAAGAAAAGGTACTGTTTCAGCATCACCTATTCCTTATTTGTTCTGTAGTTTAAAATACTAGTGTTTTTCTTATCAGCATATTTCGCTTATAAAAATATTTTTTCTTTCCGAGCTTGAGCAATATTCTCTTTTAAATAGATATATTTCTCAATGAAGACTTTGAGACATCTTGCATGCTTTTTAAAAAAAAAAAAAAAAATTCCATGATTATTGGTGGAATTAAAATACATTTCATTCCTTTTAGTCAATGGAATATCTAGTTACTTATGTCTAAAAATATTATCCTCTACTATTATGTATACCCTTGCTCTAGCAAACTATTATCCAACTCCCTTCCCCTTATCCAAAGAAGGCGGAAGAAGAAATTTACAAAATGAATTGTGCCATAGATTACAGGGCGAACCTAGAGCAGTGATAAAGCTGCACCTCTATGACTAAAAGGTTGCAAGTTTGAATCCAGGGAACAATCTCTTTGTAAATATGTAAGGGTAAAGACTGTACACAAGGATTGTCCTCACCTCTACACTCGCTAATCGGGATTTAATGGGGAGAGGTTTTTTTAATTGTGCCATAGATTAACACTAGTACTTGTCTTTCTCCTAAATTTCTGAATAGAAACAAATTGTTGTGAAGGATTATGATTACTAAGGGTCTGTAATAGATTCTGTTTTACTAGAAACAAAAAATACTAAAGTCCTCCTTTCACTTGAATGTATCTGTTTTTCAATCAGGTGGATTTATTGAAGAATAAATTTGGATTTGATGGAGGTTTTAACTACAAGGAAGAGCCTGACCTCAATGAAGCTTTGAAAAGGTATGTACTTAACAGTTTTGTAATAGACATATTTAAAATAACTTTTCTTATGGCCATTAAAATTTACACTACCATCCTTAGTAATAAAACACATTAGTGACTAGCGTGTGTCATAAAACAGGCACTTTCCAGAAGGCATCGATGTTTACTTTGAGAATGTTGGGGGCAAGACACTTGATGCCGTACTCCTGAATATGAGAATCCATGGCCGCATACCCGTATGTGGAATGATCTCACAGTATAATCTTTCTCAACCTGAAGGTGTAACAAACTTGACATCTCTCATATATAAGCGGATTCGTATGCAAGGTTTTGTTGTAGCTGATTTCTATCACCTATATCCCAAATTCCTGGAGTTTGTCCTGCCTCTTATAAGAGAAGGGAAGATTGAGTATGTTGAAGACATAGCTGAGGGTCTTGAGAATGGACCTGCAGCATTGGTTGGCCTTTTTAGTGGTCGAAATGTTGGAAAACAAGTGCTTGTTGTTGCTCGTGAATAAAAGCATTTGCTTTTTCTATACATTGTTATGTTATCAGTTTTTGTTCTGATTTTTGGTTGAAAATGTAGCAACATTTTATATCACCTTTGCAGTCATCTTACTGGACTGTATGATGATGTTTTCTATTGCTGATTGTCTTGTGGGCAGCATCAATGTACTAGATACTTGTTGCTCGTGAATAAAAAAGCATTTGCTTTTTCTATACATTGTTATCTTATCAGTTTTTGTTCCGTTGGTAGATAGTTGAGTTCCTTAAGCATGCTGACAGGGGTTCAATTCCTGGCTATGTGGATGGAAAAGGCTTTGTTGGAAGAGATTTACCTACTTAATGTGATCTTTCGCCTCGAAAGGATTAGTCTTCGGCCCTCGGCCGGAGAATACCTTGGGAAACCAAAAAAAAAATAAGTACGGAAAATATAAAAACTTCTTAGGTAAAGTATTATTTTAAAAATATACCCATAAAATTTTATGTTTGGTTTGGATTTAATCCGTTTTCATATTTAGAAATAACTTGAGAAAAACTGGAAGGAGAAACCTGAATTTTTTTTAGTTGACAAAACTTGAAACTCTTATTCATAAGAGCTTTACGACTCTTTTTATTTGTTTTTTTCTTTATTAATAAAAGATACTTTTTAATGAGCTTCTCTTAAAAAGTTGTTGACCCAATTTTCCTCTTTAAGGAAAAAAAGTAATTAAAAGTAAGTGGGACCAAAGAAGCTGAAATCTATTTTAAAAATGGGTTTGTTTTTATTAAAGATTATTTTAGATAACTTTATCTAATGTTCATCGAAACGACGTCATTTTGGGGCGAAAATCATGGTATTTTGTAATTTTAATTTATTTCAGGGTTAAAATAGTCTTTATCATTCTAGTTTTTTAATTTTTCAAGCGCAAAACAACGTTATTTCGATGAACATTAGATAAAGTTATATAAAGTAACATTAAATATTTTTTTCCGTTTAAAAATAAGTGGAACTATTTGGTACGAGGATTTTCTTAGAAATGGAAAGTGGGGTAGAGCAAATTTGTTTCCAACATCTGGCATGAGAAAAGTGAAAATAATCTTAGAAAATTATTTTTCCATCATTCCATTTTGCATATCTTATTCCCCAACGAAAATATTATCTAATACATGATATTTTTATTTTTCCATAGCATCAATATAATTAACCCAATATTTTTGGAAAAAATTTCGATCTACCAGACACATTTTCGTAACTTACCCGGAAAAAAAATATTTCCCACCATATTCCTGAAAAAAAAATTTCCCGATAAAAAAAATATCTTCTATCAAATATCACATCCTGTACATTATATATTAGAATATTAGATTATCTCTTTTATCTTTTCGTTTCCTCATGTATTATATTCATATCATATTTTATTTTATATTTTATATTTTTCATGCTGTAATAGCCCTCTCTCTTCTTAATTCATTTTGTACCATTTTATTGGTTAAACAGACTTTTTGAATTATTTTGTTCTATATTATGCTGTTTGGATATATATTGAATTTATGAATATTTATGGAATTACTAATGCTGTTGATTTGTATATTCTGTTTGAATAAAATTTTTTGTTGTCTTAATTGTTTTAAACAGACCAACAGGCTAAAAGGCTAAATCAGGTTTTTATTTTTTGTAAATAAGACAGGCCATAGGCCGATAATTATATTCATAACATGTAACACTTGGTCAGGCTGATATATTTAAAGACAAATTTAGCCTCTTAAGATCAAAATTCGGCTAGGCTCGGTTCATTAACACTCCTAATGTGAAGGGAAAAGTAATTTTAAAAAATATATAAAAATAATGTAGTTGCTCGTTGTCAAAACAGCAACGGCAATTCTCCAGATAAAAGAAGAACGGACGGTCACCAACGAGCATATTTTTTGTGGTACGAGAGTACATTCTCCCTTATCCAAAATAGGAAAAAAGTGATACGTGCTATGAGAGTAAGTACTCTCATCGTTTATCAAAAAAAAAAAAAAAAGTACTCTCTTATCAAAAGAGGGGGGAAATAAAAAGGCAAATTCTCTAGTATTAAATAAAATATGACATAGATATGTAAGAAAATCATAATTATATAAAGATAAATTAATAATAATAATAAAATATTAAAATAGATAATTATAAAATTATTAACGTTGAATTATTTTTATATAATTATAATTTTAGATGACCATTTCCGTAAAGAAAAAAAAATCGGAGAAACTAACTATAAAGGCGAGAGACTGAGCCTTACAAGAAACTAAAATGGCACAAGTGAAGAACAAACAAGTGATTCTAAAGGACTATGTTTCCGGTTCTCCTAAGGAAACAGACATGAACATTGTTGAAAGTACCATAATCCTGAAGGTTCCAGAAGGTTCCAATGACGTGCTGCTCAAGAATCTCTACTTGTCATGTGACCCTTACATGGGAATCTGCATGAGCAAGATGGAATCCACTGAGGGATTTCCTTCCTATGTCCCTGGCTCTGTAAGTTATGCTCTCTTTCTCTATTGGAAATCCTTTTGACTTATTCCAAAAAAAAGAGGAGTTGAAAGAGTATTCTTAAATTATTTTCTGTCCCAGCATAAATATGATTTAATGATTTGTATTTGATTAGATGAGACGGTCTCACACGACATGACACTCAAATATTTTGAGCACTTACTAATTTAAATTATAAACTTTTATCTTTGTCGCATCTAATGTATATTATTCATATATTAACTAGTTTAAGGAATTTATAATTGTCATGTTACATGATAATTGAAATCTTATGTCGTAGAGATAAAAATCAGACTCATATATTAGAAAAATCATATGTGAGACCTATATCAGCATGAAAATCAAAGAATGTGTAGGAAAATTTCAATTTTCATATTGCATGAGAATTATAAAACCCTTAGTTTAAGAGGAGGGGAGGGGAGCGGGGGGGGGGGGGGGGGGGGTAATATTAGAAGTTAAATTTCTAATCTAATCCACTCAATTATTTATCATTTTGACTTGGAAACAATGGAGAAGACCTACCCTTCAAAAGTGTGATCTATTCTTTCCTTTTCAGTCCATGATGAACCAAGACGCCATGTCTCTTTCAAAACTTCCAAGCATGGCATTAGTATCTTTGCATGACTGTTGTATTCAAGGAAGCACAGACATGCAAAAAAATAAAAATAAAGTGTCAGACATAGAGACACGATGTCCAACACATGGTCAATATTCCCGACACGTTAATCATTTCAACACGCGAATTCAACCCTGGATGGGGCATTGAGAAACTTGAATATAGAAAGTTAATATAATGTTCAATTTTCAAAGGCCCAATTTTAAAAGAAAAAGTTTTGTACATCATATTAGGCTGCTCTTTGAACAGCATAATAGAGGAACAGGTCAATTTTCCTAACAATTTAGTATTGAAATTTGAAAATACATATTAGTCATAAATTTATGCACCTTCTAACAATTGAGTGATTACAGCCATTAACAGGACTTGGGGTGGCTAAAGTCCTAGAATCTGGACACCCTGATTATAAGAAAGGTGATTTAGTATACGGTTTGACTAAATGGGAAGAGTATAGCTTGATCCCCTCAACTCAAATACATTTGAAAATTGAGCACACGGATGTCCCACTTTCCTACTACACTGGAGTTCTTGGTATGCATTCAACATTTTCAATTTATATTGATTCTTAGTGAATGATGCAATTGATGTCTGTATGATCTGCAAGCCTCAACTTAAAAAGTTTTCAAGTGATAAATAGCTCATTTCTTTGTCTACTATCAATAAGTATTATTGTCAATAATCAAAGAAGAGACCTATTGCGTAGGTGGTGGTGGTGGTGGTTGTCTGGCTAATTTGTTCCTATACGTGTTTTCCATTTTCTTCTGTTGTTCAGTTAAAGTTATTTGGCTTGAATTGATCTTTGATTCACTGGATTAATTGGTTGCTCAGCATGGTTATGTTCATTTGGAACTGATAGCTAAATATTTTGTATGTCTATTGCAGCTACAACTCTGGTAAACTCTTCTCAATTTATATTATACTTTTTTGTTTTATTTTTTTAATAATCTGAGTATACATTCTTCCTCTTCATTTTATTGTGTTTTGATTTGACCAATGTATGCTCATCTTTGAACACAGGTATGCCAGGAATGACAGCTTATTTGGGTATTTTTGAAGTAATTTCTCTCAAGAAAGGAGAGAATGTTTTTGTTTCAGCTGCCTCTGGTGCTGTTGGTCAACTTGTTGGGCAATTTGCTAAACTGTCGGGTTGTTATGTCGTTGGAAGTGCTGGAACTAAAGAAAAGGTACTGTCTCAACATCACCTTTACTTTATATATTATGGAGGAAGGTTATATTTTTAACCTTTTATTGCTAAGTTGATTTCCGTCGATCTAACACTTATTAATTAATTATTAATTTTCAATAAGTTATAATCGTTAGATTAATTGAAATCAATGGTTAAGATTTGGTGTAGGATGTTGTAAGTGAAAAGAGGTTATAAATATAACCTCGCTTTTGTTCTGTAGTTTAAAATACTAGTGTTTTTCTTATTAGCATATTTAGCTTATAAAAATATTTCTTCCTTCCGAGTTTGAGCAATATTCTCTTTTAAATAGAATTCTTTTCTCAATGAAGACTTTGAGCCATCTTGCATGCTTCTTTTTTTTTCTTTTTCTTTTTTAAATTCCCATGATTATTGGTGGAATTAAAATACATTTCATTCCTTTTATTCAATGGAATATCTGGTTGCATATGTTAGAAAAATTGATCTTCAATGGAGTGAAACCAGATACTCAGAAAAACATAAGAAGCATTCTTGGACAATATGAAAATTATATTGCTGCTAAAGGTTTACTGCTGAAAGGGGGTCTTCGGCAAAATTCTTTGCAAAATCAGGTGGTTAAATGGATTCCTCCTTTGGAGGGATGGGAGGAATGGATGAAAGTCAATGTTGATGGAGCTAGCTCAAAAGGTAACCTTAAATCCAGCTGTGGTGGGGTAATAAGGAATTGGAATGGAGAATGGATAGGAGGATTTACATAGAATCTGGGACAAGGGAATTCTTTTAGAGCAGAATTGCGGAAGAGGTGGCAAAGTGGGCGGCCCGCCCCGCCCCGCCCCATCCCGCCGTCAGCCCGCCAAAAAATGAGTCAGCCCGCCCCGCCCCGTTTGGCGGGTTGGTCCGCCAGCCCGAGCCTATTTTACACTGACCCGCCTCGGCCCGCCTATGCCCGCCATCAACCCGCCAAAAAATGAGCCCGCCCCGCCCCGTTTAGCTGGTAGGGCGGGTTGGCCCGCCGAGCCGAGCTCGCTTTGCCACCTCTACTGGAGAGTCCTATTCGGGCTATCTGTTGCTTGGGATTAAGGACTCAGAAACATCATTATTGAAGGAGATTCTATCCAAGTTTGGAACTTCATAGAGCAAGAGGGTCAACTTGATCATCCTCTAGTGCACATTGGAAACAAAATTCGTGAATTTCTGCAAAGAGAATGGACAGTGCAGATCAAGCATACGCCTAGGGAAGGGAATGCTTTGGCGGATTGGGTGACTCATAAAGCTGTCTCTAATGAAAATCATGTTCAGTTGTTTTTTAACCTTCCTATGGGATGTAGTAACGTACTCTGTAATGACATTATGAGTGTTGGAACCCTAGAGTAGCTCGTTAGCTGCTCTGATGTTCTTGTTTTCCAAAAAAAAAATAAAAAAAATTGATCCTCTACTATGTATACCCTTGCTCTAGCAAAGCAGTATCCAACTCCGTTCCCCTTATACAAAGAATGCGGAAGAAGAAATTTACAATATGAATTGTGCCACAGATTAAAGGGCGAACTTGGAGTGATGATAAAGTTGTTCCTCTGTGTTTGAAAGGTTGCATGTTCGAATCCGAAAAACAATTTTTTTGCAAATATTTAAGGGTAAAGGCTGTGTAAAAGTGCAAATATGTAAAGGTAAAAGGCTATGTAAAAGGATTGCCCTCACCTCTACCCTCGCTAATCGGGATTTAATGGGGAGAGGTTTTTTTAATTGTGCCATAGATTAACACTAGTACTTGTCTTTCTCCTAAATTTCTGTATAGATACAAATTGTTGTGAAGGATTATGATTACTAAGGGTCTGTAATAGATTCTGTTTTACTAGAAACAAAAAATACTAAAGTCCTCCTTTGACTTGAATGTATCTATTTTTCAATCAGGTGGATTTATTGAAGAATAAATTTGGATTTGATGGAGGTTTTAACTACAAGGAAGAGCCTGACCTCAATGAAGCTTTGAAAAGGTCTGTACTTAACGGTTATAGAGAAATTTAGATTAACTTTTCTTATGGCCATTAAAATTTACGCTACTATCCTTAGTAATAAAACACAGTAGTAACTAGTGTATGTCAATATACAAATCAGGCACTTTCCAGAAGGCATCGATGTTTACTTCGAGAATGTTGGGGGCAAGACACTTGATGCCGTACTCCTGAATATGAGAATCCATGGCCGCATACCCGTATGTGGAATGATCTCACAGTATAATCTTTCTCAACCTGAAGGTGTAACAAACTTGACATCTCTCATATATAAGCGGATTCGAATGCAAGGTTTTGTTGTAGCTGATTTCTATCACCTATATCCCAAATTCCTGGAGTTTGTCCTGCCTCTTATAAGAGAAGGGAAGATTGAGTATGTTGAAGACATAGCTGAGGGTCTTGAGAATGGCCCTGCAGCATTGGTTGGCCTTTTTAGTGGTCGCAATGTTGGAAAACAAGTGCTTCTTGTTGCTCGTGAATAAAAGCATTTGCTTTTGCTGTACATTGTTATGTTATCATTTTTTGTTCTGATTTTTGGTTGAAAATGTAGCAACATTTTCTATCACCTTTGCAGTCATCTTACTGAACTGTATGATGATGTTTTCTATTGCTGATTGTCTTATGGGCAGTGTCAATGTACTATATACTTGTTGCTCGTGAATAAAAAAGCATTTGCTTTTTCTATACATTGTTATCTTATCAGTTATTCTGTTTTTTTTTTGTTGAAAATTTAGCAGTCTTTATGTTACTGCTGTTGCCTTATGAACTTTCTTTTATTTTTTTTTTGGATGAACTTGGATTTGAACTCTAATAAGGGACTCGATATAAGTTTTAATATAGGACATTCTATTTTAGTTGAAAAATTGTCATATCTCTTTCATGTATATATGGACAAAAAAATCTTTGTATTTCCTTTATCAATTTAAATTACAAACGTACTATAAGGGATAATTACAAATGAAGTCAATTATTTTTATAAGAAAATAAAAACACATCAATTTTTATTCTCTCGTCCCTTTTTCATTGGTAACATGCCAGGGACAATTGCAAACAACTCCCCCGTCCTTTTCTGAGGGGGCTATCTATGCTACTAAACCTTTAGCCAGTGGTTGAAGAGCCTAAAATTTATGCTTTTGATGTGGCCCACACATCGCAATAGGGCGTAACTACTAACACTTCTAGCATCAAATAAAACATTCAGAAACTCCCTACAAACTACCCACATTCGAACTCGATCACCTTTTGTGCGTGCTCTAAAATTTATATGTAGTCGGAGGCCAGATAGGCACGTAGGTTATAATTATAAAACATTTTCATCTGGCATAGTTGTTATTTAAAAATAAATGACCCAAATCTAATGCGTTGATGTATGAATCACCAAGCGGATAATATGGGGTTATTATCTGTTACTACATAAAGACATAAACCCGATCAAACATGAACACTGAACAGTAATCTTACAATTCAAACCAAAAATTGACCAACCATATCAAGAATTTTGAGAACCCCGTGTTGGGGAACACAGTCAATACTCAAAGGCTTGATACAATAACAGTGTACAGGAAATTTGGTAAGTTTCTTATGAAATCTAGACTCTGATATAAAAAAGCTGTTGGCCCTTGTTGGATAAGGGACATTTTACTACAATTGCTTAAGACTTCTAATGATGGCCACCGTTCTGCCCTAAGGCCTGAGGACCTACTGTCCCATGTTAGGGGGTGGAGGAGGCATACGGACACCCTGGCTTTGCATTTGATGGGGTGGAAAACCTTGTGGAGGTGGCATTGATGGAGGCCTAGTACCCATATTGAAACCAGCCGTTGAGCCGCTGCCAACAGGTGGTGGGGGTGGGAGAGATGGCATTCCACCAGGAGGTGCAGGTCTAGGACCATTTGCTGCCATAGGAGGTGGAGGCGGCAATGATCCTGGCATTGGAGGAGGTGCACCAGGAGGTAGCCCTTGTGGAGGAGGAGGTGGTGGTGGTGGAGCTTGGGGTGGTGGAGGCATAGGCCTTGGTGGAACACCAGGTGCTGCTGTGCCATTGGCTGTAGAGGCAGGCTGTGGTTTGTTTGCCTCTGGTGGCTTAGTTTTAAAATACAACTGCAGCTGCAACAAGTATCAATCTCGTCATCAGTAACGGATGGTGGAAATTAAATATCAATAATAAACCCCATAAAAACAAAAAAGAACAGAAGAGAGAAAGCAAGAAAGAATGATTGTCAGTCTAGTTCTGCTGTTTAATGCTTGAGCCACTAGTTTGCACTAATAATAACAAGGGCAAACAATTAACATGCAACAATTTGATTTACTTGACTTTGTCTTGGGTGTCTAAGGACCAAGGCCATCCTGCTGTGGTATCATACCATTATACACATACACAAACACAATGTGTGTGTTTTCCTTATTGCATGTTCTCAAGATTAATATACAATGTTCATTGAATTGTATAGGAGCATGTCTGTATAGATTTTTGAAAAGGACTTTCTATGCTTTGTTTGTTTATAAGGACCATTTTCCAAATTCAAAAGGATATGTTTGGATGTAGAATCTGAAATGTAGTAAAAATGCCATTTGGATGTTAAAATAAAAAAATAAAAAAATTACATATTAAATTACTAAAAAGGAGATGTAAAATACGATGCGTCTATGCTTACGAATTGGGTTTCATCTATGCTTGCAAATTATAAATGCACATGATCCGAATTTTAAATATTCTCTAATAAGAGCAAAACTGTAAAAGGTAAATTACTAAACATACCGTAAAGACCCACTCAACCAAATTTTAAATATTATAAAAGCTTCTTATTTAGACTTGAATGAAGCAGATATCAACTTATTCCTAATCACACACAAAACATTTGCTTGGATAGATCAATTTTTCCATCACAAACAGTAAAGCGGAGTAAATGTACTAACCGTGAACATCTTTGAGTCTGGGTCCCAGTGCGAGAAAAACTTTGGAGTGGACTTGTCAATCTCTGTGCTAGGTACCTAAAATTGTAGATTTATCAGAACCAAAAAGTAAATTTCCACAACTCAAAACATTGGAACTCAAGGCCCAAAACAAGTTTAAAAAACAAAAAAGAAAAATGCAATGATTTACCTTAAAAGCAACTATTTCATATGGTTCAGCTGCAAACAAAAGATATTGATATCTTTTATCAAATGGTTGCACCCTCTGCGTCCATAAAAACGTGACCAAAGAGAAAAACAAAGATGTTAAAACATTTATTGACAACAAACGTGTAACTTTGACTTCATAACACACACACACACACACACAGAGAGAGAGAGATAGAGAGAGAGAGAGAGAACCTGTTCGTAGGAAGACATGAATCGGTGTCTTGGCTTCGATAGGTCTTCAATCTCAGGATATTCAATCTACATTAATAGATTAGAAACTCTTTTATAAAAAATGATATTATCACATAAGCTAAGAAGAATAAAAGTTGAGAAAACTACGGTGAAGGGAAAATGAACCAATTAAAGAAGATGATGCAAAAGATAGTAAAAAGTATACCTATTCTATGAAAGATAAAAGATACACGTTCAGTCATATTAATTCCTAAAAGCTAAAAGTTATGTCCAAGATTCCTAACTATATATTATATTGGTCAAATTACTCCCTGATAACCCCCATGGGTATCTTTGGTTTGCTAAAAATTAAGAGTCAACACAACTGAAATAAACAAAATTATTGTACAATATGAAGGGCTGGCTTGGCTCAGCGGTAAGCTTGCTTGCCGTGGTGTGTCAGGTCACGGGTTCGAATCAGTCTCTCTGTAAAAAGTAGGGGAAAGACTGCCTAGAGTATTCCCTTCCCCAGACACTCACGAAGTGGGTATTTGAACTGGGTCGGCCCTCTTTTGTTTATTTTTTTAAATAATATAAGCAGGATAACAAATTGATAAACTTTTGTCACCCCTAAAATCAAGTTACATATTCTTGTCCACAAAATGAAAAGAGAAAAAAAAAAAAACCTATAACTTCTATTTCTTCATTATCCCAACTTTATTGTATCCAAAACAATGACTGACACAAAGGATATTATAAAAATTTTGCTTTATATTATTATCCATGAGTATCACAAAATTTTTAGTCCTGTACATTGGTCATCAAATAACTAACAACACAAAAGAAATTAATATTTCCATCAACTAAACTTGTGTTGTAGTCTTCTGTTTTCATTCAAGAACTAATGCTACTAATACTATATCATGGACCTTTCATAACTCAACTAAAATGAGTATTAAGTGTGCAAAATTAAATAAATAACTAAACCTGGAAGAGGAGAGATCGTTGCTTAGTGTCAGGATCATATTGCTTAGTGACACGGTAGCCAGGGCGACCAATCTTAACTGTCAACACAAAAAATTGAATATATTGATTTTGTTAGTATCATATGTCAGAGATATCAGAATTATGTGAGAAACACTGAGAAAATGCAGGAAAGTCAGAGAAATTCAAAAGAGAGAATATCTGAAATGAATTCATACTACTGAGATCAGAAAAAAAGGTTACACTATTTATAGAGCTGAGAATGACTCAGAAATGAGTCATCAAACTAACGAACTAAAAGGATAACAAATTATTAATAACAAACTAACAGAAAAAGAGAGAGAGAGAGAGCGGAATCTGATACATCCAGAACTAGAATACAGTAAATGGAACCTGTTTTTCGAAGGGAGACTTTGCGCTTGTGAGGTTGGGGTTGAGCGGGTGCGTCTTTGGCCTCGCGAGCAGCACGCTTTGCCAAATTGGTTTGGTGTCGTTTTCCCTGTGTGTGAGCCAAGTAGTTACCCTCGTTGTTGTGAAGAGTGAGACACAGTTTGCATTCATAGCTCCCAAGGTGATTTCGCATGAAATAGGGATCTTTTGCCAGATCGATTGTTTCCAAAGCAAGTCGCCGGAGACGCTCTCGACGGTCGATGGCTTCGTTCTGCGCCGTCGCCGCACCGCCGCTCCCTGGTTTTGAACCCCATTCTCGATCCATATCACTACAAACCACAAGTCGCTGATTACTGATTACTGATTACGCCGTGTGTATTTGTCTTCACAGCTTCACCACTCTTCAGAAAAAAAAAACCCCAACTCCTTCCCCCTGAGCGTTTTTGTTGGGCTGTTTGTTGGGCTATTTCACACGTGGGCTGGCTCATAAGCCCTACTAGTGTTTTTTTTTAAACAAAATTTAATGATTGAAAAATATTTATCATTTTGCAAAGAATGCTTTGCCGGAACAGTGACCAAATGTAACTATTTGGCAAATTTTTTACCCAAATATCATTTGAAAAGTACTTTTTACCAGATTGCTACATGACGTAATTCGCTACAACTAGTAGCGAATTACATTCGGCTATGATTTCGTGACACATGACAACGCTGTGTATCAAATTTGCTACCACTAGTAACAAATTTCGTCTAATCAATTTTTTTTTTATGAAAATATGTCACATGTGACAAAATTATTGGCGAACATAATTTGGTATCAGTTTACATCACGTGGCAGTGTAGTAAAAAAATATTGTTTGCGTGATATTTAGATAAATTTTTTGCGAAAGAGTAGCAGATTCCGTTTTCGAGTAGCAGTTTGGTTGAGATTCCGTTTTCGTGCATATTTGAGTGTTTTTTACTTCTCTATCCTCTATGATACTTTCTATTTTTCTCTCCTTCTAATCTAATAAAGGAAATAAAATATAAAAAAATATTAAATATATATCAAAATGCAATTGTTTTATTTAAAATAATATAGATTATGTAATTTCAAATAAATATTTATTATTTTAAAGAATATAAATTTGTATATTTTAAGTGAAATGATTATATCTTGTTGCATATTTGATTTTTTTATATTCTTTCTTTTTCATAAAATTAAGATAAAAGACAAAAAGAAAATATGGTAAAGGAGAGAAAATGTAAAAGTCAACAAAAATGCAGGAAATACGATTGCTTCACTTAGAATAACACAGTTGAAATATTTAGAATGATAAATATTTTTCAATCAAATTATATCCTGAATTTTAAAGAAAATATACAAGACATTTTGAAAAAATCTTCTTTATTATAATATTAATTTTCTCAAAACGCCTAATTTTAATTCTTGTGATAAGAGAAAATACACTAAACCTACATTATATTTAACATGTTTTTTAATAATTAATTAATCAATTTTTTTGAACAACATAAATACACGAAAACCAATTAAATAGTTCTGTGTATTAGTATTAGCCATTTTTTAATTTTAAAAAACATATAATTACAAGATGTAAGAAAAACAGTTAGCTTTATATTTTCATTAAACAAAAATCCATTTGTGTTTCAAAAATTAATAAAACCAAATCAAATAAAACCAAAGTGTTATGCGTTTAATTTGTTAAAAAAAAGGAGATTGGTATAATATTAACAAAAATTGTACTTAATTATTCTAACAATACAAATATTGAACAAAAAGTAAAGAATCACTAAAAATTATTTTATCCACTAAAGTGAATTATAAGATTTTGTCTATAATACAAAAAAAAATCCATAACTCCAATTTATTTTTTCCGCGTAAAATTATATATACTATAAATAATGGTTCAATATTTTTGATATTGTAATAATAAATTTTATCCCCTACGTATACATACAAATAAAAATATATTAAACCCATTTTTCTCTTAATATTGGCGCGACATTCATCTCACACAATTTTAAGTATAAATAAATTTAGGGTTTGTTTTTTCTACGATTAATATAGATAATTTATTTACATTGAGTCCAAATCGATATCGTTATGAGATAAACATTAATATATTTTTATAATTATAATTTATTTAGGATTATAATAGAATTTTTAATTATAATTTTTTAATTTTTCAATTCAAAATATATTATTTTACGAACAAAAATAGATAAATAGATAACTTATTGAAATATTAAAGCCGTAAATTTATCTCCTTAAATATTAATCCCATAAATAATATTGTATAAATGTTACTGCGGGTCCACTCTCTGTCATCGTCTTGAGGCATCATCACGCTATAAGGTTCTTGATTGTGGCGAAAACGACGTCGTTGATTGAGGTTTTCTTCGTGTTTCGAAGATTGGAAGATGTCGCAGCAGCAGCAGCAGCAACAAAATAGCAACATTCCAGTGAGCGAGGTGTTCTGGACTCTCGTTGATAAAGCTGACAAGAAATTCTCCAAAATCAGAGACATCCCTTTTTACCAGCGTAGCAGGTTCCTCTCATTTTCTTATGATCTCTTTTCTGTTGATCACAATTTCATTATTTTCATTACTTTTCCTTCGTTTTTCCAGCCAGAGAAAGTGAGAGAAAATGAGAGAAAACTTGTATAATCATATTCTGATTTTCATTGCTATTTTCTGAACTTAGGATCCATTTTTATATAATCAGATTCCAATAACCACCTAACTGAATGCCATAGCTGACTAACAGAATTCTAACTAACTCTGTTGCAGTGAAACTCTAAATTCACTGACTGTGACTTCTGTCACTTAATGCCTCTCACAGTCATGACAGACATAGCAAAGTAGGTGTTTATTTTCTGAACGTAGGATACTTATTTATATGAACAGATTCTAATAACCACCTAACTGAATGCCATAACTGACTAGCAGAGTTCTAACTAATTCTGTTTGCAGTGAACTCTAAATTCACTGCCTGTGACTGACGGCTGTTACTTAATGCTTCTCACAGTCATGACAGTGACAGACATAGCAACGTGGGTGTAACAGTTCATTGTCTCTTATGCACTTTTATAAGGTGTATGTGGCTTTTGTTGTAGGCATGATACATACTTTTGTAAGGTGTTCAAGGTGTACACACAGCTGTGGAAGTTTCAACAGGAGAATCGGCAGAAGCTGGTCGAGGCCGGGCTTAGGAGATGGGAGATTGGTGAGATTGCGTCTCGGATTGGGCAACTGTATTTTGGGCAGTACATGCGCACGAGCGATGCGAACTATCTGTCAGAGTCTTATATATTCTATGAAGCTATATTGACTAGGGAGTATTTTAAGGAGGGGTTGTTTCAAGATGTGAATATTGCAAACAAGCAATTGAGGTTCCTTGCTCGGTTCCTAATGGTGTCTTTGGTTTTGAACCGAAGGGAAATGGTGCAGCTGTTGGTTAATCAGCTTAAAGTATTAGTTGATGAATGCAAGAGAACATTCCAGGTTTGTGTATGCTAATTTTCTCTTGCATTTCCTTGTAGCATGAGCCTTTGTTTTGGCATCTCGTTTACGGACGATTAACTTGTTGCTGTTCTTGAATGTAAATTGTACATCTCTACAAATTTTGCAATTGGTAGTTCATTAAAATATAATTTGATTATGATATACGGGTACTAAACTGTTTGTGTGGTAGATTTAGGTATGTTTCCCTCGAGGGGTGTAATATGTCTATATAATAATGATCTATTGAGATAGAGGTAAGAACCAAAACTTACTAGGAGTCACTGTGAGTAGGTCTCAGGAAAAAGTTGAGAATCAAGGGGAGAGTATAGGGCACGGTGGCTCTGCGGCTGAATTTCGGCATAGTAACAATAAGGAGAGTAGGTGTGCAAAAGTTGCCTCCTCAATAGTAAATGAGGGGTATTTATAAATGTAAAAGATTCTCCAACGATGAGTATGAGAGAGCCGTACCTGTTTCTGTCCTTGTGGGCCCCACTAGGTGTGAGGCAAACATTCTCACATGGTCATTAAGATGCGTGTGCAGGGTGTGAGATTCAGTGTGGTGAGTTAATATTTGTCTACTTTAGGGATGCAGGGGTGTAACCCCTTTATTTGTACTTAAGAGGCTAGCCCAGTGGACTGGGCCTATATGGCTGGTCCAGAACAGGTAATGTATTTGAAAATTTTGTTTAGCCTTTCTGTTTATTGCATTGTGTTTTGTGCAAATCTCTATGTAAACATGTTAATCGTTCATGAATAGTTTGCTTATGGCTTTGCCAATGGCTGTCTAGTGTTGACTACGGTGCAGCAAATGTTCTTTGAAATATAGATCTTGCTATCTACCTGCATTTATATCATGGAGGCAGATTGTTTGTGTTAAGGAAAAGAACAAATAAATTTTGCTACATAAGCTAATTAATGGGCTTTTTTAACTAATGACTGCTAAAAAATGTAAATTTGGTGGCCTAAAATAGGATTTATCATTGTGGGATTCCCAAATCTGTCTTAGAATATATATATATAACCTAGTTTTACTGTAATAGATTTTGATGATTTGATGTCAAGGACCAACTATCCCAAAAGCTTAAGCTAGTAGGTAATGGCTTGTGACGGTTTTTATCTAACATGCCCCTCCGCATCAACCTTTTGGACTTGAAGCATGGATAATGCATAGGTATATTATGTGCATGTTTGGATCCTCTCTTTTTTAAGTTAGAAGCTACTTATAAGTATAAGCTAGGCCAAACAGGTTTTGGGAAAAGCTCTTATAATGAAAAGCTCTTTTTTTATAATGAAGAAAAATGCTGAAAACTAAAAGCTACTAGGAGGAGCTTTTTTTTAAGCTCTTATCTGCTTTTCTTGAATTGTGTGCTTTTTTTAAAATGAAGAGTTATAAAGATAGAGAGAGAAATAATTTTATTGAAATATGTGCTTTTAAGTAACTTTTAAGTTAAAACTTTTATGTGATTACCAAACAACTTTTAGCTTCTTTTTTTAAGCTCTTATTTTTAGCTTTAGCTTATAAGTAGCTTCTAGTTTAAAAAAGAGAGGATCCAAACAGGCTCTACCTTGTGCTGAAATTCAACTTTATTTAGAAGAATGGGGGTAGCTATGATCAAACTTCTGATCTCTTGGTCAAAGAGGCTTGCCATGGTCTACAAAAGTTCAAGATATTAGTTGTAGGCATATATGAATGTTTTTATATCTAACATTGTTCTGCTCTCTTTGCTTTTGATGAATGAATGAATTTGTTGGTAACTAAACATCTAAACTAACTGCAGAGCTGCACATAAATATCAAAGTACTGCATCTTTAGATTAGAATAACCAAGCTACATCATAGTAGACGAGTAAGTGGAGTGTTCCATGAAAACATAATTCTGTCCCGAATATATTTTGATAATTTACATTTGCAGATGTATTGGAAGTGACCTTCAAACAATTTGGTTACAGGAAAGCGACTTTAAAGAATGGAAGCTGGTGGTTCAGGAAATAGTCAGATTTTTAAAAGCTGACACTGCTTTTATGAATATCAGGCCCTTGAGGTATAGTTTGGTTTTGGACCCTCATCCGGATACTTTACCACATGTATCTGCTGCTATCACAAAGCGAAATCTGAAATTACGAGATGCTGTATTAAGTAGCTTCCATCAAAATGAGGTAGGTATCCAGGTCTTTTTGATTCTTATATTTTGCTGCTAGGAGATGTTCTGTAAAATGTTATGATCTTTCGTTATTGTTTTCAAATGTCATTCCTAAACAGGTTAAGTTTTCAGAGCTCACTATTGACACTTTTAGGATGCTTCAATGTCTGGAGTGGGAACCTAGTGGCTCATTTTACCATTCGAGTGGTTCAAAACTTTGTCAGAATGGGGCAACTGGGGCTAGTCGTATCAGTTACTCCCAAGATATTGCTGATCCTACTTTACCAGCAAACCCACGGAAGGCTGTGTTATACCGTCCTTCACTGACACATTTTGTAGCTGTAAGTATGAAAATATGTTATTTTTTATTTTCTTTCAATAGTTTCCCATGGGCCCATAACCCACTGGTCCTTGGATCAAATTGGGCTTTGATTTCATGATAAAATTCAGGGATTTAATGTAAAAGTGAACGGAGAGAATATTTCATTAATGAGATTCTAAATAATGGCAATATGTAATGTAATGCATAACACTGATCTTATAGCCCTATTGTACTAATAATCTAGGTCAATTACAAGTGTAGTATAACTGGTACAAGCCTAACTCAATAATACTCATAATATAATAAGAATCCTTATAGTTCTAACAATTTCGAATAATCCTAACTGGTCAGCTCTCTCCTTTTCTCTGACTTTTTCTGACCAATAGTATACCGCAATGCTGCATCAACTTCCTATGAAGAGGATGGAATTTGAACAGCAATCCCCTCAGGATGAGAGTGATTTAGAACCAGGCTTTAGCCTAAGAGTCTTGTGATACACTAATAATATTTTTCTTTCTTTATGTCTTGAAAGAATCGAGCAATGATTTAAAGTTGAAGCTATTTACGCTAGATTTTTATCTATAAATACGAAGAGAACTTGGTCAGCACTAACATGTAAGGTAGTGACTTGTGTAGCCTTAATTACTGTTTTTACATCCCGACCATTCTGATGCAATCCATATTTGCTTCTAATAATATCGTGCAAGAAAGAATTGGGTTCCAAATCCAGCCAATGTTCTTAGAAACCAAAAATAATCAAGACCAACTCTCCGACTGTTTTTTGGTATTTATTTTCATTTGAATTTGGGTAAATTACAAGTTACCACCCTACACTTAAGTAGTTTAGTTGTTTCATTTGAGAATACATAATGGTTTTTGAAAAAAGATCCAAGTGTAGGGTGGTAAGTTGTAATTTTCCCTTTAATTTTTGTCACAAGTAAGGTCTTAAAACTTGTGGTGGTGTGGGGATGGAAAAAGACTGAGTATTGGAGCGTATTGGGTTTTAATATGGTGTCAAGTGATGCAAATCAGAGCACAACATTAAGGGATAGGGTTTAACTCCCGATTGCTCTAGTAATGAGAGCTTGGGCAAAGAGGTTCAAGGAAACACCCAATGGGATAATTCAAGAAATCAAGTCAATTGAATATGGTACATTAAGCATGGCCCACATTTTCAAGAAAGTTGGCACGTTTTGGTGATTGAAATTTGGGACGTGTTTCAAGAAAGTTGCCAATTTTTCATTTCTAAAACTTTCCTTTGATTATTTAGCCTTTTTTTAATTTTAATTGTTTCCTTATTTTAGGTGTGTTTAATGTTGATTGGTTTGTAATTAATGGCACCAATTATATGTTGAATTAAGAATCAGTTTACTCAATCAACAATATGAAACCAGCAAACCAATGAAACCAAACAACTAATATATATATTGTCTTTTAAGAAAATAGGGAAAACTCCCTTACAATCAAGAAGAATAATAAACTATTCTCCCTTCCTCACTTACTGGGCTCTGCCCTTACAAGATACTCCTACTATTATTCTGGCCGATTACCACTTAGCCATTACAGACTCACGGACTACTCTCTCCCTTGTTTCCTACTTCACCTTCTTTCTACCCGTTTCCTTCCACTCTGAACCACCAAGTTCAGGTGCCACTCCTCTCTACAAAATAACCACCCCCTCCATTCCTTCCTCTAACCGTATATATTATTCCCCACTCACCCACGTCCCTTCTCCCACCGGATCCTCTCCACTAATAGCTTTCCACGTGGCCTCTTGTATAACTGATTGTATACTTCCTTGTTCTGCCACTTTGCTCTCCTTTCCTCTTGGGCTTTTGTCACCAACTTGCTCTTTCTTTCCCTTTGGGCTCTGGTCACCACTTTGGGCCTCTTTGATGTCTCTTTTCATTCCTCTCCTGCGCCTATAATATTTCTTAAAAGGCTCTAGAGGCCCATCAATACTCCCCCCTGGACAAACCACCTTGTCCTCAAGGTAAAAAGTAGGGAATTGTTGTTTGAACACCTCCAAATCCTCCCATGTGCAGTCACATTCCGGAAGAGACTCCCATTGCACCAACACTTCAACTTGCCCATTTAACAGCCTTCTAGAATCGCGAATGAGCATAGGTAGAACACTCAATTCCAGCCTGTCAGTCAAACCAGTGGGTAGAGGTAATATGGGTACCTCCGATTGAACAGCCAGCTTCAATTGAGATACATGGAATACAGGGTGTACCTTTGAATATGAAGGCAACTCTAAACGGTAAGCCACAGGTCCCACTCGCTCTATCACCTTAAAGGGGCCATAAAAACGTGGACTTAATTTCTGGTTAATCCGTTTTGCCAGTGAACGCATCTTATAAGGTTGTAGCTTCAAGAACACGGAATCCCCTATTGCAAATTGGATTTCTCTTCTCTTCCGATCAGCATAAAACTTCATGCGTTGCTGTGCGCGATGCAAGTTTTGCCTCAATTCCCCCAATACCACATCTCTAGCAATCAACCATTGATCCAATGCATCCACTTGAGTACCTCCTTTTTCAAAATGAAACAATGATGGCGGATCTTGCCCATACACCGCTTTGAATGGTGTCATACCAATTGATCTATTAAAAGTTGTGTTGAACCAAAATTCCGCCCATGACACCCACTTAGCCCAACCGCGAGGATGACCATTAATAAAGCACCTGAGATATGTCTCAACAGTCCGATTCACCACTTCGGTCTGTCCATCTGTTTGTGGGTGATAAGCACTACTAAAATGTAACTTAGTACCAGACATCCGGAATAAATCTTTCCAAAATATACTCATGAACACACGATCGCGGTCTGAAATAATTGACCGTGGAAACCCATGTAGACGAACAATTTCTTTTACAAACACAGCTGCCACCTCTTGAGCAGTATACGGATGGTGCAAAGTCAAGAAATGGGCGTATTTGGTGAGTCTATCAACCACCACCATAATGGTATCAACCCCTTGGGATTTAGGTAAACCCCCAATAAAATCCATAGTTACATCCTCCCATGCTCTATCCGGTATCGGTAAGGGTTGTAATAACCCAGCCGGTAACAACCCTTCATATTTCTGTTGCTGACATATGCCACACTGCCGTACAAACTCCGCCACCTTCTTTCTCATTCCCTTCCAGTAAAAAACCGCGGCAATCCTTTTGAAGGTTCTCAATTCTCCTGAATGACCTCCTAGAGGTGAAGAATGAAACTCCGAAAGAATTGAAGGAATATGCGCAGAATTTTTAGGCAAAACCAGCCTATTTTTGAACCACAAACAGCCCTTAATAACCTGATAACCCGGATGAGAGTGCGGATTCTGCAGCACTTCTGTCACTATTTTCTTTGTGGACACATCATACAAAACCTCGTCAGCTATATCCTGCAAATCGGGACTACTAACCAAGGTCAATTCGTTGCATGCCATCACTCTGGACAAAGCATCCGCAGCCTTGTTTTCTAACCCAGGTTTAAACTGTATTTCAAAGTCAAACCCCATCAATTTTGCAATCCATTTCTGCTGACCCTCCGCTATTAATCGTTGTTCCGTCAAATACTTAAGACTGCGTTGGTCGGTGCGGATAATGAAATGACACCCCAACAAATAATGACGCCACTTATGGACAGCAAAGACTATCGCCTTCAACTCCCTCTCATAAACCGACAGCCTCTTTGCTTGTTCGGAAAATGCTTGACTCAAGAAGGAAATAGGACGTCCCTTTTGCATAAGGACAGCCCCCATCCCAATTCCCGAAGCATCCGTTTCGACCACAAAAGTCTCCTCAAAATCTGGTAAGGCTAATGTTGGTAACCGAACCATTTCTGCCTTCAACATTTCAAAAGCCCTTTGGGCCTCTCCATCCCAACGAAAACAATCCTTCCTCAACAAATTTGTGAGGGGCCTGGCTATCTGACCATATTGTTTCACAAACCGTCGATAATATCCGGTGAGTCCCAAAAACCCACGTAGTTCCTTCAAATTACGAGGAACTGGCCATAATTGCACGGCCTGCAGCTTCTGTGGGTCTGTCTTGACTCCCTCCTTAGACACCACATGACCCAAGTACTCCAATTCTTCCTTAGCAAAACTACATTTTTTATAATTGGCAAAGAGTTGTTGCTGCTGTAAAATCTCCAGTACTACCCGAAGGTGATGTGCATGTTGCTCCTCATCTTGACTGTAAACCAGTATGTCGTCAAAGAATACCAAAATGAACTTACGCAAATGGGGTTTAAAAATAGCATTCATCAACGATTGGAATGTTGAAGGTGCATTTTTTAACCCAAATGGCATCACAAGGTATTCATAATGCCCCTCATGCGTGCGGAAAGCAGTTTTTTCTATGTCTTCCACCTTCATCAAAATTTGATTATACCCGGACTTCAAATCCAATTTCGAAAAAATGCCAGCCCCATTCAACTCATCCAGAAGCTCATCAATGACAGGGAGTGGAAATTTGTCGGTGACAATCACCTTGTTCAATGCACGATAATCCACACAGAACCGCCAGCTCCCATCTTTTTTTTTTACCATTATCAGGGGACAAGAGTAGGGGCTGCTACTTGGTCGAATCATACCCGCGGTCAACATTTCCCTAATGAACTTCTCAATTTCTTCTTTCTGATAATGTGGGTACCTATACGGCCTCACATTAGGTATTTCTGCCCCTTCCTTCAAGATTATCTGATGATCACAACCTCTGCTCGGAGGTAGAATTGAAGGCAACTGGAACACAGAGCTGAACTCCTGAAGAATAGCTATCATCTGCGACGAAACCCCCTCAAGGGAGTCTGAACTCAAGGTAAGCACCCCTAACTCCACATAAAATTTCTCGTCATTTTTCTTCCAAGAACGACTCACCCCCTTGCTGGAAACCTGTTTGTAAGACAACGTGGGATCTCCCCGTAGCTTAACCTTATTTCCCTTCCAAGGAATTTCCAGCACCAGTTCCTTGAAATTTGCTCGAATGTCTCCCAACTCCTCCAACCAAGAAAAACCCAACACCAGATCCACACCGCTCAAATTAAAAACAAAAAAGTCCTGAGTTACAGACAAACCTGGTAATTCCAAGCATAACCCCTTGCATACTCCTTTACTCTTCACTCGATGACCATCACCCACTTCCACCTTGGAGCCTCTGGTCTCGTCTACAGGCAGTTGAAGAATGTCCACCAACCTCTCAGCTATGAAATTATGAGTGGCCCCTGTGTCAATCAGTACTACTACTCGATGGGTCTTTAACTGACCCCATAACTTCAAGGATTTGTTCGACGTCCACCCCACCACGCTATGCATGCTCAACTGAACATGCTCCTCATGCCCTTCCTCTTCCGCTTCTGGTATTTCCTCCTCCGTGTTGGTTTCCATCTCTCCTTCGCCCAAGATCAGCAATCGCATCTGAGCGAACTGACAGACGTGGCCTGGACCAAAAGGCGCATCACACTTGAAACAAGTGTTGCGTCTCCGTCGATCTGCCATCTCCTCTTGGCTCAGCCTCCTATAATTCGTGCGTAGTGACCCCACGCCGCTACCTGCTGACGAGCTGCCTCCCACCGCTGCTGTCGCGTTGTTGTTCAGAGGATTAGGGTTCACACTACCCATGGATGTTTGGCCCCCTTGTGAAATGCTGGGAGATTGGGCTGAAGTTTGGTTAAAAAAAACATTCCTATTGGGCCCATTTTTACCTGGTAACGCGGACCGGCCCAAATAACTTCCCCCAGGCCCATTTCCCCCTTTCCAATCCAACAGCACCTTGCCCAATTCTTTCTCCCTATCCTCCACCTTCTGAGCCAACACCATCGTCTGATTCAAATCGATGGGTGAATGAAGCCTGACCTCTGCTCTTATCTCCTTCCTCAAACCGGTAAGAAACGCGGCTTGCATCATGTCGTCGCGGGCATTCCTCAACGGCGAAGATAATATCTCAAACTTCTCCCTGTATTCAGCTACCGTGCCCTCCTGTCTCAGACCCATCAAAGCTTCGTAAGGATTTCCTGTCGAAGAAACGTGAAATCGCTGTAAAATTGCGTTCCTGAAACCCTCCCAATTCGTCAAAGGGTTCCGTGGCTCCCACCATTGGAACCAGCTCAACGCGCGACCTTCCATACAAATCGAACCCGTCTCCACTTGCTCTTCGACTGGGATTTGATTAATTCGGAAATACCTTTCCGCGCGAAAAATCCATCCGAACGGATCATCTCCATTGAAATATGGCACTTCCACTCTCTTCATCCTTTCTTCATTCCTTATTCCACGATGAAGATTCACATGCACTCCCTCTTGATTTTCGTTCTCTCCTCCCTGGTTACCCCCTTGATTTCCCGCGACAGCGAGCTCCTGCAGCGTTCGCATCATCACCGTCAAGTTAGCTTCGATCCGATGGATCCCCTCCTCCGTTCCAGCAACGCGCGCTTCCAACATCTCCATACGATGGTCCATGTTTCTGGTCACCACCACCATTCACAAATTTCCCAGGTAAAGTGCTTTGATACCAATTTAATGGCACCAATTATATATTGAATTAAGAATCAGTTTACTCAATCAACAATATGAAACCAGCAAACCAATGAAACCAAACAACTAATATATATATGGTCTTTTAAGAAAATAGGGATAGCTCCCTTACAATCAAGAAGAATAATAAACTACTCTCTCTTCCTCACTCACTGGGCTCTGCCCTTACAAGATACTCCTACTATTATTCTGGCCGATTACCACTCAACCATTACAGACTCACGAACTACTCTCTCCCTTGTTTCCTACTTCACCTTCTTCCTACCCGTTTCCCTCCACTCTGAACCACCAAGTTCAGGTGCCACTCCTCTCTACAAAATAACCACACCCTCCATTCCTTCCTCTAACCGTATATATTATTCCCCACTCACCCACGTCCCTTCTCCCACCGGATCCTCTCCACTAATAGCTTTCCACGTGGCCTCTTGTATAACTGATTGTATACTTCCTTGTTCAGCCACTTTGCTCTCCTTTCCTCTTGGGCTTTTGTCACCAACTTGCTCTTTCTTTCCCTTTGGGCTCTGGTCACCACTTTGGGCCTCTTTGATGTCTCTTTTCATTCCTCTCCTGCGCCTATAATATTTCTTAAAAGGCTCTAGAGGCCCATCATTGTGCAATCAAATACTTTTGCTGGCTTCTATATGTCCCTTTAACTGGAAGGACTATTCTATTTCTCTATTTTGGTTGATTTTACAGCTTGTAGCAGCACGTTCTTCATCCAGCACTGGTAAAGGGAAAAGTCATGAAGGCTCAATAAAGTATGGTTTCAGCCTAGTGAAAGGGAGAGCTAATCATCCAATGGAGGATTATCATGTTGCCAAGTTTGTGCAGATACAGGATAAAGAATTGGGTTTGTGGGTTGTTACTCTAAGAGTTGTAAAAAATAATTATACATCTTCTATGCTAGTTTGATCAAAATTCAGATTGGAAATGTTACATTCTTGTACTTCTTCATTTAATAATTCAGGAGGAATTTTGGGATGACCCTACTCTTTCTATCTCAAAAGCATATGAGAGCACAGATCAGGCAATTCTATCTAATAGTTCTGATTTGGGGCGTGGTGGATCAACGGCTGTAACTGCAATATTGATCAATGGCCGAAGGTTATGGGTAGCTAATGTTGGAGACTCCCGAGCTGTTCTTTCAAGAAAAGGCCAAGCAGTTCAAATGACTACAGATCATGAGCCCAACACAGAACGAGGCAGCATTGAGACTAAAGGTGGTTTTGTCTCCAACTTACCAGGTACTTTAAAGATTCCACGATTCCAATTTATGGAGTTTGTGTGCCTTCAGGTTCTAATTTCTTTTATGGATCTCCTCATTTTGTTTCATCTGTAGCTACCATTTGGTGGAAGAGAATTTGTTCAAATTGCTTACGTAAATTTCAATGCTATAATTCTGTATTGAAGCATCTGGAATTTATTCTGTTTTGAGGTCAAATAAGACAAATCATATTAATGATGCATCTGTTTCTTGCATAAGGAATATTCTTTTTTTAGCTGTGATGCTCTTCCAAGGTTTAGTCATTTAATCTGCTATAGAATGAATTTGAAAGTAAATGAATTCATGTGCATTGTTTTATAAATCATAACTAAATTCACATTGGGAAATTTCATTTAATATTGTTTAATACATTGGATGGCAAACTCTGGAGCAGTGGTAAAGTTACTCTTTAGTAACTAAAAGGTCATGGATTCAAATCTAGGAAATGGTTTCTTTGCAAAAATATAAGGGCAAGGCTCACCCAATGAACTAGGGTTTGCCCTTTATTATTTAATACATTGCATACTTCTTTGTGATTGTGTTTTCTTTGAAAAGTTTTGATTTTGGTTTTGTTTTTAACTTAAAGTGTGTAACATGTTTGTGATCGGGGCAGGTTATATTTACAAACTTTTTTGTTTATAAACTCTTACAAACTACACTAAGTATCACCGGTTATATTTTAATCATGCAGAATTTGCAAAAAAAATTTGTAAATGGATCCTATCCCTTTTATTAATGGAGCTTAACTTTATTCATATGCTAATATCAAAGAGTTGCAACAATAATGATGAGCTTGTGTTGTTTTTCCAGAGTGTGAAATCACATTTGTTTAACTAATGATGAAACAACTGACGCATCTCGTTTGTATAGTAATATAACGATTATTGCATGCTCATGGTATTAGTGAGATCATTTTTTCGACAGCATAAAATTGGTATTGTATAGATACTTACAGTAACATTAATGATGATGCTGCAAGGTGATGTGCCTAGAGTAAATGGGCAACTTGCTGTTTCTCGTGCATTTGGAGACAAGAGCCTCAAGTCACATTTGCGGTCAGACCCTGATGTACAGAATACTGATATAGATGTTGATACTGATATTCTTATCCTTGCAAGTGATGGACTTTGGAAGGTGAAATAAAGTGTATTGTTGTTTTCATGGATCTTGCTTTTAGGCTAATATAAAAAGAAAAGAAAAATTCCCTTTGCATGTGGTAAACCAGGTAATGGCTAATCAAGAGGCAGTGGATGTTGCTACAAGAATGAGAGATCCACAGAAAGCAGCTAAGCAACTAACGGCTGAAGCATTAAAAAGAGACAGTAAAGATGATATATCTTGCATTGTGGTTAAATTCAGGTGATGATATCTTTTAAATCATGTGTCTTGATGGGTGCAGTTTATAGCAACAATAAGGGTATATCTCTATAGAGCATGCCAACTTAATGGACTGAAACATACAACATATAATAATACATACTTGTTTGTGTTAATCTGACTGAATTCTTCTGAATAGGTAAATTTACCAAAGAAAAGAAGGGTTTGTCAAGCTGTAAAATTGCTTTCTTGAATAGATTTTGTTGTTTGAGAATATTTGATTTCTTTCTTCAAGTGTAACAACACAGAATCTGCTGTATATTGTTGTCTTTTTATTCTTCACAAGAGACCAGGCGGCTGTGTAAAAGAGAATATGCTTGTGTTATTGGATTGGAGTATAGCGAGTGTTTGGACCAAGATTGGTCCTATCCACGTTTGTATACCGCGTTATTTGATATGAAGGACCCTCTTTTATTTGTTCCATTTTCCAAATTGGAGGAGATACCCAAGTTGGGACTTTCAGAACTTTTCCACGATGTAATCATACAAGCTTTTGGTACAGTAAGAATATTTTTCACACAAATGAAACTGGTAGAGTAATCATACAAGCATCTTTGACTCTCAGAGCAGAATGAAACTGTAGCACAATTTCTTGTTTATATTTTTCGACCTAACTGAAGGACATTTCATTGAATGAGTTACATGAGAGAAGCTGTAATCCACAAATCATAAACAGAATTAACCCAAAAATCTGAGATTATTACTACAGGACATGAATATTTCAAAGGCTTTGGTAAATATCGTTACAAAATATTAAAATTTCTAGAATCATATAGTAATTTTACAAGCTTTGGTAAAGGCTTCAGTAATTTTTGAAACGTAAAAATATTCTTCCGGTTGCTGCAGAAATGTTTATTTGTCACACACTATGTATTCCAGAAAATATATGGTGTAATTTTTGAAATGAATTATATTTGTTGGACCCTTTTTTATTTTGTGAAAGTGATAGACAATTTTTTCTGCAATAACTGTAAAATATTAAACCCGTTTTTTGTAATCTACTTTGGTAAGGCAGGAATGCGCTTAAAAAAAATAATCATCGCACCATATAAAAGTTAAATATCAACATTATCTTTATATGAAATTAGTTGGGGTTGGTGACAGATGAACCTAAATGAATTTATGAAAAAAATCGAGAAATAACATTAAAAATTAATATATAACAAACAATTCTGATAAGAATAAGATAAAATAAAGTAAAAATAAAGATATATAAGAGAAAAGAAAAAAAAGAAAGGTAAAAGTAAAGATACATAGAAAATATTTTTTTAAAAAAAGAAATAGAGGGACAAAAATAAAGAAAAAGAAAAAAATAAATTAATTAATAAGAAAAGAAAGATAGGGGGAAAAGTGAAATGAAAGAAAGGAGTGGTAAAGGAAGAAATAAAAGGAGAAATACAGAAAAAATACTAAAAATGGGCCATTTGGAACATAGGAAGGCAAAATGTGTCTAACCCTCCATAATGCTAATAATATATTTCCTCCAATCCATCCTAAGACACATCGTCCGCCAATCTACATTTCACTTTATTAAGTCTCGCTTTACTACATTTCCCCAAGTTTCGATCGTCCTCTTCCTCTCTTTGTATCGAGTTCTTGGTAACACATTTTTGTTCTTAAGAGAGCATCTTGGGGTCTTCGCATTATGTGCCCAAACCACCTCAATGTATACTCTCTCATATTTTCAACCACCAGTACTACTCTAACCTTTTTTTGAATATCTTCATTTTCTTGTATTATTTATCCTTGTATAATCACATGTCCACCTTAACATTCTCATTTTTGCTACTACTCCCATTTTACGTTCATATTGCCTACGAGCTAGCCAACATTCAGCTCCATATAACATTACAAGCCTTATTATTGTTGCATAGAATTTTCCTTTTAGCCTAAATGAGAAATCTTATGGTCGCACAAAAACCCTGATACACTAAGTCATTTCATCCATCCTGCTCTGATTCTGTGATTCACTTCTTCATCAATCTCTCCATCCTTTTACAAAATAGATTCCAAATATCCAAGAGCATATTTCTTAAGTAACTCTTGTCCAAGTTGATACACAAAATCTTAATCTTCATTTCTCACTGGCGTAAAATCACACTTCATCTCTCACTGGCGTAAAATCACACTTCATCTGCTCAGTCTTGATTCGACTTAGTGTAAAATCTTTAGACTCCAACGTGCTTTCTCCACTATTCAAATAAAGTTAAAAAAATTTATATGAAAATAAAGATACATATGAGAGAAGAAAAAAAAAGGAAAGTAAAACTAGATATATAGAAAACATTTTTTTTAAGAAATAAAGGGGTAAAAATAAAGAAAAAGAAGAAAATAAATAAATTAATGAGAGAAGAAAGATAGAGATGGGAAAAAGTGAAATGAAAGAAAGGAGTGGTAAAGGAATAAATAAAGGAAGAAATAAGGGAAAATGACTAAAAAGGGACCATATGTAACATAGAAAGTAAAAACGAGTCTAACCCTCGACAATGCTCATATCTTTTTTCCTCAATCTATCCTAAGACACATCGTCCTGCAATATATATCCCACTCTATTAAGTCTTGGTTTACTACCTTCCCTCAACTAATTTTTAGCTGGTCTCTTCCCTTCTTTGTATCAAGTTCTTGGTAACACACTTTTGTTCTTTGGGGAAGCATCTAGGGGTCTTTGCATTATTTGCCCAAACCACCTCAATATATGCTCTCTCATATTTTCAACCACCAATGCTACTCTTACTCCTTTTCAAATATTTTTTTCTTATCTTATTCATCTTTGTGTGACCACATATCCATCTTAACATCCTCATTCCTGCTACTCTCATTTTATGCTCATGTTGCTTATGAGCTGGCCAACAATCAGCTCCATATAACATTGTAGGCCTTATTACTGCTCTATAAAATTTTCCTATTAGCCTAAGGAAAATCTTGTGGTCACACAAAAACCTTGATACATTACGTCATTTCATCCATCCTGCTCTGATTCTATGATTCACATCCTCATCAATCTGTCCACCCTTTTGCAAAATAGATCCCAAATATCTGAGAGCATCTTTCTTGAGTACCTCTTGCCTAAATAGATACACGGAGTCTTGATCTTCATCTCTTGCCGATGCAAACTCACATATTATATAGTCTATCTTGCTTCAGCTCAATGCAAAACCTTTAGACTCCAATGTGCTTCTCCACAATCCTAGTTTTTTTTGTATACACTAGCCTTGGTCTTATCAATAAACACAATATCATTTGCAAAAAGTATACATCATGACACTTCCTCTTGAATTTTTTTGTTAGTCCATCCATAACTAGAGCAAAGAGATAAGGACTCAAAGTAGAGCCTTGGTGTACGCTTACCTATCGTGATAGGAAAATAACTTGATGTTCTATTAAAAGCTTTCATACATGTAGTATTATCATACTTGTTAGTAGTAGTTAGCGCTAATCGCGAAAATGGTATAACGATGTAGCGGGTAGTGGTATTGCCGCTACGGTGAAGTATTAATTCCACATATATTATACTAACACCTAATACCACACAAATATAAATACTCAAACATAAAGAAGTCACACAAAAACAAACACATAATTCCACAATCGATGTCAAATACAAGGAACATAAAGAAAGGATCCAAAATTAAACACAAATGAAGAATGAATTCCACAAATTCAAACACATAATTCCACAATCAATGTCAAATAACGGGTAGCATCGCATTGCATCAAATGAACATGCCGTTGTGCTACGTGCTACTGTAGCGATTTAGCGGCGCTACGGGCAGGTAATAACAACCTAGAGTAGTACCATCATACATATCATTTATTGTCTCGACATACTTTGATGACATTTTTTTCTTCTCAAAAACCCATCATAGAACCTTTCTCGAAACCCTATAATGCGCTTCTCAAAATCTATAAACACCATAATCCTTCTTCTTTTCTCTATATCTTTTCATTAATTCTCGTATAAAAAAAATGGCATCCATGGTACATTATTCTTGCATAAAGCCAAATTGATTTACAGAAGCATTAAATCATTAATCTCCTTCTGCAAGCAATGTTCAATTACTCTCTCCCACAACTTTATAATATGACTCATAAGCTTAATTCCTCTATAGTTAAAAATCTTCAGACATAGCACCACATAAAGGTTGATTTTTAAGAATTACTAATATTAATTCTAGAATGAAAAGTTACCTAAAAAATAACAGTTATTATTATGGGAAAAATATTTGTTTTTGTTGCAAAACGATTTATTTTCCTGTCACACTCACATACAAGTAAGTGAGTCCCATTGTAAAAAGAACAAAAAATTAGTCAAACTCACTCACTTTTATGTGAATGTGGCAGAAAAAAATTTATGCAGTAAAAACAAAAACATTAAACCCAATAATAAAACTAAGAAAGCAATACACATTAATAATAATAATAATTGCAACTAGTTTAATTTCATCAGGCTGCCTTCACATTTAAGCATGTAAAGGCAAATAAGTCAACCTTGTGTGGTCAAGGCATCCAATTAATTTTGTTTTAAAAGTGTCATCCCAGTCTTTCTAAAGCACATTTAGTGCAGAGACTTTCTTTTCATCCCAACCAATAAAAAAAAAAGGTGCAAAGACCTCTTATCATAATGTTTAGAATTTAGAAAGATCAAATTCTCACACCAGCACAAGCAACGGAACTCAACCGGGATTTCTGAAGACAAGGAAAATCAATAATCTCTCATAAAGAAAGAATCCAGAGAATACTCTAGCTTTTGATATAAAATACTTCTATATAATACTTTAATCAGATTACTATCTTATTATTTTTGAACTTTTACAAACAACCACGCATCAAGTACATGAACATGGCATCCAATCAGTGCTAAGCACGATTTACAATCATTTCATTCCCAACAAAAATAAATTTTATGAACGGATGATGAAAGATTTAACCTTCAAGTAAACCTACAAGTCAAAGAATTACAGATTTCAGCTCGAGTTTGGTACATTTAAACTATACACATTGAATGCTGAATGAAGTATTTCTTGATCATATATGAGCAAATAAGGGACGATTACATCATTCAGTAACATAACTGACCTCACTAAGCATGAGGCTCAAGGGTGTGAAGATAATCCTGACACAAAAGTACATGGCGTAACTTGCAGCCAAGCCTTTCATAGGGTATATCCAAATCTCCAATTTCACGAGGGAAAACTGATTGGTACAGTCAACTTACTGGTGCATCCCACGGCTGGTGCTTTCCTCCCCAATTGAAACTCTGGCAAGGGACTTGGAAGCCCATGCTTTAGCATTCATTGCTCCTTCCTGCAGATTACTTCTCTTGCATGGCACTTTGAGAAAGGTAAATGATTGTATTATTCGCTTCAAATAAACCAAAGGATGCTCCAACAAGCTCCCTAATCTAAAATTTTGGATGACCCTTCTCCAAGCATATTGAATACAAAAAAGCAGTGTAGGAAAAAATAAGTAGAGTAGTCTTAAAACCACAAATGTAGTGGCCAGAGCCAAATAAGTCTCCTGACGCAGTAAATTTTCTGGAGATCTAGCCCATGAAAATGGACAACTTTCTGGCTCAGTGTTACCATGATTCTCATTTGCTGATGGACGCCCAATTTTCTCGAGGGATAGTTGATCAAGTGAATCAATCCTAATCCCTACAATGAAAACCAAATGATGAACTAAATACAGGAAAATAAGGATAGCATGACGTGCAAATGCATACAAGACACAACAAATTGTCCCACGGACAGCACCCAACCTTTT
Organism: Gastrolobium villosum; assembly: GCA_032173675.1. Taxonomy (NCBI): domain Eukaryota; kingdom Viridiplantae; phylum Streptophyta; class Magnoliopsida; order Fabales; family Fabaceae; genus Gastrolobium; species Gastrolobium villosum. The sequence continues at coordinate 66,945 of JAVKPL010007683.1, forward strand.
TTATCCTCCCAGGCCCCAACTATTACCCCCTTTGTCGTGTAAAAGACAGTAATCACTTGATTACAATACAGGATATCTAAGGAACATCCAAACCATGTCAATGATGAAATACTAAAATTTAACTTAACAAATCACCAAATTATTTAGAAGAAAATGAATCCTATAGAAAAACCAGAGACAAATCGTTCAGATGAACCAAATAATTTAGGGTGCATTTAGATAAGCTTTGAAATAAAAGCTTCTATGAAGCTACTATTACTAGCTTCTATTAAAGCACTACATAAGCTTTTTATGAGGTTTTTGCTTCTTCTTTTTCAAAAAAACTCATGTAATTATTATCAAATTTTTTAAACATGTTTTCTGATCAAAAAAGTGTTTTTTCTATAAAGAACCAAAAAAAACCAAAGTTATCAAATGCAAATTACATCCTGTTGCGGCCAACCCTGAAAAAAGCTATAGTGCTATAGCAGGATGCAGTTGGGTAAATAGCGGAATAGATCAATAAAAGCTTGATATACCACACATATAATTCTGTTTCTATTAATAAAAAAATCAAAGCATGCTATTAAAGCAAGGATAAGAAAAGTGGCAAAAGCATCAACAAGTAACAAAACAATTCTTCAATACAAGTAACACGACAAATGATTAAGAATAAAAAGAAAAAGAAAAATAACACCACCATAAAAAACTAAAGAAAAAGGAAGCCTTAGATATCAAAGACAGAATAAAAAAGATTTAAAAACATCTTCATGAAAAAACACCATCATCAAAAAAATAATTAAAGTCTGTTTATGGTTTTTTTTTTTTTTTTTGAAAAAAAAAAGACAGTTGAAAACCAAAAATAAATACTAAAGAACCAAAAACAAGAAATGAGAAAGAGAGTTAAAATACGTTTTGCATACCCAAAGTTTTGTGAAAAACAAAAAAATAAAATCCGTATAACTTTTGATACTTATATCAGAGTTCAAACTCCACATCTATATTAAGAAAAAACAGAGACAGGTAGAAAACAGAGTAGAAAAGAAAAAAAGAGAGAACAGTTTACAAAAAAAGAAAAGAAAAAGAAAAGTCGTCGCCGTCTGCCTGAAGTGGAAGGGCTGGCCACTGCTGTTCGCTGCTGTCTTGGGTTTTTTCTTTGAATTTTTCTTTGAATTGTTTGACATAAGAGAGTGTTTGTGTAGAGTCAGAATACAAATAAGGGTTAAAAGACAATTTAATCCTTAAAAAAAGACTGTTGGGTTATTATATGAAGGGCAAAAACAGAATTTGAAAGCCCTTTTCTGTAGGGGCACAATTGACTGCAATTTTCCCTCAGAAGCGGATGCTACAGCCGCTACCATGAACCGGTGCATTGCATAGCGGGTTGTAGCGGATCTGCAAGGTGCAACAGTAGCACAATTGCGCCCAGTAGAGGTGAATTTAACAACTATGGGAAAAAAAAACAAACAAACAGACTCTAAATACAACATATTTCCCTTGATGTTGTATAAATCCATCCGTTTCTTCCATGCCATCATGTTTGGAAATCAGACTCTAATGTAATTGTATAAGTATTTGTGTTTATGTTTTGAAAGATTTATAAATGGATTAAGCGCTCAGATCAAATTTAAACTCTATTATAAATTAAATGAGCTACATATGAGAACTCAAGTAAAATTTGCTGTTAAAATTGATTTCTATGAAGACAAAATCAAGATAATAAAACACAAATCTCAACGAAAGGAGTGTAAAAATGGGCCTTACCAGTAACATCACTGTAGAAGCCTATGAGAGAGCCAAGGGTCCGAGATCCATGATAACGAACGCGCATGGTAGAATTCAAAATGAACAGCGTAGGGAAACCATGGACACCGTATTTGGATAGTGTGCTGCAAGAATTACATTGGCGTTCAGTCGAAAGAAGAAGCCATTGAATGAAAGAAAAAGGGTGTGAAATTGTAAAACACAAACCTTGGCCTAACGGATGACTCTTCAATAGCAAAATGAGGAATGGAAGGATGTAGGTAAGAGAGGATTGAGAAAACTGGTCTGAATATCCGAGAGAAAGGGCACCACGAAGCATAGAAGAGTACAGCTACATACTCATGATCATTCTTGTGAACCATATTCAGTGCCTTCTGCAAACAAACCTCATCTCCCTGCATATTACAAAGCATAGTTTTCATAAAAATCATACTTAAAAATGTTCTATCACCAACATAAACAGTGTACCAGGTCAACATGGAGCTACAAAAAAGACGAGAATTCAATCGATCTCATATTCATCATCACAAAATTCGACCAAATTTCTATTCCCAAAATTACAATCTTCAGAGAGAAACAAAAGGGAAAAGCGAAATTACCTCGGTGACCCCAATATGACGGATGGATCCAAGAGAATCAGGAAGGGAACAGGTCCAATCTGGAAACCCTAACATGAAATCGAGAACGGACACCGTAGGACACACGGCGGTGGAGAGAGAACCCCTATTCGGTTGGGCGGTGCAGGAAAGGGTCCCACAAAGCAACATGGCTAACACGATCTCCGATCCCCAAACCTTCATCATCATCATCCTCATCCCCTTTCCCTTTCCCTCGGAGCAACAAAATTGGGACCAACCGAACCGAGAAAAAAAATATCGAAATGGAAACCCTAATTACAAAGCATGAATTTGAAAGGGGAGCGAGAACAAGGGTGAGATGACAGGATATGACGTGCCTCAATCTCAGTGGACGGTATTTTTTGTTTTTGATTTTTTTAATAAAAAAATCACGAAGAGGGTTCGGTTGGTTTGGGAATTGGGAATTGGGAAGGAGAGGAAGGTGATGAGGTTACAGGTATCAGTTGGTGGGTGTGAGTGTAATCGGTGGTGGCAATGACATTAACATTTAGTTTATGCAGGGAGAGATACACCCTTTATCTTGTTGCTTCATCACCTTTGTGTTTAACAGAACAAGCACTATGGTTGGTTTTCACTCCTTGACTTCTCCTTTATTTTAATCTCTCCAAATAAATTCATTAATTATTTCTGGATTCTATTTTCCTTTTATTCTTCCACCTTTTTTTTTTATCATGATATATTGAATTCACGCTTGTGAACTATTCGCTTCACTCCACCTAATACAAAATTAAACAATCGGAACCCATTTAACATCTGTTATACATTATAGGTACCGAATTTTAATAAATTATTATAACAATTTACCTAAAATAAAGTCAGATGATTGAAATTAAATATATAATTAAATTAAAATTTTTAAACACCTTGTATTTATTAAAATAAAATAAATTATAAATGGTAATGCTGTAAAATATATGTAGGAATTAAGTGAGATACTCTCTCCTCTCCTTAAAATGATTAAAAGGAAAAAAAAACACAATGCTTCAATATTAGAAAATATGAATTTCGAGATTAAAGGTGGGGGCAAAGTTCGACCTAAACTGGATTTTATTAAACCAAAAGGAATCTTTTATTTTATCCGAATTAATTTTATTTGTCCAGAACGTATTAGGAACAGGTTTAAAATCGACCATGGTTAAAAAATAAGAGGAATGTTATACTTACAATCTTTTTTTACAATCTTTTACGACCATATCTTAACACCGTTGATTCCACCAATCAACAATTATGATTTTTGCAAATTAAAGTCATTAATTAATTATTAATTCACAATAAATGATAACCGTTGATTGACAAAAATCAATGGTGTTAAGATATGATTGTAAGAGATTGTAAAAAAAAGATTTGTAAGTATAACCTTCTTCAAAATAAATTTATGATGGTGTATCTGCTCTTTCTTCCAAGTCAATTCTTTTGATTCGGTTCAAATTTTAAACTGATTTACAAAATCAGTTCAATTCTCCAAATTACTTCAAAAAAATATTCTATTCGGTTGAGTTATTTTATACAACCCTAATCAAGAATAACCAACTAGTTTTCCTGTTAAAAATAGCCAACTTTTTAGTTCAGTTTTCATATTTATTTGTGGAAGCACAAATAATACCATTAAGCTAAAAAATAACATTATTCTTTTTTTCATTCATTGATATAAAACGAGTAGATGAGAAAAAGCATGAAATCGATCTTGCCGCGTTCTAAATTAACAAGTAGTTTATCTAACATAGCAAACCTCGTATGTAAAAATGCACCCATGTATTAAAGAAAAAGGATACCGGCAACCAAAGGTGTAAAAGAGACGATGTGAATCCAATCCATAAATCCACCAATTCAATTATTCAAAGCTGAAAGGTACAAGGTGAGAAACTTTTGAACAAAAGAACTTGACCAGACTTTTTTTCGGTCATCTGACTCACAAGACTAGAACTACGAAGTAGCACATTTCGATTTATTTTTTAATATTTTTTTTTTAAAAAGTGCTATCTAAATTACAATAAATATAATATTCAAATAAGATAGTTTAAATTTTATTTGTCGAGTCGGTACTTCTTATCAGTACTGAACAACCCAAAACCCAGCCCATAAGAATTAAAAATCAACTTACAAATGCCAACCGAAGTTGAACATGAGCATTTCCAGTGTAATTATATGAGTCAACAAAAGTTCAATTGTTTTCGCGTAAAGTTATCAAGTATGACACACTACAAAATTCAAAGTTCTGCTATCATCAATTATTTTGATTCCCCCAAGTCTAATTGCCAAGAAAAATACGGGGACCTCAATTCTTCCCATCACCCCTTCCGCTTTTTCAGTTGGATAAAATAGTTTAGCAAGCTCCATTTTATAAATAAAGCTCAAATACAAGAACTCCCATGTCAAAAATCTAAAACCATCCTCCTGCTAAATGCAAGGATGTACTTTGACTGTGGTGTAATAGCGAGATGGAAACTCTAGCGGGCATACAAGAGAAAGGGTAAAAAAAGAAAAGTAAATCAGGCAGTAAAAATCAGATAGAGAAGCCCAAAACAATAACAACATGAAAATCAACAGGTAATTTCGATTTTCTCTTTCAAAAATAGGGGGAAAAGTAGTTCCTTCTACATTGGAGGGACCTACCTAAAATTCAATGTCAATATACCAGTCTACCAGATGGCAAAAAATGTTTTGAACTGAAATTGACCTAAATGAAAACTTTTCTTTGGTAAAAAGAATGGCATCTGAGTTCTGGCAAAAAGCAGGAAAAGAGTCACACCAGAACTGCAAAATAACCTCTGGAATGGAGAAGCCACCAGTACGACCTGCTGAATCTATCCACAAAATAATACTGCCTTCAAGCAATTGTCTGTCTTGTCCCAAATAAAAGTAAAATCAGTAAATCGGAAACCAAGAGAAGTATACTGACTCAAGTTTCTTGCTGCATTTAAGAAAAGAATATTAGCCGCAATGATAAAGCATGCAACTAGAGAATAAGAAAAATTCTACAGAACATTTTCTTGCGGCATTTAACAAAAGAACAAGACACAAGTTAAGGTTCATGAGCACAATCGTCTTTAACTGATATTTGCAAATAATTATAACTTTTCTACAGCTATTTCAACACAAGATATTTTAACTCGTTTCTCCCATTTACATAGAAACTAGGTGATAGTAAAATCCAATCTCTTGCTTAACTGTCTTCAGTGTTCTCCCAATAAAAAAAAAATGAGAAGGCAAGAAACTAATCAAAGCTACACGCAAGAAACTAATCAAAGCAAAAAAGCTACCATGATATTATTATAAATGAAAATACGCCTTACAGCCATCATAAAGAAGTTTTTGTTACTTGTTAGTCATAAGTAGAACTTTTTCAAAATAGTATTTGCATATGAACTACATTTATGCAACCCCAGTTGTTGGATTAAGGCTAATTCTTGATTATTGTCCATTGATTTGCTACAGGAATCCTATGACAAGTTTAAATATCTGCTCGATCATTACATTCAGGTTCTCAATACGCTAAGACATAATAATTGACTTGAATTATATTTGAATCACTAAAGTATATAAGCAAAAAACTATTAACAAGATTTAAAATGCAAAAGCATGTTTCGACAATTGTTACAAAACACTCTTGCCAAGGGACAAGCCCCTAAATCTAAGATGAGTTCTCAGCCAAACACTCACAGTACAATTGCCTGCCTATCCTCTAAGAGGTTCCTCCTTATATATAAATTAATTTCATAACTATTATGACTTTTTTTCTTTTTTATGGATACACTGTTATGAATTTCTAGTTGCCTGACAATGAATAACAGCCCCTTTGCTTTTCCTGACTTATTGGCTACCATAACTCTCATAATGTCTCTTTTATTGTTGTTGAGGAATATTCCTACAGGTGTAGACCTTCCAAGTGGCTGGTTTTGTAACAACAATCACTCATAAGCACTGAGATATTATCTCAGGAAACAACCTTAATAAATTGTTCTTTTAAACATACAAAATCTATCTGTCCAAAATATTTATTCCTAATATTTTACGGGAACATTTTATAGAACTAGTCTTAAAAATACAATAATATAAAGATTGTTAACAAGGTTCTGTGATGGCGCAAACTTCTTTCAGAGTAATTTTCCAAGAATTAAGGTTAAAAGAAAATAACTTTCAACTCATCATGAATTTCAAAATCACTTTGATCAGAAAGGCATAAACAGATCCCTAGAAACACACCAGCCTTTCTGCAAAAAATAATTTTTTACCATACTATAAATATAATCATTACCTTTTCTAGGTTATCATCCTCGATAGGAATTTGAGAACATACAAGCAGAGCCTTATGGTTACCGAGGCACTCTGCAGAACTGCCATTCATGTATTATTTGAAGTTGTTTCATGCACTGTATCTATCACCACATCTGCATCTATCTGACTGCTATTGAAATTTGGGCATACCCATAGAGTCAGTCTGGAATATTTCAACTTCACTCTCAGCCTTCTCTGATACGTATGATTTATTTGCTTTATTAACACCATCATCGCTTTGCTTGTCAAATTGGTTTAATACACTTCCACCAAGAGGAACAGATAGACATCCTTGTGATCTTCCTTGGATAACGCTTGCAGTAGAATATGCATCTACAGCAACAACATTGCTGCAAGAAACAATGCCTAACAGAGGATTCTTGCAACCAGCGTCAACATCTTGGAGTGCATCAAAGGTTCCAAAAGAGATATTATTCACATTATCATCAAAAGCAGAAGGGTGCTGATTACCAGTTGGAGTAAGTAAGTTACTTTCAGAACTTATGTGCAGCAGATTGTCTATTTTGCAATTTTGGTCATTCGAGGAATTCCTTTCCTGTAAACTGCTAGTCACAACTTCCACATTTGGAGGAATATGATTATCACAAACATCCTTAGCTACTTTAAGATTAGGAGCAACATCAACTCCACCCGACTCAGACGCATCTTGTGTGCAAGCACTAGAAGAAACATTATTAATGGAACCACTGAGAATGCATGTTCCCACAGCTGAGTCCTTCAGCATGGAAGTCTTTGTCCTGTCCGTACTATTTATAGATGTATATTTAAGTTCATTCTGAGATGGGACAAGTGAACAACCTTCAGAACTACTCTGCAGTTTAACATTAGTAGAAATATCTTTAATTTCAGACTGATCTCTACTTGAAATAATTTTTTGTTTCTCATCCTCAATAGGCTTTCCATCATCCATCGCCATGTCCTTCAGTGAGCTAATAAGATGCCTATCCTCTAAATTATTACCCGCAAATATTTTCCCTTCAGAATTTGGAGCAGGCATGCTGCTTTCAAACCCTTTTTTCTGAATGTGCTCTTCCAAAAATCTCTGAGAAATCCCAAGCCCATTGTTGTCAAGATGTGCTTGCTCATTTCCACAGGGAGCAGTTCCAAAGCATCCATTATTTCTATCCTGACAAGCAAAATTACTCATGCCACTTTTTATGCATGTGACAGCAGTTCTTTCATCAGAAAATTGACAAATACCACTATTATTATACGGGAAAGGAGTTGTGAAAACCAAAGGAATATATAGATTGCATGCACCATCACTGGCCTCAGTAGCACCAACAAAGTTCTCATGACTTACATTACAAACTCTATCCTCCGCAAGAGAATGCCCCTGAACTGAATTTGCATCATTCCTTTCAGCATTCAATGGTTGTTTATCTTCAGTTTGATGGTCAAGGTCTCCAAAGGCTCCACTAGTAGTATCTCCTAATTTAAAACCCAAAGCCAGATCACTATTCAAATTCCCATCAGCAGTGTTTAGCTTCTCACTTCCAATAGATGATGATATGGTGGCCTGCTTCTCATCATGAGAGTTTATAGATGTACTAGCTAAACACAAAGAACTATTGGCATCAGTCTTCATGTCTCCTGTAGGGACACGACCAACACTCTGCTGCATGTGTTAAAAAACAAAAATGAAACATGTTCCTTTTGGTATTGGAACCGAAAAAGAAATAAAACATTATAAATATTAGCTTACACTTTCAGATGCCATATTGATATTACTGGAAAACTTCTGACTGCCATCAGTATAATTAGATTTTAAATGGCTTATATCTTGAACTCCGAAAAAAGAGAGCAAGTATTCAGAAACTTCCTTGTACGACTCAAATTGGTGTCCATCAGGGCTGGATGAAATCAAATTAGGGAAATTGCATAAGAATTCAACATAAAAAACAGTTATAACCACAAGAAAGCAATAGTCACTATATGCACTAAACTGTACCAATAGAATTTAGGTTACAGCTGCCACAAAATAAATATTGCTGTAAAACCCATTTTTCATCCCTCAGAAGTCACAGATAAATACTTAAACAAATTCAGTTCCTTGAGGATTAATTTTATCAAATTATTCTCAAACTTTAAATCCTCAATAATATCATTCCTCCATCCATTTCATTATAATTATGTTAACGGAAAATGCAGTGGTTTAGGATGAAGTAGTGTCATTATGAGCTTTTTACATTAACCGAGTTTTGGTGAAATGGACGGAAGCATGGGATTGTTGGGGATTTGATGTTTGATTGAATAAATAACTAAAATTGACAAAAGATGCATCTGGGGTACAAAAAAAGTGATATTATTCTAAATATTACTCAGATATTACAAGAATACAAGTAGTTTTACAATATCCGCAGGAATGGAAAACTGAAATGCAACAGCACTGCAGTCCATATAACTCACAGACCATATGCAGGCTGAGATCCAAAAATAGATGTAGAAAATCAGAATTCAAATTCAATTATTTTTCCGTTTTTATTTCCTATTAATTAGGATTGATTGTAATTAATTAGAATCCGTTATTTTATTAAAAAGGGCCAACCCAGTTCAATACCCACTCGTGAGTGTTTGGGGAAGGACATACGAGCCAAGCCTTACCCCCGCTTTTGCAGAGAGACCGAGTCGAAGCCGGGACCTTGGACATCACGGTAAACATGCTTACCACTGAGCCAAGCCGAATCCGTTATTTTATTAATTAGAATTAATTATGATTAGGTTTGGTGAGTCATAGCCGAGTCATGCTTAGTTACTTTTTCCTTGTATAAATACTCCTCATTCCTCATGTAAATGATTCAATATCAATATATAAAAGCCTTTTCAATATGGTATCAAAGCGGGTTTGTTCCTACCCTAGATCAGCCAACTTCAAGGCTGAAAAACCGTCCAAACACCTCCTCAATTCTGTCTAAACACAGAAACATAATCTACAGACCTCCGATCAAGAAAGTGAAGTGACCATTCGACTCAGAAGGCTCCGACGTGTTGACCGCCGCTGGACCCATCGCCGTCAGCCGCCGCAACGCGCCGTCACACGCGCGGCCAGCCTCCGGCGCGTGAGCTCCACATGCCACCTTCCCGACGTCTTTTTCCGCCACGACTTGCACAGAACCTCTCGCCGGCTTCTCCCCTTCCTGTTCCAGAGGTCAGATAAAAAAAAAATTAAACTTGATTTTTTCATCCACGGTCAAATCCTCTCTCTTCCTTCATATCTTCCTCAGAGCGTTCTTCTGCTTCCTCATCTGTTCCCAATACTCGGTCCTGTGGAGACAACTTAAGTATGCAGATTACTAGTCACCGGTTGAACGGTAAAAATTTTCTGCCATGGTTTCAATCTGTTAAGTTGGTGATCCGGGCAAAAGGAAAGATGGGTTATCTTGAGGGAAAAATGAAGAAACCTACTGAGGATTCTCCTGATTATGAAAATTTGGAGATTAATAATTCCTTGGTAATGGCATGGCTGACTAATTCCATGGAACCACATATTGGCCAAACCTATTTGTTCTTCGACACTGCCAAGGAGATTTGGGATACTGTTCAACAAAATTATTCAGATCTTGAAAATACCTCTCAAGTCTTTGAACTGAGAAATAAGTTGAGAGACTTTCGTCAAAAGGGTATGACTATTACTGAATATTTTACTGCACTAACAAATTTATGGCAGGAATTAGATCTTTATTATGCATTCGATCTTAAAGGATTGGAAGCTAATACCCAATTTAAAAAACGCTTGGAGAAGGAAAGACTGTATGATTTCCTTGCCGAACTCAACCGAGATCTTGATGAGGTTCGTGGTCGAATATTGGGGCAGCGACCGTTACCCTCACTTGCTGACGCCTTTGCTGAAGTTCGTAGAGAAGCCAGTAGATGGATAGTTATGCTGGGAGAAAAAGAGTCACTTGATAAGTCTGATGATATGTCTGCATTAGCTGCCAACCGTACCATTGACCGTTCCTCTGAAGAATCAAAATGGGATGGTCGTCCATGGTGCACCCACTGCAATAAAATTGGTCATACCCGTGAGAAATGTTGGGAAATCCACAGGAAACCTGCAAATTGGAAGCCCAAAGGAAAAAATAAAGGTCGTGCATATCATGTCTCTACTGATGACAAGGTTGATGAGCCTCATGCATCCTCTAACTCTGATGGTGTCTTTCTTAGCAAGACTCAGTTAGAACAATTTCAGAGACTTTTGACTCAACCTCCTAAAGCCACTAGTAATGTGGTCCAGCAAGGTACAACTTTTCATGTAGATAGTCAAAATCATTGGATCCTTGATTCTGGAGCCTCTGATCATATGACAGGTAATCTTTGGCTTGTTTTGTTCATACACTCCATATTCTGAACCCTCTAGGGTCAAGATCGCCGATGGCGATTTTTCCCAGATTGCGGGACACGGAACCATTAAACTTTCTGAGCTGATTAACTTAACATCAGTTCTTTATGTTCCTTCTCTGACTTGTAATCTCATTTCCATAAGCAAGCTGGCTTTTGAGTTGCATTGCTTTGCTAAATTCTTTCCACATGGTTATGTTTTTCATGAACAGGACTCGGAGAGGAAGGTGGAACTTTACTACTTTGAGGAGGATATGACTCATGAAGCCGTTTTCGTAGAAAAAAACTCTATGTTTCCTTTTGATTCATGTAATGATGTTATGCTGTGGCACCGTAGGCTAGGCCATCCAAATTTTATTTATCTTCAGAAGTTGTTACCAAACTTATTTATTAATAAAAGTCCTAATTTGTTTTCTTGTGATATTTGTCAACTTGCCAAGCATCCTCGTACTCATTATCCTTCTAAAGTTCACCATGAATCTTCCCTATTTTCCTTAATTCATAGTGACATATACTCGATGGTTCATTACCTTCATTGATGACCATTCCCGAGTTTGTTGGGTATATCTTCTAAAGGACAAGTCTGATGCTACATCTGTGTTTAAAAAATTTCATGCCATGGTTCAAACTGAATTCCAAGTTGCTATACAAATTCTTCGTACAGATAATGGCAAAGAGTACTTTAACTCTATTCTTGGAGAATATCTTTCCCAACATGGCATCCTTCACCAAAGCTCGTGCCCTGACACACCACAACAAAACGGAGTTGCGGAAAGAAAAAACCAACATCTCCTTGAAGTTGCTCGGGCTCTTATGTTTACCACGAGTGTTCCTAAATATCTTTGGGGGAGAGGCAGTTCTCACTGCCTTGTATCTGATAAATCGAATGCCATCTCGCATTCTAAAATTTCAGTCTCCTCTTTCTTGTCTTTGTCGTACCTTCCCTTCCTTCCGAGGCATCTCCTCCTTACCTCCCAAGTTATTTGGTTGTGTTGTATTTGTCCATATTCCCTCCCATCAACGGTCTAAGCTTGATCCTAAGGCTCTCCCGTGTGTCTTTATTGGTTATTCTCCTACTCAACGTGGCTATAAGAGTTATTCACCCTCCCTTCGTAAGGTCTTTGTCTCTATGGATGTCACATTTTCTAAGAATGACTCTTTCTTCCCCGTGACTTCTCTTCAGGGGGAGTCTATAAGAGTAGATGAAAACCAGACATGGGAACCTACTGATGCCACAGTATTACCTCTATTTTTGGAAACAGGGAGAGCTACAGAATCCACACCATTAGGAGCCTCCTCAAAGTGTGAATAACCCAGAGCCTCTACACTGCCAGGATTCTGAACCATGATCTAGTTCTAGCACCCCGACACTTGAGTGCCATGATGAAAATGATCTAAACATGCCTATTGCTCTCAGAAAAGGTACTCAATCTTGTACTACTCATCCTATTTCTAATCATATTTCATATGGAAAGTTGTCCCCAGGGTTCCGTGCTTTCAATACTATGTTGGATAGTACAAAGATACCGAGAAATATACATGAGACTCTCGATGATCAAAAATGGAGAGATGCTGTCTTTGAAGAAATGAATGCTTTAGAAAGAAATGGAACTTGGGAGATAGTGACCCTACCCAAGGGAAAAAAGGCAGTAGGATGCAATTGGGTGTTTACAATAAAATTCAATGCAGATAATAGCATCAACAGATACAAGGCAAGATTGGTTGCAAAGGGTTTCACTCAAACTCATGGGATAGATTATCATGAGACTTTTGCTCCGGTTGCTAAAGTCAATACCATCCGAGTTCTCTTATCTCTTGCTGCCAACCTAGATTGGCCTCGACAACAGTTAGATGTGAAGAATGCATTCCTAAATGGTGACTTACATGAAGAAGTCTATATGGATCCTCCACTTGGTTTTGAAAAGGGAAATGGATCAGTGTGTAAACTAAAAAAGTCTTTATATGGATTGAAACAGTCTCTCAGAGAATGGTTCGACAAATTCACACAAGCAGTCAAAAGAAGAGGCTTCATTCAAGCACAGACTGATCATACTCTCTTCCACAAACATTCTAAGGATGGTAAAATTGATATTCTTATTGCATATGTAGATGATATAATTCTTACAGGTGATGATATTGAGGAATTAAACACCTTGAAGAAATATCTAGCAGCTCAATTTGAACTCAAAGATCTTGGCACTCAAATATTTTCTTGGTATGGAAGTTGCTAGGAGCAAAATAGGCATCACTCTCACACAAAAGAAATATGTTCTAGATCTTTTGTTGGAAATAGGAATGTTAGGATGTAAACCTGCTGAAACACCCGTGGAACCTAATACCAAGTTAGGTATTGAAGATGGGAATGAGGTGGATAAAGAACAATATCAGCGATTGGTTGGTAAACTAATTTACTTATCTCATACGCGTCCTGACATTGCCTTTGCGGTGAGTATGATTAGTCAATTCATGCACTCACCCAAGGAAAAACATCTTAGTGCAGTCTATAGGGTGCTTCGATACCTCAAGAACCAGGAAGAGGCTTATTCTTTAAAAAGGGGTATAAAAGGACGATTGAAATCTACACTGATGCAAATTGGGCAGGCTCATCAGTAGACAGGAGATCTACCTCAGGCTATTGCACCTATGTATGGAGAAATCTTGTTACTTGGAGAAGCAAAAAGCAAATAGTGATTGCAAGAAGTAGTGCTGAAGCAGAATTTCGAGCTTTAACTCATGGAGTTTGTGAAGGAATCTGGTTGAGAAGACTTCTTCAAGAGTTGAAGATTTCATATTTCCTACCAATAAAACTATATTGTGATAACAAGGCAGCTGATAGCATTGCTCAAAATCCTGTGCATCATGATCGAACAAAGCATGTGGAAGTTGATCGTCACATCATCAAAGAAAAATTAGATGATGGAAGTGTGCGTATGATGTATGTTCCAGCCAAAGAGCAAACTGCAGATATCCTTACCAAGGACCTACACCGTCCAGCATTCGAAGACTTGATTGGCAAGTTGGGAATGATCAACATTTACATCCCAACTTGAGGGGGAGTGTAGAAAATCAGAATTCAAATTCAATTATTTTTCCGTTTTTATTTCCTATTAATTAGGATTGATTGTAATTAATTAGAATCAGTTATTTTATTAATTAGAATTAATTATGATTAGGTTTGGTGAGTCATAGGTGGGTCATAGCTGAGTCATGCTTAGTTACTTTTTCCTTGTATAAATACTCCTCATTCCTCATGTAAATGATTCAATATCAATATACAGAAACCTTTTCAATAGTAGAACATATCCACATCATAACTTGGATACAGAGGACATCAAAATAAGTATGTACAAAAATTTTGAGGTTCATTACTAACATGAGAAAGAATGCAAAGACCAGATACCAATGTCACATAAAAAGGGTGAACCATGGATGATTAAGATGCTATTCAATCATGGATGCTAAAATAAAAAGGGAACCATGGATTCTAAAACGGCTAATAATGCCTTTTTTTATTAAAGCTAAAGCATTAAAGCACACAGAAGTTGCAGACAACTCTCCCTATAAAGGAGCCAGGACTAGATCCAGGATTAGACATGCTAACGCCACCCCCTTCCTTTTCAAACAATTCAACCCACTAATGTCCCCTCACCCCCAAAAAAGATGGCAAAAGACAAGTTTTATGTTGTATTTTCTACCCACAAGAATCTATGTTTTTACAGCTTCATAACATGCAACTTTTCAGGCAAAAAAAAAAAAAGTTAGAAAAAAAATTGTGAAAGACATTAGAAACCATTAATGTATTCAAATATCTGTCTACAACTATTCTTGACATTTGACTTTTTTCCTTACTCAGTTGTTCTTAAATTGATTGAAAGGACCAAGAGCAAACCAAAGAAAAAGATAAGGAAAATATTATGATGTAACCAACTAAATTATATTTTCAGCAAACAAGGAATATGATCAATTCTTTTTTCTTAATAAAGGACAAAATTATATCAGATCAAATACAGTGCGATACTGAAGCTGAAACTTCCTCCAAAGAAGACAAAAAGTTAACAAAGAAAAGTAATAAAATAGCAACAAGTATGTCAACACAATCAAAGGCCTCAATCAGACCCACTTATGATATGGGTCATTGACATGAGAAAAAATTTCTCCTTCAAAAGGAGAAAATGTTTTCCCATATATATATATATATATATATATAAATAACATTCAGTCAAGAATCATAAGCCAAGAAAACAACTCTATCCCATAAGACTCAAGTAAAATCTCTTTACAAAATACAGACATTTCTATTGAGCCAAGGACATCAAATAGCTGCAAAAATAGCACAACACAGTAACCTTTCATCTTTTAGCTGCCTCTAGAACCGTTTCCATAAGTCAAAATTGCTCTTAATTTGTATGCCAAATTAACCAAACCCCTCACCAGGAAAGGAAAAAAAAAGAAAAAACAACAACAACTCAAAAATATAAAGCAGCTGATCAATGCCAAAGCGAGAAATAGTCCCAGAGTTGCAAGGACACAATGTATTGTAAAATTCAGACACTAATATTAGTGGAGATTCTGAATTCGTAATAATAGTATTTGCTACGAAATTTCTGCCATCATGAGAATTGCACCAGGGAAAAAGTTTTTCAACAATTGCTTTAAAATGTGCAACAGCCAAAATTTGTATTAGTCAGACAAGTCTCAGATATTAACAGGAGCTGAGTTGGGAAAAAAAATAATTTATTGTTTTTTTAATAAAAAATTACGAAAAAATAGTCATTTTGAAATTAATTACGAAAATATAGCAGTCAAACACGCCCACATGGGGCGTGTTCCAATGGAGAGAAACACGCCCATGTGGGGCGTGACCTAAGCGTGAGACACGCCCACATGGGGCGTGACCAGGTTGGAGAGAGACACGCCCACATTTGGGCATGACCGAGGAGAGAGACACGCCCAATTTGGGCGTGACCGAGGAGAGAGACACGCCCCCATTGGGGCGTGTTTCACCAGGTGCTGCCACGTGGCACAAAAGTCAATAGTTTGATCGTAAAACTTTGGAAGTCCATAACTTTTGACTCGGGTGTCCGAATTAGGTAATATTTTTTTTGATTTCACGTACCTTTTCGAGATCTACGTAATGACATCTCATCTGACATATTTTGTCTCTCAAAAAAAAATTATTTACAACAATGATACCATAAGAACGTTTAAACCCAAATTAATAAATAGAAAACCACTATTATGATTAGAAACATTCATAGTAAAGATCCTTATGATTTTGGTAAAAATACATCAAAACAACACAGTTTTATTAAAAATGACATAACTTTATAATCACGAACAAAAACTTAAAAATCAAAATAAAATGAAAAGCACTCACTTAACTTTTTAATAAGGATCTTTATTATGAATGTTTCTAATCATAACAGTGATTTTCTGCTTATTAATTTGAGTTTAAACGTTCTTATGTTATCATTATTGTAAATTCAATTTTTTTTGTGAGAGACAAAATATGTCAAATGAGGTGTCATTACGTAGATCTCGAAAAGTTATGTGGAATACATAAAAACATTACCTAATTCGGACACCCGAGTCAAAAGTTATGGACTTCCAAAATTTCACGGTCAAACTATTGACTTTTGTGCCACGTGGCAGCACCTCATGAAACACGCCTCCAATGGGGCGTGTCTCTCTCCTCGGTCACGTCCAAATTGGGGCGTGTCTCTCTCCAACCAATCACGCCCCCGTAGGGCGTGTTTGACTGCTATATTTTTGTAATTAATTTCAAAACGACTTTTTTCATAATTTTTTATTTAAAAAACAATAAATTAATTTTTTTGCCGAGCTGAGTTGCCATATATGGAATAAGCGTACTCTAGGTTTCTTTGTGTTTCCAATTGTGATCCTTTGATTGTCACAACATATATTCTGCCTCTTCAAGATCCCGTAATTTAATTTTTTTTTAGTTTGTTCTTTCGATTTCAATTAAATTTCCTTTTCTAAATAAAAATTGAGGTTTTGAGTACCTCATAACAAACAAAAAATATAACAAATTTCAAATTCACGTCCAATATCATTTTTACTTGCATAGTTAGTAAACTCAGACAACCGGTCATACCAGTGAACTGGCTCCAATTTACCTTTTAGATAGGATATGCACGCAAACTTGTTAAACCAATCTGGGTTTTGAAAAACTCGATGACTTGACCAAATTTTCCTGAATGGGTCAAGTTAGTTAAAAAAAATTTTTAACTAATCCTAATTGGTTCGATGCTCTCTCACCCATTTACAAGGCAAGACACCATAGGGACACAAATTGTTTGATGGAGAAGCAGCTTCTTTCATATACGAAGCACATTGCTTGTGCTCCCCAAATTACCAGATGTGGGGCTTTCGTGGTGGCAAAGCAAGGCAACTAAGCACCTTTATTCAATGTGGGCTCTACTCTCATGGAAAATAAATTACAATTAACTTCTATATCTTCCATTATCAGTTAACACCCTCAGGTTCAGAGACCTTATCAATACACTGCCAAATGAATTTCAAATAGAGCATTTAAAGTGATAGAAAATATTTCCGTACCAGTACATTCACAAAATAATGATCATAGTCATGTGGGCATTCAGAGTATTAAAATTTTGTAACATGATTACAGCTAATAGAAAATTGCCCAACATACTGAAGGACTAAAACCTTTTGTTTCTGCAAAACCATAACCAAACACATTTCTGATTTCCCCATGTCTCTTCTCATTCCCCTTCCTCTTCACTCAACTCAACAAGCAGTAAACACTCGAGCAGGCATCAACAAGCTTGCATGTCCCATTTTAATTCTTAATCACAACTAATGCATGAATGCACATCACCTTATACTAAACTAACAAGTTAAAAAGAAAACCAACATCAATGAACTTAGATTATTGAATATAAATTTAACATGTTTAGTTGTTGTTCTGGGCCAAAGGCCCAGTGTCCAGAAGCAAAACGTCCAATCAGCACAGCAAGGAATGACTGCCTATGTCCCATTACCTTGCTTCAGGAGTTCCTCATTTCGGTGGTGACTAGCTGTTTACAGGAAAGGAATTCCTCGAATGACCATCATTTCAGTCATGACACACCCGTACTGTGATAATCATGACATTCCGCAATCCGCATTTGATAACAGCCATCTTCCACAGTACGGGCGGCAACATGGTCATGACTGCCTATGTCCCATTACCTTGCGATGAGATCACAGGGATCTAATGCCTTGCTCTGCCTATAAATATAGGGGCCAAGCCCTCAGGTACACATCTAATACTCTTCACTCACTCTCTTCACAAACTAACTTGAGTACAATATCCACACCGTGTTCAACCCCAAGTGTCCCGGACTGAAAAGTTGTTTTTTATGTTTTGAACTTACGATAGTGAAATATCTTAATATTTTATGTATTTTAAATTTAAATTAAATATTTATGTATTTATTTTACAATGCTGACCAGCACATAGGTAACATGAGCATAAGATGGGAGTAGCAGAGATGAGGATGTTAAAGTGGATGTGTGGTTACACAAGGATAGATAAGATAAGAAATGAAGATATTCGACGAAAGATCGAAGTAGTACCGGTAGCCGAGAAGATAAGAGAACATAGATTGATGTGGTTTGGGCACGTGATGAGAAGGCCCATGGATGCTCCTGTAAGAACAGAAGTTTATTACCAAGACCTCAACACAAAAAGAGGCAAAGGTCGGTCGAAACTTACTTGGGGGAAGGTAGTAAAACAAGATTTAATGGAGTAGGATATAGATTGGCGGACGGTATGTCTTAGAACGGAATGGAGAAAAACTATAAGTATGGTAGAGGCCTGGAGGGTTAGACCCGTTGTTATTTCTATGTTCCAGATGGTCCCTTTTTAGTCCTTTTCCCCTTCATTTCCCCCACTTCTTCTTGTCCCTTTCTTGTTTACTTTTATTTATTTATATATATATATATATATATATATTTATTATTATTATTATTTATTTTATTTATTTTATTTCATTTTTATTTTTATTTTTTTCAACCGTTTTATATCTTTCATGTGGGTTCATCTACCACCGACCCCAATTAATTTGGGATAAAGGTGATGTTGATGTTGATTTATGTATTTATTTTATGTGGTTTGACAAGTGACTCGCTGGTGAACCAATGAGCCATGATGGCATGATCTAATCACCCGACCGAGTCAATGACGGGTCTAAATTTAATAAATATGGTTATTTGTTATTGGTAAAATATATTAATGGCTTGAGGGATTTACAACTTGAGGTGACAGGCGCCAAAAAGCACACCCTTACTAAAGAAAGAAATCAACATTAGAAAAAAATAGAATATTTGACTATTTTGCACTTATTTTCCATATGAATTAACTACACATGCATAACATTCATCACAAGAATAAAAGATTATGTTGTTCCATTTATCCTAAGCTGAATGCTGCTAAGAGTCCCAAATTCAACAACTAGTTATTATTTTAACATTCTGACTATTTTACCCACTTTAGTATCACAGTTGGCATGTTAGATGGCTGATTTTTCAGAGATTAATTAACCATTGTCCAAAAAGGCAGGCACTCCTGAAGCGCCATGAGGTGCATACCCCTTCACCCCAGCGCTTTAGGCATGCCTCTGACTACACTGTTCATGTCCGATATTTAAGTTAAACTCAATTATAAACTTCACAAACATAGTGGGTTTCGTTTTCAATTGAATCAGCTACTCATATCCATTTTTGCTTTATGGTAGAATTTAATTAACCTTTTTAATATACAAAAAAAATAAAAAAATTAACCTTTTTAATCTCTCTTTAAAATAGCAGGGTGAGCTAGTGATGAGGAGTTGCATAGTTTGCGTAAGTTCAAAGAGTCATAGTTTCATGCACTGTGCCGTGATTGAAAAACCCCCTCCCCCCACCAAAAAAGAAAAAGAAAAAAAAAAGAAAAAGAAGAAGAATCTTAACCCCTATTGCCATTATTTCCTGATTCCATAGCATATGTGCAAGGAAACATCATGAGTTACATAAAAAATCAGAGAAAAGATATATGCGCAATCTTTCACTCCCAAACCTAGACAAATTTATAAGTTAGACCCATCTGAGTTTGAAAGATGTAGCAATCATCTCTCATAGTATGTGAAGTTAAAGCTGAAGTATATAAACCTACTAATTCTTATCCCCCCATCCTTGATACATAGAAGCATTGCACAATTCTTCCCGGTTCTCAAGCATATACAAAACAAGAAGCTAGAACGAAAATGCAAATGCGTTTCTTTAAAGTTTTCAGTCATTGAATTTAAAGGATAAATTAAAGGCAGCATACGATAATTCCATGCAATTAGAGATCATATCGAAAGGAGTAATGAGAAAACCTTACGTAACGGCGACAAACTATGTATGCGCGACCTGCTCTCCTCATAAGACAAAGCACGATCTTCCACCCAGTAGGCAACAAATCACCAAGATAACTAGCCTGTATAATCCTCCTCTTCTTCCTCTGACTCCCCCACTCTCCATTCAAACTCTCCAAGAATTCCAACAACTGCGACTCTGTCTCCAACCCTTGGGTCCTCCTCTTCAACTCCTCCCCAAACGGATCCCCAGAATCCGCCAACCGAACAGCATCCGCCACAAAACCCCTCTCGTTAACCATTGCAACAGCCTTCCCATCTCCGTCTCCGTCCTCGTCTACCTTCCTTGGCTCTTCTTCCAAAAGCGTTTCCGAATACTCTTTCTTCCGTGGCCGCCCGCGCTTCCGCTTCCTCTGATCGCTGTTGACGACGTCGATCGGAATGTTCTGGTAGGGGAAGACCGCGGATTCCGGAGACGGTTGTTTAAATTCAACCTGAACGGGAACAAGGCGGTCATCGTCGTCGTGGCGTTTCGCGTTGCGAAGAGACTCGACGCCGAAGAGTTGTTGGAGCAAAGCGATAATTTGGGAGTTTTCTTCGTCCACGGGTTCGGGAATGCGGAGGGGAATGTGAAAGGAAGAGGAAGCGGGAACGGAGGAGTTTTGTTTGTTACGAGGAGCGAGGCGGAGACGAGAGAAGGTCTGCTTGCGGCTACCGGCGGATTCGTTGAAGACGGAACGGTCAATTTTGGGGATAACGGAATCGTCGTCGGAGCGGCGGTGGAGGTGAGTGGCGGCGGAAAGGGAGAGAGTGTAGAGTTCGGATTGAGAGAGGAGGTGGAGGTCGATAAGCGGAAGAGATTGGATTTGGTCTTTGGAGGATTCCTCCGTGGCCATTGGCATTGCTCTGAGGAAGTGAGTGAGTATATGTGAAAGAGGATTGGAATTTGGAAACTGAATCTGAATTCAATGAAATTGGTGTTAAATCTTGCAAGCCTCTCTTTTTACTGAATTTCAACTGTCAAAATACATTTCATTTCACATTTTTTTTTATTCCAAATCATTCTCTTATTTTATTATAATGTTATTAGCAATATTACTACCACATCTTTTAATGTTGATTTCCGCCGGTTATCATTTATTGCGAATTAATAATTAATTAATGAGTTTGATTTAAAAAATGATAATCATTGATTGGCAGAAATCAACGGTTAAGATGTGGTAGTAACATTATTTGGTTGTCTTACTAAGTTGTATTACTACCAATGTTACTACCAATCAATCTCATCGTTAAATCGATTATGTTGATCCAACGGTTATATTTATTTTCATTTTTGTATGGTTATGTTTCTCCATAATTAAAGTGAAAGCATTAAATATGGGAAATTATAACCATACCAAAATAAAAAACATATAAAGTATTAAATTTGGGAAATCATGACCATACAAATATAAAAATAAATATAACCGTTAGATCAAAATAATCAATTTAATGGGGAGATTGGTCGGTAGTAACATTGAGATTCGGTAGTAACAAAACTTGATTTTTACCGTTTCCTTTCCATTATTTTACATCGAAAATTGGATTTTATAGCTGTTTTGTCATTGAAAAAGTATAATTCTACAGTAACAGTAGAATATAATTCCGTTGTGTTTTTTTTTTAAATAAGTGAGACTTGGTTATGTTTCTTGCATCTAATAAAATTATGGCATTAAATTTTTTCTAATTGGTGATAGACTTTATTACATCATGTATTTATAATAGAAAATATAATTCATAATAACAAGAGAAAATAAAGTCCTTCTTTATGAGGTAGTTTTTTTTTATGGATAATTAATTACAAGCTTAAACCCTCTCAGATTAACCCAGCTTCCAATAGAGATACATTTAAAAGTGTGGTGTCCAACAATATTAAAAAGACCTAATGCAGTAGATCAATAAAGATTTAATTCTAAAATTGTTATTAGTACATTATCCATCCGTGCGATGCACAAATAGGTACATTTAATAATAAGATAGTAATGTTTTCTCTTTATAGATTAAAGATTACCTTTTTGAACTTTGAAGAATGAAGAGAAAGAAGATTAAGAATAAATACATTAAGAGAAATTTGATACTCTAAATTTTATTAGAGCATAATGACGTTCACCCTTGTGATTATTTATATTATATAGTTCAAAATTTATATAATAAATGAGTGAGATCTAGGTAAATTAACATCTGAATTTAGAAGAAAAATTAAAATTAATGAATCTTAAATAAAATAAGGATTAACATTCGTTACACTATTGCAATAATTTATATTATATATTTAAGGGTTCATGTAACATAACTCTGGGAACAAAATCTTATCTATAATTGTTACCAAAAAATAAATAAATCTTATCTATCTATAATGATATGTACTTTTATTAATTGCACTATGTTATAGGTGTATTGATATATATATATATATATATATATATATATATATATATATATATATATATTGGTGTTGTATGATATTAATCCATTTTATTATTTAGATCAAAAAATGGATAGAGGTGATGATAAATGAATTTATGAAATTAATTGTACTTAATGAATATTTTAAAGTAATTATAAGTATAAAATAAATTGTGTTTGTAATTTTGATATCTGTCATTTAAAAATAATATCTTATAAATAGAAAGTAATAAGTGTTTTAAATTTATGTTTATATTTTGAAATTAAAATAATGGCATTTAAAATCATGTATCAAAACAGAAAAAATTTTCTACAGGTAATTTTTTTTAAATATATTAATTGTTTTCACAATTTCATCCGGGTGTGATGAAGATCAAAAGTCTATGGTAAGTGCTTCGAAGCAGGAGTACTGAACTTACAATCTGAGGTTCAAATTTCAAACAGCTACTTTTAATCACAGTGACCGGCTCATTGCATGATAAATAAAAATTAAAATATTTATATGTGATGTCAATTTTGAATATAATACTTTCATATACGAATGAATCCAATCTTAAATAGATACCATTATTTACTATGTCAAGCGTGGAGAGGCACGCCAATATAGGTTTTAACATCCGGGTTCACCGCTACACGACATGAAAATTCGTGTTTGGGTTGATCTGCAAAAAAATTCGTGTCGTATTCGTGTTGGGAAAGATAACACGTAAAAAATTTGTGTCGTGTTCGTGACATGTAAATTCAAATAACAGGCTGACCCGTATTTAAAAAATTCTTTTATTTTTAATTTATTATTATATTTTTTTAATTTTTTTTTAATTTCGTTCTTTTAAAAAAAAATTGTCAATTACCATTTTGACCCCTAATTTGCGTGTTATTCGTGTCGTGTCAACCCGCAAAAAATTCGTGTCATGTCAGTGTTGAAGATTTTGACACGAATAAAAATTCGTGCCGTGTTCGTGTTGATGTATTCGTATCGTGTCAAATTCATGTCGTGTCAACCCGTTTTGACACCCCTAACACCAACAGTATTAAAATGGCCAAGTATAATAGATCAATTAAGACCATTACGAAATATTTGGATTAAATTAACATGGTGTAAAAAAGGTATATTCTATAATAAACGTAGTAAAGATTTTAAATTTATAAAATGACATTTAAAAAAAAATAACAGGCTCAAGAATAAAAAATAAATTTTTAAAAAATAAAGAGCAAGAAAATTAATATATATATATATATATATATATATATATATATATATATATATACAAATCATTTTGCAGCCACTATATATATATATATATATATATATATATATATATATATATATATATATATATGAGGTGGTAAGCCCATATATATATATATATATAAGTGTCCTTTAACACCTCATCTGAGTGTTATTAGATAAAAAAAGATCAACGACTCTGATTTGTAAGCGACAACATTGATCTTTTTTTATCTAACGGTTCTAGATAGGTGTAAAACTTTAAATTTGACATCAAACTTTAAAATTGACACCAGTGTGAAAGTATCATTCCTTATATATATATATATATATATATATATATATATATATATATATATATATATATATATATATATATATATATATAGAATGAATGGTGAATTAGTCATATATTTATTAAAGCATGCCAGTTATATTTTTGTAATGTATAAATATATTTCATAATTTATATCATGATCCAATCAAATTCTTACATAAAAGAAATAATAAACAAAGTATTACAACTCATAAAGTTACCTTGCATGTCATATCATACTCACGAGAATTTGGTGGCTCACAAGGGTTTGACAACGATGATGAAGAGGGGGTACGTGTATGCAAGAGGAAATTGATGATCTACATTAGAATACCAAGTGAAATAAAGGAGGTGATGTGATAAGGACGATACAAATATGAAGATCGAATCTGATAGCGACGATGAAAGAAATAATGATTGTTGGGAGATTAAGAGGATTGACGTAGAGATCATAGTTGCTAAGTTTACATACACAAACATGACAAGAAGTAGGATGCGGAGTCCATGGAGACGAACTTAATTGTTAAAACGTCTTAGCAAGAAAGTTGGAGTAGCCTACAAGAAAAGAAGGCTGGAGATGTTATAGGCGCTAAAAGGTAGGTCGTGGTTTCAGATTAAGGGTGCATCGTGGGTGATCATGGCGCACTATTTGTTGTTATGGTGGTTAATTGCTAACACTGGCAACTAAGGAATATCAGGGGTTCTAATTTTCATAATCACGACAATATATAGGATGGGATCATAGGTATCCAATGGCTTGCTCCTACTATAAATATATGGGCCAACCCCTCATGTACACATCTAATACTCTTCATTATTCACTCTCTTGACAAACTAACAAGAGTGCACCACCACCTTCTCTAGCGGCCACTTACAGTGTTCGTGAAAGAGCCATCAGCAAGCACTACCAGAAAGAGTTCAATATCCACACCGTGTTCAACCCCAAGTGTCCCGGACTGAACAGTTGTATTTTATGATTTGAACTTATGATAGTGAAATATCTTAATCTTTCTTGTATGTTGTATCATATATTTAAATTAAATATTTATTATTTATTTTATTTTATACGGTCTAACAACTGGTTGAACAAATGAGTCATGATCCAATCCCCCCACCGAGTAAATGACCAATCTAAATTTAATAAATATAGTTATTTATTTTTGGTAAAATATATTAATGGCTTGGGGTTTTAGAAGAGACGCCAATATGCACACCTTTACTAAAAAAAAAGAAACCAACGTTAGAAAAAGAGAACATTTAAATATTTGAATCTTTTGCATTTATTTCCCATATGAATTAACTACTCATGCATAACATTCATCACAATAAATAAAGATTATGTTGTTCCATTATAAAGCCCTAAACTCAATGCTGCTAAGAGTCCCAAATTCGACAACTAGTTATTATTTTTTTTAACATTCTCACTATTTTACCCACTTTAGTATATCACAGTTGGCAAGTTAGATGGATGATATTTCAGAGATTAATTAACCATTGTCCAAAAAGGCACGCACTGCATGAAGCGTCAAGAGGTGCAGACCCCTTCTAGCTCCTCACCTCAGTGTTTTAGGCACGCCTCGACTACACTGTTCATGCACTTATAAACTTCACATAGTGGGTTTCTTTTTCAATTGAATCAATTCCTCATATCCAGTACTTTTGCCATTATTTCCCGCTTTCATAGCACATGTGCAAAGAAACATCATGATTTACATAAAAAAAATCAGAGAAAAGATATTTGCGCAATCTTTCACTCCCAAACCTAGCCAAATTTAAAAGTTAGACCATCTGATTGAAAGATATGTAGCAATCATCTCTCATAGTATGTGAAGTTAAAGCTGAAGTATATAAACCTACTAATTCTTATCCCCCCATCCTTGATATACAAAACAAGAAGTTAGAACGAAAATGTAAATCTTTAAAGTATTCAGTCATTGAATTTGAAGGATTAAAGGCAGTATACGATAGTTCCATGCAATTAGAGATCATATCGAAAGGAGTAATGAGAAAACCTCACGTAACGGCGACAAACTATGGATGCGCGACCTGCTCTCCTCATTAGACAAAGCACGAACTTCCACCCTGTAGGCAACAAATCACCAAGATCACTTGCCTGTATAATCCTCCTCTGACTCCCCCACTCCCCTTTACAAAGGTTTGCTCATCAATGGGCCAAATGATAAACCATAATAAGTGGGCCGACACCATATCTCGACCCAAAACTTTTAAGGTTGTAGGTTTATGCGTCTTTTGCACTTATATGGTCATCACTTGTCTATGTCTAGCCAATGTGGAACTTTTTTAGAACTCATACTTGAATACTTCCAACACTCCATTAGTTCAAACTCTTCAAGAATTCCCGCAACTACTTGTTAGAGAATATAATATAAATCATTAAAAAAGCCCTCACCTACTACTTAAGGTTTTGGGTGAAATGGTTCTTTAACTTGGTATCAGAGCTCCGTGACCACAAGGTCACGAGTTCAAATCTCACCGCCCCCACTTTTAGGTGGAATTAAGAAGAAACACGAGGCAGATCAAAAAAATGGGCAAAATGGGCCTTGCAGCACAAGGCAGACCCATTGTTAGATAATATAATATAAATCATTAAAAAGGCCCTCACCTACTACCTTAAGGTTTTGGGTGACATGGTTCTTTAACATTACAACTCTATCTCCAACACCATAACTCAATCACTGCAGTCTTATATCCACTACTTCGCTACGACAAAGGAGGTGTGCGATGACTTGAAGGAGAGATACTTCGAGGAGAATATTTCTCGGATATATTAGTTACGTGTGTAGCCTGTCGTCTATTAAGAAACAAGGGTCAACAGTGACTAATTATATATCACACCAGACTCAGAGCGGTGTGGGATGAGCAGGATGCGAACCAAAAAATTGATGTTTGTGCATAAGGTGACAAATATGTGTTGTGCTAAATATGAAGCACAGGAAACTAAATGAGAGCTTGTCTATCAATTTCTTATGGGAGTAGATAGTGCAATGTTAATTTGGGGCATTGCGTACACAAATCCTTAATTACTCACCCTTGTCAAATTTGAACAAAGTGTATGCTATGGCGGTGCAGGAGGAAACAACGAAGACAATTGATCGCAACCAACCAGATCATGATGTTGTTGGGTATGCAATACAAAATGAGACGCAAAAATCTCAATATATATGATGCATGAGAAAAGGTGAGATGCATTCATTGCAGGAAATTAGGACATGATGTTTCCGATTACTAGAAAATTTACCCTTATAAGCGTGAAAGGCATGGACAAGGAAAGAATTATAATGCTAGAGGATGTGCTACGTAGTTATTCCTTCACTGAGGGATGTGGCAATTTTTTCTAGAAATTTTTTAAAAAATGCAGGTGGTTCCTATCAAAAGCGTGAAAACTTTTATTGTCTCAAGAGGTGTTGGCCGAGTTGAGAGGAATTTAAAAGAGCATGATGTAAGTTCTTTCTTTCTCCTCTTATTGTTGTATAATTATTTTCTTTAAGTATTCCCTTAGGCATGACAAAATTTTCTAGCGCCACATATATGGAAACCAAGTTAGCTTCATGTTAAAGTTGTGGCATATTTAACTCCTAATGGGGTTCAACGCTTGTTACAATTAGTTGATATATACTTCCAAATCGTTGACTAAAAAATTCATTGGTAAGATTATCGGTACTACTGCTTGGCTGGTTACTATGGGGCATCCCTCCATATGATCTCAAGACTCAAGAGATGCTAGATTGTTAGACAAACTAGAAATGATTAATCTTGTACATGTGGGTTTGCCTGATAGTAGTAAAATACACGCAATTCAACAAGGACGTGTGACTCTTGGTTCTAAGCTAATTTTGCACGGTGTTTTATTTATGCCTACATTGCAATATAACCTCATCTCTGTTGCTCAGTTGTTGCAACATACCAATTCCACTGTTTGTTTCACTAATGACATTTGTTTTCTGTAGGACTACAAATCGAGGAGGTGTGTATGTGTGGGACCAACGACCATATGGTGTTGCTCTTACTATGCGAAATAAAGAATCCCCGGAGTTGTGGCATAAACGGCTTAAACATCCTTCGTCTAGTCAAATTATTTCTCTTCTTCCGTTATTTTTTGATAATTGTAACATAGTAGATGATGGTTGTGATACTTATCTTCGGGCTAAGCAAACAAGAAATGTATTTCCTGTTAGTTCCAATAAAAGTATTGCTTTGATCTTATTCATTATGATTTGTGGGGTCCTTATCCCTTGTGCTCTTTTAGCGACCACGTTATTTCTTATGATCATAGTAAAAATATATGGATCTATCTTATGGCTGAAAAATCTGAGACTCTGTTGGCTTTGCTCAAGTTTGTCACTATGGTACGTACATACGTACACAATTTGGCACTTTAGTGAAACAAATACGAACTAATAATGGAACTAAATTTGTGAATAAGAAAATGACTAAGTTGTTTGAAGAGCAAGGTATAATATATCCAACTTAGTGTGTGGATACTTCTCAGCGGAATGGTTATGTTGAGAGGAAACATCACCATTTTTTTAACGTACGTAGCACAAGCATTGAAATTTCTGGGACACTTGCTAGCTGAATTTTGGGGGGTATTGAAAACGCAGAAAGTAGGGGAAGGAGCTTTGCTCATGATTTCATTGAATGAATTTGAAAGATACAATTGGTCCTATATATATGAATACATTATCTTATCAACAAAGTAAACAAGAAATAACAAATGCTAACTAACTAACAGAAACAAGAAAAGAGCGGGAAAGTTAAACAGACTTAACAGAAGAATAACTAACTATCAAAACTAACTATCTATCATGATTTGTAGCAGTAAAATGCATCTCAGTAGCAGCAACCTCTCTTCCTTCTTCAGCAACCTCTCTTCCTTCTTTTTGCTGCCGTAATACCCCCCCACAAGATGGGCACAGGATGTTAAGAAGCCCAATCTTGGACATGATAAAACCAAACCGAGGACCAGCTAAGGGTTTTGTGAATATATCAGCAAGCTGCGAAACGGAACTGACTGGAAGAAGACGAAGCAAACCAGAAGAAATCTTCTCACGCGTGACATGGCAATCAATCTCGATATGCTTAGAACGCTCATGAAAGGTGGGATTATGAGCAAGGTAGATGGCTGAACGGTTATCGCAGAAAACCGAAGCTGGCTTGGCCCATGGGATACACAAATCCATGAACAAGTATTGCAACCATTGTAACTCACAAGAAAGACTTGCCAAGGCTCGGTACTCAGCTTCTGAAGAGGAGCGTGAAATGGTGTTTTGTTTCTTAGCTCGCCAAGCAACCAAGGAGGAACCAATAAACACACAATACCCTGAGATTGACTTGCGCGTATCTGGGCAACAAGCCCAATCTGCATCAGCGAACCCACTAACATGAAGAGAAGAGGTAGCTGAAAAGAATAACCCAGTGGTTGGATTACCTTTAAGGTATTTGAGGATTCGGAGTGCAGCACCCATATAAATATCAGTGGGACAAGAAACAAATTGAGAGAGCTGCTGGACAGCAAATGAGATATCAGGACGCGTTGTGGTCAGATAGAGTAACCGACCAACAAGACGTCGATAAGGAGCAGCATCAGGAAGAGGAGTGCCAGTGGCACGAGATAACCTGCATGATGGATCCATTGGAGTAGAAACAGATTTTGCAGCCAACAACCCAGCATCAGAAAGAAGCTCGAGAGTGTACTTTCTTTGATTCACCACGATACCTGACTTGGAACGAGCAACCTCCAAGCCTAGAAAATACCTCAAACTTCCTAAATCTTTAATTTTGAATTCACTGTCAAGATAAGACTTTACTCGATCGAT
Organism: Gastrolobium villosum; assembly: GCA_032173675.1. Classification (NCBI taxonomy): domain Eukaryota; kingdom Viridiplantae; phylum Streptophyta; class Magnoliopsida; order Fabales; family Fabaceae; genus Gastrolobium; species Gastrolobium villosum. The sequence goes on from JAVKPL010007683.1 coordinate 97,148, forward strand.
TTCCTTTAGACAATCACCGGAAAGGACAATATCATCAACATAAACCAGCAACACTGTGAAACTTGATGGAGTATGACGAACAAAGATGGAGTGATCAGAGTTGGTTTGTGTATAACCCAACAACACCAAAGCTGATGAAAGCTTAGCATACCACTGACGGCTCGCCTGTTTCAAACCATACAGGGATTTATGGAGCTTGCAGACAAGGTGAGGATGAGATGTTTGTAAGCCTGGAGGAACTTGCATATAGACCTCCTCATGAAGATCACCGTGGAGAAATGCATTGTTCACATCAAGCTGGGCAAGATGCCAACCTTTAACCGCAACAATGGCAAGGAGGGTTCGAACTGAGTTGAGCTTAGCAACAGGCGAAAAAGTGTCGAAGTAGTCAACTCCTTCTTGTTGTGTGAAGCCTTTGGCCACAAGCCTGGCCTTGTAGCGCTCAATGGTGCCATCAGAATGAAACTTGATCTTGTAAACCCACTTACAACCGATAGGTTGCTTATTGGGAGGTAACTCAACAATGGACCATGTCTTATTATGGTTTAAGGCATCAAGCTCAACCTGCATTGCATCCTGCAAAACCTTATGACCAACAGCTTGTGAATAATTCCGAGGTTCAATGTGAGTAAAGGTATTTAAACAAAAAGATTTATAGGATGGACAACAAGATGTATAAGAAATAACATCAGACAAAGGGTAAAGGGAAATACCTGGAGATGATTGAGTATATGTGACAGCAGAAAGACCATGATGATAATCAATGAGGTAGCGAGGAGGACCACGGGTTCGAGAAGAACGACGAAGGGTAGTATGGATTGGTGGAGTAACAGCCTCTGACTCAACAGAAGTGGTGTTTTGGGAATTGGAGATGATGGAAGCAGGACTGGAAGGAGTGTTTGGAGTATTGGAAATTATGGGAACACTGGATGGATTAGTAAGTGGGAAAACCAGATCATATAAACCAGGATGATCATGAAGAATAGGTGATAAAGTCGGTATAACCGGAGGTATAGAATGAGATGGTTGTTTGAATGGAAAAATATGCTCATAAAAGGCAACATTTCGTGAAACCAAGAATGCATGGGATGCCAAATCATATATCAAAAATCTTTTAGTTCCATCTTTATAACCAACAAAAACTCCTTTATTTGCACGTTGAGAAAATTTGGTACGGTGAGATGAGTGTGTAGAAGCAAAAGATAAGCATCCAAAAACACGTAAATGATCCAAAGAAGGAGGTTTGCCATAAAGTTTTTCATAAGGAGTTAAGTTGTTCAACAGAGGAGTACACACACGATTTATAAGGTGAATAGCATGATTCACAGCAAATGACCACATATTAAGAGGAAGAGAAGCTTGGAACATTAAGGCACGAGCCACATTAAGTAGGTGCTGGTGTTTTCGCTCTACAATGGCATTTTGTTGGGGTGTTTCAACACAACTGGTCTGGTGTATTATTCCCTTTGATTTAAAGAAATCATCCATTAAAAACTCTTTTCCATTATCACTCCTTAGGATTTTAATAGAAATTCCAAACTGATTGGCAATTAATGAATGAAAATTATGGATATGGCTGCGGGTTTCACCCTTATGTTTCATTAAGACAATCCAAGTAAATCGTGAGAAATCATCCACCAAAGTTAAAAAGTATTTGTGACCATAGATTGATGGTATATGAAATGGCCCCCAAATGTCAGCATGCAAGATTTCAAAAATATGATTAGTGACAGAGGTACTGGAAGTAAATGGTAATTTTCTTTGTTTAGCTAAATGACAAGAGTCACAAGGTTGTATGTTTTGAGTACAAGAAACTGAAGGAAAAAAGGGATGACATAGTATGCAAAATATGGTCTGACACATGGCCTAATCTTCTATGCCATAAAACAGACTCATTGAGACTGAAATCTGATACGGTAAAGGCATTGTTACTGTAATGGGTTACAGATGAAAGTTGTAGGTCCTTATTCTTCAAGATGCCATCCTCATTTATTATCACATAGAGGCCTTCATGTTGTCTAGCTATACCAATCATCTCCTGGGATGGATTCTGTGAAATGAGACACCAAGAATCACGAAAGGTTAGATGACACTTAAGGGTGTGAATCAGTTTTGAAACAGATACTAAATTCACATAGAATTCAGGTACAAACAAGACATCAGTTAAGATGAGATTGGGCAACAATCTAACAGTACCAGCAAAGTGGCATACAACATGTGATGCATTGGGAAGCATAACAGATATAGGTTTAATTTTATGGAGAGAGTAAAAGAATAAAGGTTCATGAGATATATGGTCAGTTGCACCAGTATCTATCACCCACTTTGTGTGAAAACTACCTGAAGGATCTGTGTGTGTGTTAGCAATCTGTGTAATATTCACAGCATGACCAGGAACAGTGTTGACATTGGATGTAGGTTGTGCACTTTGTATTGCTGCTGCATTAGAGTTATGGGAATTGTGTAGAAGAGAAACCAAGTGTTGGTATTGCTCTTGTGAAAAATTGCTAGGATTCAATCCATTACTGGTAGTTATGCCAGATTGTATCACATTTTCCTGGACAGTAACATTGGCACTAGATTGGGGATATCTAGTGCGAAAACCAGGTGGATATCCATGAAGTTGGTAACATGTTTCAGTAGTATGATTCGTCCTTCCACAGTGAGTACAAATTCGATTTCCTCTTCCTCCATATCTACCACGTCCTCTTCCATTTCTTCCTGGACTGTGGGAATTGTTGAAGCTTCTACGCACATCATTTCCAGTGAGGTTGTTATTGCTACGAATGTCATTTCCAACAGCATTGTTGCTATTATTGAATGCAACAAATGGCTGTGAATTGTTTCCAGTATTTCCTCCATTATCAGCACCAAATTGTCTCTCTTGTTGTGATACCATGGAGAAAGCACGATTAACATTCGGTAAAGGATCTATCAACATAATCTGAGATCAAACCGCAGCATATTGTTCAGTTAATCCTTTCAGAAAACGTATCATGTGATCTCTATCACGGTAAGCTCGCATTCTGTTAAAAGCACCGCAAGTACATGGAGGAAAACAGCTACATGCAGGCAATGGCTTTAAATTCTCAAGCTCATCCCACATAGTTTTCAGTTCTGTGTAAAATTCAGAAGCGCTATGATCTCCTTGATGCAGCTTATAGATCTCTTCTTGTAGATCTGAGATTCGAAACACATCAGATTGAGAGAAACGCTCTTGTAGATCCAGCCATACATCACGCGCCTTTTATATCCAGATTATGGACCTTGAGATAGATTCTGATATGGAACGATGAATCCAGGTTATCACCATGGTATTGCATCGTTGCCACTGAGAAAAACTTGCATCACTTTGTGGAGGAGTGATAATGCTTCCATCGATGAATCCTACCTTGTTTTTGGAAAGAAGCGCTACGGTCATTGAACGAGCCCAGGTGTGATAGTTACTTCCTGTTAGTGGTGGATTCACCAAGATCAACGATGGATTTTCACTTGGATGAAGAAACAGAGGATTTGACGGATTTGTATTGAAATCCATACCAGGATTTGTATGATCCATGGTAGAAAAGAGGAAAGAAAGAAACCGAAAGAAAAGAAAAACAAGAAGCTGAGTACCAGAGCTCTATGAAAGCTCTGATACCATATTGAAAACGCAGAAAGTAGGGGAAGGAGCTTTGCTCATGATTTCATTGAATGAATTTGAAAGATACAATTGGTCCTATATATATGAATACATTATCTTATCAACAAAGTAAACAAGAAATAACAAATGCTAACTAACTAACAGAAACAAGAAAAGAGCGGGAAAGTTAAACAGAAAGTTAAACAAACTTAACAGAAGAATAACTAACTATCAAAACTAACTATCTATCATGATTTGTAGCAGTAAAATGCATCTCAGTAGCAGCAACCTCTCTTCCTTCTTTTTGCTGCCGTAATAGGGGGAAAGCATACTTGTCGCAACACATCTTATTAGTTGCACTTGCACCCCTTCACAACAATTGAATGGTTCCACACCTTATGAGTTGCTGTATAAAGTTAAGCCTTTGTATAACCACATAAGGGTGTTTGGATGTTTGTGCCATGTTCAGCCATGGCCTCACCCATATGGCAAGTTCGTAGAACGCTTCATCCGGTGTGTATTAATTTGTGGGGTATTCGATGAACATTAAAGGTTGGAAAAAGTCTACAATATAGAATCTTGTCGCCTCTTCGTCTCGAGGGACGTAATTGAAATGGAGTATAGGTCTACGACGGCGACTACCACTTTTGAGTTATTATGTATAAAGTCTTTCTTATCATTTCTTGACATTCGTCACATGAAGCCTATGCAGTTATTTTGTGATAATTAAGGAGCTTTATATATTGCTGCTAACCCCGTCTACCATGAGAAACATATACAGTTGAATTGTCATTTCATCCGAGATCGTTTAATGGCCAACATAATCTCTACAAGGTATATTACTTCTACAATGCAACGTGAACATCCTCAACAAGGCATTAGGGTGCAAGGAGTTCCATTTTCTACTTGTCAAATTATGCATCTGGTATGTGCATGCTGTAACTTGATCGGGAGTGTTAGTGGCATTGATGATGATTATGATTTTAGCATTGATAATGGTTATGATCTATGTAACACCGATACGAACACGTGACACAATAGGATACGACACTCCGACACGTTAATATTAAAAAAAATTAGATTTCGACACGTTGGGACACGTTTTGATATTAAATAATATTTTTAATTTATGTAGTGTATATTATATTTAAGAGAAAAACATCTATCCTTTTAAAGGATATAATCTTATATCATTTTAGATCCTAACGATTGATTTTCGTCCACCAACTGTTATAATCTATTGGGTCAAACTTAATGCACCAAAATTATTATTAATTAATTAATAATTTTAATCCAATAAATTATAACCAGCGGTGATGCACAAAATCAACGGTTATGATCTAAAATGATATAATCTTATATCCTCTACAATGACGTATGTTATTCCCTATATTTAATATTCAATAGTTTAACAAAAAAATGAATCTAAACTTATAATATTCATAAATTTTGCAAAAAAAAATAAGATATCCCAAATATTTATATTAAACTCAATAAATTAAATAGTAATCGTAATCCAACGAATCTAATAGTTGGAACTAAAAACTCAACATAACACAACCTTTAAACCTTTTTTGAATTTCTATAATGCGTGTTGGAGTGTCGGGGAGTGTCCGAGAGTATCGGAAAGTGTCGGACACGACACATTAAGATTTTTGAAGTATCGGTACTTCATAAATTATGATTGTAGCATTAATCAGTGTTTCTATTATAATGATAATTATAATTTAGTATTATTTTTCTCCGACATAAAAGTTTTTTTGCCTTAGAGACAAAAAAACGGAACCCACAAATTAAAAAAAAAAATTATCAAAATAGAACGTCTTATTATAATTTGTGTCTGTGTGGGCAGACAAAGTATTTTTGCCACAAATGCGAAAACACTCTTGCCATTATAATTATAGCATTAATAACAAATTTTTTTATTTGAATTTAAATTGTGCAACAGGAATGTACTAATAGTCTTACTATTTGAATTGTGAAAATTATGTAATCATGGCTGCTCTATACTAGAGCACCGAAGAAATTAATAAACATTATCTGACCAAACGTGTTTCCGAATTCTCTTTCTTCCGTGGCCGCCCGCGCTTCCGCTTCCTCTGTTCGCTGTTGACGACGTCGATCGGAATGTTCTGGTAGGGGAAGACCGCGGATTCCGGAGACGGTTGTTTAAATTCAACCTGAACGGGAACAAGGCCGTCATCATCGTCATGGCGTTTCGCGTTGCCAAGCGACTCGACGCCGAAGAGTTCTTGGAGCGAAGAGATAATTTGGGAGTTTTCTTCATCCACGGGCTCGGCAATGTGGATGGAAGAGGAGGCGGCAACTGAGGAGTCTTGTTTGTTACGAGGAGCGAAGTGGAGACGAGAGAAGGTCTGCTGGCGGCTGCCTTCGGATTCGTTGAAGACAGAACGATCGATTTTGGGGATAACGGAATAGTCATCGGAGTGGCGGTGGAGATGAGTGGCGGTGGAAAGGGAGATTGTGTAGAGTTCGGATTGAGAGAGAAGGCGGAGGTCGATAAGAGGAAGAGATTGGATTTGGTTGTTGGAGGATTCCGCCGTTGCCATTGGCAATGCTCTGAGCAAGTGAGTATACGATGAAAGAGGATTGGAAACTGAATCTGAATTGAAGAGAATTGGTGTTTAAATCTTGAAAGCCTCTCTTCGTTCTAAATTTCAACTGTCCAAGTACATTTCACATTTTCTTTGCAAGGGAGTTTTTTTTATGGATAATTAATTAAAGCTTAAACCCTCAGACAACTAATTAACCCAGCATCCAATAGATATACATTTGAAAGTGTGGACCCAACAGTATTCAAAGGGCTGAGTGTAATAGATGAAAAGATATTTAATTCGAAATCTTTGTATTTAATTCGAAATCTTGGGATTAATTGTTGTGGATGAATAGGTGCATTCGTTCAATAATAAGATATTAAGGTTTTTTCATTTATAGAATGAAATTTAAAAATAGTAAATTCAAGAATAAAGATCACACCTTTTTTGAAGAATAAAGAGGAAGAAGATTAAGATACTCTAAATTTTATCAGAGCATAATGGGGTTTACCCTTGTGATTTTATATTATATAATATAGTTCAAAATTTATATGATATCGCGAACTTAAAAAGAAAAAAATAAGATACTTCTTAGATTGTATGAAATCTACGGTTATTATGAAGCACAATATTATTAAAATGGCTTGATGTAGTAGTTCAATAAATATTTATTTTGAAATCTTTTGATTTGATTAGTATGGGGCAAAATTGTGCATTTAATGATAAAGTTATTAAAGGCTTTCCATTTATAATTTTTCTTTTTTTAAAAATTGCAGATTCAAGAATAAAGCTTAAATTTTTTAACTATAATGAGCAGGAAGATTCAAGAACAAAGATGTATTTATATTTATATATAGCATGGTAATACTCTAAATATTACTAGTGTATTACCCGTGCGATACACGGAGAAAAAAGATCAAAATATTTGTCGTCCGTCGTGATTGGTTAATCGCACTGCAAACCTTATACTTACAAAAATCTGTGTTGCTATCTTGTTCTATATTTAAGGTGGAAAAAACTACAACATTGACACGGACTTTACAAATATCAATCATAAACAAAAATCTGTTATTTAGAATGATCAATATTATACAAATCAAATATAGCTATCTACTCGATGAGTTATATAAAAAATAAATACGTTATAGTAGACTATGATAAGATGAGGATGGCTACAAAAAGAAAAATGCATACAACTTATTGCTAACTATAACAGTCACCAATAGAATTAAGGTAACAAACAGACCAAACAAATATGGAATTAAAAGATCAACTTGTACCTATATATAATAATAAAATGCTATTAATTCAGTATCATTCTGTAGCAATCATTGGAGGGATGAGTTTAACACATATCAAACATGTGATTTTCTATGTTTATACATTACCAAGGACATCCTCTTCTACCATCATATTTATGCATGTGATACAAAATTCAAATGCTCATTAAATAAATTACGTCAATATGTTAACACCCAGAAGTAATAGTCTCAACAAAAAATGGGTTTTCTTTTAGAACCAAGAAAACATTGTCTGAAAGGGATTTGAAAGCAAATTAACCAAATAGTCATGTATGAATCATATTTTTTTGCTTACATTGGAACAAATGCGTCTAAACAGTATCAAATCAATACACGTGCTAAAAACTTGTAACAATATAAAGAACCCACAATGATACTTTTTTTAAAATGACAACGTACATTCGGGTCTACCAAAAACTTAAAGAATGAGGTGACAATAGCTTCACTGCTTCAAACAATTGAAACTTGATATCTTGGCTCATTATATGATTCCAAATTGTTTTTTTTACGTTGACCTTAAATAACATGGATTTTTCCACTAAGAACGTTAAGTTCTCTTGGATAATGTTCCAAATCAGCACCCTACATAAAAAAAAAAACTCCAAAATTAAGTATAACTCGTGCAATGCACGGGAAAAAAAGAAATCTATTTGTCTGTCTCATAAAAGTTAATGCAAATCATAAAAATATATCTTTGCATTTTATTTAAATCAATATTGTTAGCTAACTAACTCCAATTTTTTGTACATATAGAGTTGGCAAATTTTTGAGTTATTATGTTTAATATAAAAGAAGAAGAGCAAAATTTTAATTTAATTACAGAAAAATATTGGATGAAATTAAGTTTTAATTTAATTATAAAAAAAGAAGGATGCCATTTTAATTTAATTATAAAAAAGTGTAGGAGGGCCGATTCTCCGGGCCGAGCCCAGTTTGCCACCTCTAACTATTAGCATGTAATAGGTTTTTATATTTATTTACAAAAAAAAGGCTCTTATAATTGCGTCTAGGATTTTATATTTTATCTCAGAGATGAACTTTCATTTATTACAATTAGGCTTATAAAATAATAATAAATAATCATTTTTTTTTGCAAGGATTTGTGTTGTTATTATTTGGAATTTTATTAATTTGTATTTACAAAAATTGAAATCTGAAATAGGAATTTAATTATAAAAGAATAATAGTTGAATTTTAATTTAATTATTAAAACGTGTTGGCAAACGGGGCGGGCAGGCCCTCCGGGCCAAGCCCAGTTTGCAAAATGGGGTTTACCCTTGTGATATTATATTATATAGTATAGTTCAAATTTATATGATATCGCGAACTTAAAAAGAAAAAAAATAAGATACTTCTTAGATTGTATGAAATCTACGGTTATTATGTAGCACAATAGTATTAAAATGGCTTGATGTAGTAGTTCAATAAAGATCTATTTTGAAATCTTTTGATTTGATTAGGATGGGGAAAATGGTGCATTTAATGATAAAGTTATTAAAGACTTTCCATTTACAAGGGAGCACCGGTCATTTTGTTATAAGGTAAGATGCCTTACGCCATTACTTTATCGTGATGGTGCTCTCTTCAGGGAAACCAAGTGTGTAACACTTGGAATTTGTGGCAAGGGCCACGCGCGAGCTTGTATATGCGAGACAGTGCATGTACAATTCGCTTGTCATTTGAGTGATCTCCATGACTCTAGATTCATATGTTGGTTATTGATATGCTTCATAAGTAGTTGGCATGTTAGCACCATGGGCAGCTATGAAGCACCGACACTTCAAAAAACCTAATGTGTCGTGTCCGACACTTCCCGACACTCTCGGACACTCGGACACTCCCCGACACTCCAACATGCGTTATAGAAATTCAAAAAAAAAGATTCAAAGGTTGCGTTGCGTTGAGTTTTTAGTTCCGACTATTAGATTCATTGGATAACGATTACCGTGTTATTGAGTTTAATTAATAAATATTTGGGATATTTTATGTTTCTTTTCAAAATTTATGAATATTATAAGTTTAGATTCATTTTTTTGTTAAATTATTGAATATTAAAATTAATACACATTACATAAATTAAAAATATTATTTAATATCAAAACGTGTCCTAACGTGTCGAAATCTAACATTTTTTAGAATTAACGTGTCGGAGTGTCGTGTCGTATCGTGTCACATGTCCCGTGTCGGTATCGGTGCTACATAGATGGGCAGTGTAAAGCATGAAATAAGTACGATAGATTGTTGTAAGGTATCAATGTTATTTCACCTTTGACTGACTCTCGATTTTCAGATTCCATGGAGATTGAGGTATACCGTTACATAGAGTTTTTGGTTTATTATGTTATTGAAAATGAAAATCCTGCAGGTGTACGTGAACTAAGGTACGTTACTTTGTAAATGAGCATGCTAAATAACATGTATTGGTTGAAACGAACATGATTATGATTTCGTACGGTGAACGGAATATGAATTTATTTTGGAAAAAATGATTTATCAAATTGTAAGTCTAATCGATGTTAGAGTCATGGAATAGGACCAAACTCACTCAAGTCTTGTGTGGATTAGAGTTTGTGGGGTAGGTCACCTCTATTGAGGAAGTGACTGGTGATCCCAGTGAATCGAATGACATTTTTGAAGTTATTGCGAAGTTTAGAGATATGTCAGTGACCTCTTTGTGGGGGGTGCACTCCTCGAAATGGATACTGTGAGAGTCGAGAATGAGCTTTTGGAGAAGAACCAGGACAGTGTGTCTTGGTTTGAGGTGGGACATCGTTGTTGTGCATTCAGATGTTGTTATGCCAGAAGGTGAAGATTGAACACCAGAAGTCGTTGGTAAGCTTCAACCTCTTGGACCTATTACCTACCGGCTTGCCTTGCCTCCGAACTTGGCCAACATCCACGACGTGTTTCACGTGTCTCAACTTCGGAAGTATATTGCGGATCCTTCGTATGTGGTGCAGCCGGATACTGTGGAGGCTCGGGAGAACTTGAAAACTCCCGTCGGACCACTTAAGATTCTCGATCGTGGCGAGAAGCAGCTGAAGAGCAAGTCCATTCTGATGGTCAAAGTACCATGAACGAGAAGAACTCCTGAGGAGTGTACTTGGTAGCAAGAACACGAGTTTCTCCGGCAATACCCGAGTATCGGGACAGGTATGTCTCTAATTTTGCGGACAAAATTCTAAAAAGGTGGGGTGAATGTAAGAACTTGCACTGTTAATTTAGGAAATTAAACAAAGTAAATGTGAGAATTATTAAATAATTCCATAATTGACCCTAATAATTATTATGAGGCTTAAATAATTATAGTAAGTGATTAAGAACGCTGAAAGTCGTATTTCTAACGAAAAGTGCAGATACCAGTTCTGCTACTCAGTATAAATGCGTATCGATGAAGTATCCCGAAAAATTATAATAAGTGTATGAATATTCCTAGACTAATATATCGGACTAGTAAAACAAGTTTCAGGTCAAAATAATGAGAACTGGTGCCAGAACTGACACTGCCTATGGAAAAGCGCGTATCGGAAAGGTGCTGCGAAAAATAAAATAAAAATATGAAAAAACTTAGAGAAATGAGTAGTATCGGAATAATAAGTTTAGGATTAAAATGCTAAGTGTAGCTATTAAGGCTAATACAGTGTGATTAAGGTTTAAGTGGACTATGTAAGGGCATGGCACACACTTCTAGGTCAGATTCTTGTGCCTCCTACATGTAGTTTTCTGAAGGAGCTGCTGCCACCCTTCTCCCTTGGCCTCCTTGCTTGGAAAACTCTCCAAGTTACCTCTTTTCCATTGACTCTTTCCTTCCAAACTTGACAAACATATAGTGGAGTGTCTTGTGAGAGTGAGCGTCAGCCATTCTGAGTTTGTGGTGCTGTTTTCTTGTGTTTGAGGTGCTGACTTCTTGGTGTGGGTTGAGGGAACCTTTGTTCTTGCATTTTGAGCTCCAATGAGTGATCTTTGATGTGAAAGAACCCTTCTTGGTGTGCCATTTTCGTGCACAATAAAGTTAGAATTGTAGAGGCAGTTTGGTGAGCTCCAAGAGCATCTTTTGCTCTGTTTTGAGCCTTAGATAAGTTGTACAACCTTTGATCATGAGTTTTAATGGGTAAAAGTGGAGTCTTTCCATGTTTAATGAGATAAACAAGTAACCAACCAGTATTTGAACCTAAAGGGGCTAAAAGATGCATGCTTTAACGTCTGGAATTGTTAAAAATGGAACCTTGGAAGTGATATCTCGCGAAATATCCGGATATTGATATCTGAATATTGGCCTTGGGATATCCGGATATGGATATCCGGATATGCCCTCGACATATATCCGGATATTCCGGATTTTCGAAGAACAGTAGCTGCACTGTTCATACAGAAGGTTGTTTGGGATTTGTGTACCCTAGATTGATGAAGTTGGACTTCTTTAATGACTAGTTAAGTCAGAGTCTAAGTGATTAAGGGCTTAGGGCTTTGTGACAAGCCTAAAGACGTAAAACGTAAAGGAAAGACGTAGTCTTTATGTCATATGATTGTAGATTATGATTATTGATATAATTGTTGGTCCAAAACATATTGTGATTCTGCTGTGTTTGGGCTTTGAGTTTGTGTTGACTCTTGGCTTGGATAGCTAGCTTGCAAGGTAAGCTTTTGTGTCTTCGGTTTAGCCATTATTGGTTCCACCATGTCCCATGGGAGGATGGTTTATATGCATGATGTTGTTTTCATGTATTGTTTTATGAAATGCTATGGAGCTGTATACGCGAGTGCCTTTATGATATGCATGTGGTGTTCGCCTAGACGGGTTGTGATCCCGTGGGCGGGTACGGCATGGACGCGTACTGTGTGGGTAATAGACGTATTCCTGCACTTCTCTGGCCAGTAGAATAGTGATAACACACATGGCATGGTTATCTGTTGCACTGCATTGGTTTTGGAACTTATATTGTTGAACTGCTTTTAGAACTTTTATTGCACATGTAAGTGAGCTTGGGGTGGAAGATTCTTGAGGACCCCTTGTCTTACTGAGATTTCTTTTTAGAGATCTCACCCCACGTTTGGGGCACCATTTCAGGTTCAGGTAATGCGGGGTTAAGACCTCCAGCGGCAGGAGGCCGGAGCTTAGCTGATATTGTTGTTTATATGCGACATGTTTGGATGGTGGGTTATATCTGCTGATGATATGCTATTAGTTTGCTATTATTATGCTGTCGTTGTTGAGACTATGTTTGGGCGTTGTTGCCTTATTTGGTGAGCATGGGGATTGTCCATGCCACATTGACTTGACTTTGTTGATTTAGATTTGAGTTGTATAATTGTATCAGGATTATGGTCCGGACAACGTGTTGTAGTTCCGTGATTTTAGATACTCACAGTTATTTATATATTGAGGTATTTCAGTTAGCTGTCTATTTGCAATTACATACATGCAATGTTTTGTAAGTGATTTAATAATCAACTTGTTAATGATAATGACGTCATAATTGAATGAAAGAAAGAGTTATTCTGCAATTTAATTAAGCGTGGCTTAATACGATGACATGTTAACAAACCGGATGCATACGGGATGTTACAAAAAAGATAAGATGCCATATTAAGAGCGAAATGAAGCAACAATGCATTAAATAATGGTTATATATAGCACTATAACAGTGATAGAATAGAGTGATTCAACTTTTGTAATCAAGCAAAGACTATTCTTTTCCAATTTTAGATTACATGATTTTATTTTTGAAATAAACCAACAATTGCATTTGAATATGTACGCAAAGGGGACTGTGCGGATTCAGACTAAGCATTCATAATTTTATGTTGACAAATCATATTGATGAATTTGATTACGTTAACAACTAAATAAGTTTTTGAACTCATTCAATGATATAAACCCTCATCAGTAGTTACAATTATAATTTATTTTTACATTGAAATACAATGATATTGAATTGATTTAATATTTGAACAAGCATTTAAATTATTATTTAACACGATGTACTATATATAGCATATTATGAAAATAAATTATTTTATGTGTTAATATTTTATTTTAAATAATAATAAAAATGATCCATTAAGAGAGAAAGAACAATGAATATGAGATAAGAGAAACGGAAAATTAGTGTATATATATATAATACTTTTGATTGTTTATTTTTATATATAACAATGGAATATAAATTTAGTGAATAAGCAGCAATGGATGAAATCAGGGTTTTATATAGCACTAAAACAGTAATGGATAAGAGTGATTCAAGGTTTGTAATTAACCCAAAATTATTACTTTTAAATTTCATATCATAGGATTTTAGCGTGATTCAAGGTTAGCAATTAAGAAAAGATTATTCCGTTCCAATTCAAGTTTAGAGTGATTCAAGGTTTGTAATTAAACGAAAATTATTCCTTTTAAAAAGACTGGCCTAAAAGTCTGCAGGCTAGTCTTTTAATTTTTTTTTAATAATATAATAAATTTATGATATATATTGTTCAATTAAAGACATAGTATGAGATCATGATTTGTAACACTAATTTTCAAATTTATAGGACTAATATTATTTTAACAAATCATAAATATTTATTTAAAATATAATATTAAATTAGTAAAGAAAGTGCAATATATAAGTGTGTGAAATTTTCTTGTGATATTTATAAACATTTTCATGTGATTTTTATGAACATTATTTCATGTGTTTTTAATGAAAATATTATTTCATGTGATTTTTGTGAATAAAATTTTTTATCTTTTATATTTCAGTTTAGTTTGGGCCTATAAACTTTAGTTGGTAATTTGGTAGGCTTTTAAGGCCGTGTTATGTTTTTTTGTTATTTATAATAGACTAGACCAGACCTATAAATCAAGCATTTAATAAATTAATAAACCAGTGTAGGTTCTAAATGTTTCACATAGGCTTAGACTATCAAAGTCAAAATTTGGCCTAACTCCACCAATTTACACCCTTAGTGGGTTGGCAGTGGATTTTTTTGCTAGTAAAAATATCTCCCTCAGATTGTAGGAGATAATTTTATCTATCTATCCTTATGTACTGGTATGATTAATTTTATCTATTTATCTATTTTGCTAGTAAAAAATGATTCAAAATGAAGAAATCTATCTACTGATATTTTGGGTGTCCCTTATGTACTGATATTTTTTTGCTAGTAAAAATATCTCCCTCGGGTTGGCAGTGGATTAATTTTATCTATTTATCTCCTAGACATCTATCTATCCTAGACAATTTAATTTCAACTCACTTCAGTTCCATGAAAATGAATTTGAAATGTAGTAATAAAAGGAGTGTCCCACCAAAATAATTCAAAATAATCGGGAAAGACAACCAATATTTTATCAAATGAAGATTACAATAATTCCACTGGAAAACTAGGGTTTCAAGTAAATTAAGAACTACAAAATTATCTCAAGTAAATTTAACCAAACATTGCAGAAACTGACGCCAAACCAACAGACCAATAGACTTGACCTTGTGAGATTTTTTACTTTTTAGTGATGTTAACAACTATCATAAAGATTTAAAAAAAAAAAAAAAAACAAGCAACACAAAAAACGAAAATAGAAATGGCTTACTGAGCAACACAATCAACAAATCAACAGACCAGTGAGGTTGATTAGATGGTTTACCTAATGACATTCTTGGAAGTTGGAAGGAACTCTGGGAGCTTTGATTGCTGCACCAATCAAGCTACTACCAGTCAAGTTAATCCCCTTTCATGCGAATTCGAATGTGAGAAGAATGACAATCGAAATGGAAATGATACAGAGTCGAAAGAATAACTTCTAAAGTTTAGAACATCGCCTACAATATAACCTGAAATATGCTTTATAAACCATAGGAGAACAACTTTCAACATCTAATATTGTTGTGCGTGCTTCCTTGGATTGTGGTTGACTCGGCTGTTAATCTGTTATTGACTCGCAGGTTAATGAATTTTTTATTAAGTTAGTAACTCAACCGATCTAATTACAAACTCGAACCGACTTTAGGATCAGTTCGTCGGTTTCCGGTTTGAACGAGTTAGTCCGAGCCGATTCTAATAACACTGCTATTAATAATACCACTACATTCTACCTCGAAAATTGTTAAGTCTATTAATAATATTTATTATTATGTCTACTGTGATTAATTAATTTTGTGGGTCTACATACAAATGAAAAATTATTTTAATACAAAATATATGTTCGAAAAACCTCCTTAGTTTGAGTATAAAAAGAATATATATTATTGCATATTTTCCATTGATAATCAGCTTCCGTGCACATATTTTTTCTGTTTCTATTTATCTTCTTCATCTTTTCAAGTTGTTCTCCTGCATAATCTTACCTATTATTTGTGCGTTTATAATTTTCTACTTCATGCTTGTTGATCTTCCATGTTCATTGTTCTATACTTTATTGAGTAAATTGTTTATATTATTTCTATATTCTATATTATTAATATAATACACTCACACATGAGCAGTTTTTTTTTTTGAATTAGTTTTGATGTTGAAGTCGGAGACACTTTGCTGGACAAAGGAATCTTCTCATTCTGATTTCTTAATTTAGAAGATAAGTTTTGGATAGAAAACAAGCACTTTGTTTTTTTGAAGCTGCAAGCCATTCTTCAGTTAATGCTTCATTTTTTTTTTCAATTTATTCTGTGAAGAAATATCTATTAGCGTTCAAGACACTGATATGATTAATTGTTCTTGTATTTAGCTTATGTACTCAAATTTCTCTATTAACTCATTTGTTCATTTTGATTTCTTAATTTAGAATATAATTTTTTGATAGAAAACAAGTAGTGTTTTTTTTAAGCTAGAGGCCATTCTTCAGTTAACGCTTCAGTTTTCTTTAATTTCTGTTGTGATGAAATATCATATTAGCCTTCAAGATACTGGTATGATTAGTTGTTCTCATATTTAGCTTATCTACCTTATTCTTTTGTGTTATAAGCTGTTTGAGAACATAATTGATTTGTTTTGTCTTAGGATGGTTGGACACTTTTACATCTTGTTGTTCTAACTCATAGAATAGATGTAGTGAGGCTTCTGCTGATTAAAGGTGTTGATAAGACATTAAAAAACATGGTAACTGTCTACCTATTTCCTCGTTAATTATATCAATGTGAAAGAACCTTGGTGTCGTGCATAATGTTTAGAATATGTCATTTTGTTGTTGTTTGTATCAGGATGGTTTGACTCCACTTGATCTTTGCCTTTACTCTGGCCAAAACGTCAGAACATATAAGATAATCAAGTTGTTAAAGCTGCCTCTAAGATGTTTCATACACATATGACAGATGCGGCTAAGAGACAATACAACTTTCAAAAGATTTGTACTAACAAATGAAGAATAGCCATTGCCAAGTTATGCATGACATGTAACATGCACCACTTCAACATATGGAGAGTTTTATTTATTTTAAATGTGATTTCAAATTTGAATCCTGAACCCAAGAAACATTAAGCATGGCCAATGAAAATGCATTTATTCTTTGAACTCTCGATATGATTTTTTTCTCTATCAATTATGTTTCCAAGAAACCACATTCACTGTGTTTGGGCAAGTTAAATATATTTTATAGGTGATGTGGCATATTCTTAGCGTTAAATGTACCTTTATATATAAGTTTAATTACTATTTTGTATAGATAGTAGTACCATATATAATAATTTTAGTACTTATTGCGGATTTTCTGTTAATGATTGTCTTGAGATTTATTATTCAAAATATAATAACAAATAAAAGTATAATATTTTTTGTAGGTTACGTTATTCTACCTATCATTTTTTTTTTGCCCACATTTGTCGACCACTCTCCAATACTGTTAGACCAAAATCACAATAGGATGGAGAAATGATATAGGTAGTTGAGATTCTGATCTAACGGTATTGCATAGTGGTAGGAAAAGGTATGCAGAAAAATGATAGATAGAATAACCTATTCCTTTTTGGTATCAACTCATATTTGTTCATTATAATTTTGTTACAATTTTTTATTTTAACATGTAATTATTGAGAAATTATTTAGTAACTTTCAAATGTTAACACTTTGTGTTCACATTTAAACCACTTTTACTTTTACCAAAAAAAAAAAAACCACTTTTAAATGTTTCCTCTTTTAATAAACTAGTGAATTACACGTGCAATGCCCAGGAAAAAAAGAACAAAATATTTTTTTTGGTGAAAAAAGAACAAAATATTTATCGTCCGTCCTGTTTGGTTAATTACACTGCAAACCTTATAGTTACAAAAACCTATGTAAAAGAGAAAATACGTTGGTCATATAATTACAAAAGAAGAAGGATAAAACTTTGATTTAATTATAAAAATATGTTGGTGGGCCAGCCCTTCGGGCCGAGCTCAGTTTACCATCTCTAACTATCAGCATGCAATATATTTTTATATTTATCCACACAAAAAGTTCTTATCGTCACTTTTAAGTTTTTATATTTTATCTCAGAGACGAAATTTCATTTATTATAATCAGATTTAAGAAATAATTATTTTCTGCAAAGATTTGTGTCGTTTGTATTTGAAATTTTACAAATTTGTATTTACAAAAAGCAAAATCAGATTTAGGAATTTAATTATAAAAGAATCAGGATGAAATTTTAATTTAATTATAAAAATGTGTTTGTGGGTCAGCCCTTCGGGTCGAGCCCAGTTTGCCACCTCTAACTATTAGCATGTAATTGGTATAAGTTTTTATACCAATTTATATTTATGCACAAAAAGGCTCTTATAGTTGCGTATAGGTTTTTATATTTTATCTCCGAGATGAACTTCATTTATTAGAATTAGATTTATAAAATAATAATAAATAATTATTTTTTTGCAAGGAGTTGTGTCGTTATTATTTAGAATTTTATAAATTTGTATTTATAAAAATTGAAATCTGAATTAGGAATTTAATTATAAAAAAGAACAATGGAATTTTAATTTTGATTTATTTTACAGAACGATAGATATTATTTTTATTATCTAAGTTTAAAATTTAAAATTTAAATTCTTTTGTATTAAGGATACATATTTTTGAAAATTAATTATTTTTATCTTTTCTATAATTTTTATTTTTTTATATTGATTATACATATAAGTTTAAAACATTTATTTTTGTATATTAATTACCAAATGAAAAGACCCAGTAACACATATCCTATTTATACACAAAATAATTTCGTCTTTTAATAATTAAGCCTAATAGTGAGATATTAATAGGGTTAATAATTACCTATGTAGAAAGTAGTGGGATATTAATGATGTCCTCTTTTACACCTTTAATTTTAAATTTTGAATTTGAATACTTTTCCACCTACCAATGCAAAAAGTAATGGGATATTAATATTTGTCCACCTACACATGAAGAAAGTAGTGGATCATTAATACATGTGTCTTCCACTATATATTTTGAACTATTCTTCCCACCCACCAATTTGAAATTTCGAATTTTAAACATTTCCAAAAGAAGAAACATTTCAAATTCTTCCAAGTGTGAACACAAACATAAGAATGAAGGAGGAGTGACACGTCAGTAGGGATGTGCATGGGTCGAACCGAACCGGATTTTTTTGAAAAAACCGAACCGAATTGGTTTAAATGGTTCGGTTCGAAAGTGGTTCGGTTCGGTTCCTAAGTGGTTCGGTTCGGAAGTGGTTCGGTTCGGTTCAAAAGTGGTTCGGTTCGGTTCGGAACCGGTTCGGAAGTGGTTCGGAACCGGTTCGGGTCGACCCTCTTTTGAAAATAAAAAAATTTAAAAATTTAAAAATTTAAAAAATAAAGTTATTAAAGTTAATTTGGTTTGGTTTGAAAATGGTTCGGTTCGGTTCGGAAACGGTTCGGTTCTTAAACCGGTTCTAA
The DNA here is from genome assembly GCA_032173675.1 of Gastrolobium villosum. Lineage (NCBI taxonomy): Eukaryota > Viridiplantae > Streptophyta > Magnoliopsida > Fabales > Fabaceae > Gastrolobium > Gastrolobium villosum. The sequence continues at coordinate 116,470 of JAVKPL010007683.1, forward strand.
AAACTGGTTCGGTTCTTAAACCGGTTCTAAAAACTGGTTCGGTTCTTAAACCGGTTCGGTTCATGAACCGGTTCTTTAAAAACCGGTTTGGTTCATGAACTAGTTTTTTAAAACCGGTTATTTTATGGAGCGGTTCGGTTCGGTTCATGGTTCGACCCACTTTTTTGGTTATTTTGCACACCCCTACACGTCAGTTTGGATGAAGATTTTATATATTATTATTGCATTCCTATATTTCTTTATCAAAAAAAAAATAGTTCTACTAAATAATGTTTCATTTTAATTAGGTAATATTTTTAACTAATTAAGCCATCTAAATACTTTTCCAATGCACTGGAAAGCAACTCTTGCTATTCCATAATCGTAATAATAATAATCAACCATAATACGCTTTACAAACCATTTTTTGATGACTATGATTATTGCATCATTACTTTTTGTATATGAAACGTTATTAAGATGACAATCCATTGGTGGCTTGTCCTTTTCCATCGTAGTAATTTAATTAACATGAATATCCATTTAACAACATCGGTTCATTTCCATATAAATTTTTTAATGCATAATCTTATGAAAAAAAATAAAGACACTCAAAAAATTTAATGACAAGGTGGCTCCTTGTTTCCTAAAACAAAGAAGAGAAGAATCATGCGCACAAAAACTAATTACCAAATGAAAAGACTCAGTAACACATATCCTATTTATACATGAAATAATCTCATTTTTTAATAATTAAGTCTAATAGTGGGATATTAATACTTAATAGGGTTAACAATTACCTATGCAGAAAGTAGTGCGATATTAATGATGAACTCTTTTCCCACATTTAAGTTTAAATTTTGAATTTGAGTACTTTTTCACCCTCCAAAGCAAAAAGTAATGAGATATTAATACTTTTCCACCTACTCATGCAAAAAGTAGTGGATCATTAATACATGTGTATTCTACTGTATATTTTGAATTATTCTTCCCACCCACCAATTCGAAATTTCGAATTTTAAATATTTCCAAAAGAAGAAACATTTCAAATTCTTTCGAGTGTGAACAGAAAGCTGAGAATGAAGGAGAAAGCGACACGTCAACAAACTTTCCAAAGTTTGGTTCTCCTTTCTATATAGTAAACACGAAATAATCTCATTTTTTAATAATTAAGCCTAATAGTGGGATATTAATACTTAATAGGGTTAACAATTACCTATGCAGAAAGTAGTGCGATATTAATGATGAACTCTTTTCCCACATTTAAGTTTAAATTTTGAATTTGAGTACTTTTCCACCCTTCGATGCAAAAAGTAATGAGATATTAATACTTTCCACCTACCCATGCAAAAAGCAGTGGATCATTAATACATGTGTATTCTACTGTATATTTTGAATTATTCTTCCCACCCACCAATTTGAAATTTCGAATTTTAAATATTTCCAAAAGAAGAAACATTTCAAATTCTTTCAAGTGTGAACAGAAAGCTGAAAATGAAAGAGAAAGTGACACGTCAGCAAACTTTCCAAAGTTTGGTTCTCCTTTCTATATAGTATTCTCCTTTCTATATAGTAAGATAAATAGATATATTATTTTATTGTTTTTACAAATGAATTATTTATTATTATTTTAATTTTCTTTAACATTAAAAATCGACGTAACAATGACTAGTTTTTTCATTTGGTAGACAACAATGACTTTTTTTTTTTTTTGGTAAAAGACAACAATGACTTTAATTGCATATGTTGATGACTTACTTTTTCTTTAATTTTTTATTTTTATTTTATTTAAAAGAAATCATTTTAATAAAAGAAATTTTATTTTTAAAACCTATTTGTTTAAGTAAATCAGTTTAATAAAAGAAATTTTATTTTTAAAAACCTACTTGTTTAAGTGGAATATTATTATTACTATTATTAATGAGCTTAACAATTACCAATGTAAGAAGTAGTAGACATTATTATGATTGTTTGCCACTAAAAGATTCTGAACTTTTTTTCCACCTATAAAATTCAAAATTCAAAAATTCTCCAGCTTCCACTAAACTTTAATACAAAAGAACTTTTTCATTCTCCATTGAGGTTCAATAAATTTTCGCAGAACAATTACCAATGTAGAAAGTAATGGTATAATAAATGAGCTGTCTGCCACCAATAATTGTCCAAATATTTTCCCACCACTACAAAGTTTAAAATTCAAAATTCATTAAATATTTAAAATAAGTTGAAAATTCGAAATGAAATAAATATTTCATTAAACAATGAGTTATTATTAATTTGAAAATTCCAATGTAGAAAGCAGTGAGATATTATATGAGTTGTGTGCCACAAAAAATTGTTCACATAATTTTCCATATTATTTATTTATAAATTTCGATTTTTTTATATTTATTTAATTTAAACTTTTACTAAAGAAGGAAAGTTTTCAAATGACATGTAATGTGAACACAAATATGATAGGTAATTAAATATTTTTCAAGGATTCAGAATTATAATAGGAAATCCTTGAAATTTTCAACAGGTTTATAGTAGAAACTCCAAACTATATCCAATAATGATGCATTACTTGGATAGTATTTTTGGGCTGCATGGGTTTTTCTCTCATCCTATTTTTGTTTTATACCTTTTCTTATTTGAAACTAAACAATGAAATTAATATTTCAAATTTTAACTTAATTTTACAGAAGTAGAGCTTGAGAAGATGAAAAATATAAAGAAATAGAAATAATAAACAAACAGAAATAATAAAAAAACAGAAATTTTAGGTTATTTGCACAATTTCAAAAGTTATTTTCCTCGAGATGTTTTTGGAATTTCAATATTTTAGTCACATTTAAAGAATATTAATATTTTGAAAGATTTACTGAGTAAGTTTTGAATATTATTTAATTTTTCTAGAGAAAAAAGAAAATAAAAAGGATAAACAAAGGATACATCATAAAAGTCATACAAAAAATAAAAAAATCCGTTTTTTTTTTTGATATACCAAGGATATTAGTAATTATGTTCGGTGGAGAAAAAAATTAAAAATTAAAAATAGATAAGAAAATGAAAGAATCTATTATAATATTTCCTTTTGGTTATTACGAAGCCACAATTGCATGATGCATATATAAATAAAAGAAAAAAAAATGGGAAGCTACAAAATCAAAAAACAAAAAGAGTGTAACTTATATCTTCATCTTCCACCTAATATACGCATAAACCTTTCTTCTTCTTCTCAGTCCTAATTTCATTGATGATATTGGTTTCATGGTAGATTGATTGCTTTCACTATTATAAAGCCTTCATCTTTTCCTTTTCCACCATTATGCATTTTTTGCATTATTTTCACTGATACACCTGAAACATAAACATAAAATGAGAAAGAACTGTAAAAATCCTTTTTCCACATTTTGAGGAGACTAATTATATGCTAAGAAAGTTTGTACTTGATCTACATACCACTCCCACAAAGCACACTCAGGCTTGTGACCCATAGATTCTAACTTTCGAGCAAGGGTAGACCTTTAGAATGTTTCTTATAAATTCTTCCAAGATGCTTGTCGCTAGCCACCTACAACTAATCTATAACGTGAACCATTAAAGGTAGCTTTTTTAGGACTAACAAAACAACGGGTCAATGAAAATGGATGAAAAAATAAGCAAGGAATGCAAGCCATGCAAAGGGAAATTAAAAAATGAGATAGATGCAATAAATAATGAAGAAGAGGGACCTTGGTTCTCAAAGGTTTTGAGTGTTGCTGGAGATGTTTTAAGTAATTTTTCAGTCCGATCCCTTCTTTGCTAAATACCCCGACTTGCTTCCTCTTTGGCTGGAAAATTGTTCAAGAAAATGAGAGTGGATGTAGGGAAAGGAAACGATGGGATTTGGGTGAAGAATCAGAGCTGAGAAAGGCACCGGAAAAAATAAAGATGTCATTTTGGAATTTGGTATTTAAAAGAGTAATTGAGAGAGGGGAGGAACTGAAAAGTTTTTTTTAGGTACTATAATTTCAAATATCATTAATAGACTTTTCATCTTTCAATGCAATTTTTAAAAACCTTTCATTTCTCAATACAACAATTAATGATGGTGGGTCATTAATCACCCATTTCGATTTTCATTTTTTCATAAAAAGTCATTATTACAATTTTTTCTTTTATTTTTTGGTAAATGTTAAAGCAAGTGTGAACACACAGCTTAGGATGAATCAAAATTTGACACGTCATCATTCTGGAGAATTTCAAGTGTGAACACACAGTGTAAACACAAAGGGGGTTTGCTTTAGTTTTCCTTTATATATATAAATAGATTTTTAAATTTGAATTTTAAACGTGATAGGTAAGAAAAGAGTTCAGCAATTTTTGGTGGCAAATAGATGTGCTAATATCTCACTACTTTCTGCATGGGTAATCGTCAAGGCTATTAATAATACAGCTACTTTCTACATCGGAAATTGTTAAGCCTATTAATAATATTTATTATTATGTCTATTAGGATTAATTAGTTTTTTGGGTCTACAAAACAAACCAATGATTATTTTGTTAGAATCTTTAAAAGATAAGTTTTAACCCGTGATGTCTGTCTCCATAATTCATGTTATTAATAATATTCATTATTATGTCTATTCTGATTAAATACTTTTTTGGGTCTACAAACGAACAATGATTATTTTGTTAGAAGCTTTACAAATTTAGTTTTAATACCCAATTTGTCTCTTCGTAATTCATGTTATTTGCTCATAAAGTTTCATTTTTGTAAATACAAATTTATAAAATTCCAAATACTAAGGATACAAATCCTTGAGAAAAAAATAATTGTTTATTCTTATTAATTTATCAATTAAAAGGAATGACCAGTCAATATTTTACAGTATATCATTATTTTAATGTCATTTATGATTATTTGTTTCCAACCCAGTGAGTAGTTGGCTTTTTTATATTCTTCACCAGATTATTATTGCAAAAGTTTAAGTGTTATTGAGATTAAATATCATGCATTAAATATAAGCTTAAATATATATATATATATATGTTAATTTTATGAATAATTATTTATACTTATGTAATTAAGCTAATGAATGATTTTTTGAAACTACCTCATTCAGCTTCAACTATGTAGTGTTTGTTAGAATATTAAACATACTAACTCAAATATTTGTCAACTCTTCATCTAATATATATGTCACAAAGACACACATCTCATAGAGTCGATTTCGAAGCAACTATAGAAAACATAGATATATAGTAATCTACATGCATTGGTATAAAATGCTAACAATTAGAGGTGACAAACTAGGCCCGGCCCGCACGGCTGGCCCACCCTGCCCGCCAACACGTTTTTATAATTAAATTAAAATTCCACATTTCATATTTTATAATTAAATTCTTAAATCTGATTTCAATTTTGTAAATACTAATTTGTAAAATATCAAACACTAAGGCTACAAATCCTTGCAAAGAAATTATTATTTATTCATATTAATTTCTCAATTAAAAGAAATGACTCTTCAATGTCTTGTAGTATATCCATATTTTAAGGTTAAATTTCATAAAACCACCTTGTAGTTAAGGTCAATTTCAAAAGACCACCTACACTTTCAATCGAAACAATTAACCCTTTCGTACTGTTAAATGAGAAAAATGAAACATATTTAATAATTATATGAAAAAATACCCTTTTTCTTCTATTATCGCCTTTTGAATAAAAGTCCTTTCGAGAATTTTTAGATGGTTGCAGTGTTGTTAAACCCGATCCGGGCATCGACCCAATCAGGGTACTGGGTCACTGGTCGAACCGGTTGACCCGGATATATATAGATATATAAAAATATATATAAATATGAACATATAAATTCAATTATATTCTCCATATCTAAAATAAATTAAACAAGATTCACTAAATAAGCTAAAAAACATGAAGCATAAATAAATAAAAGTGCATGCTATTACTATGTCAATTTAAATTGCAACTCAGAATCTCTGTAAACATACCTCTCAATGACATTGAACTCATATTTTTCAAATTCAACTACATTAAAATGACATATGTCACATTCTCTAATTTAGTATTCCAAAATTGCTTCGGTATTTGGAAACTAAGAGGTCATTGTAGAATAGTATACTAGCAAATAAAATAACAAAAAGTTTTTAAAATGAGTTTTACAATTTTTTTGATAAGATGAAACAATTTTGGTTTTTTTCTTTAAATGCATGACCCGACCAAGTCACCGGGTTTGTCCAGATTTTGACCGGGTCGATGCATTACCGGTCCAATGCTTGACTCAAACCGGTCTGATGATCGGGTTCCGGGTCGACCTGGCCAGGTCGGGACGGGTTTTACAACAGTGGATGTTTGGATTATAACTTTTTGAAAAAGCAGAAGTTAAAATAAAAGTTAAAATGCTGCTTATTTTTACCGAGTAATTGGTTGCTTTTGAGAAAAGCAGAAATTAAAATATAATATAATTTTCACAAAAAAATATATAATATAATTTTTTTGGAAAAAAGATAATATAAATTTTTAAAATACAATTTTAACCTCATCCTACCATACTATCTTATCCCAAGATCATGTTATTTTATCTCTCCTTTATTTAAATTTTATAAATAAAAATGTTTTTTTATTTTAACATCCAAACAACATTTTTATGTAACTTTATCTTTTAAAAGAAGTAATGCATAAAAAGTTATATTTTTAAAAGCTCATCCAAACATTCATGCTCAATTCTCTTTATTCTCATTATTATCAAGGGTTTGTTTGGATGAGGGTTTTTTTTCTCTAAAAGCTACTTTTTTCGAGAAAAAAAAAACACTTCCCCGAAAAAGTCTATTTGGATGTTTCCTTTTAAAAAAGGAAAAAATGGTTCTATAGTTACTGTAGATAAGTTATCTGCATTTATTCCTAAAATGACGTCATTTTGGTATTGAAATCTTAAAAAATAAATAAATATAAAGACTAATATAACACTGACAAAAATTAAAATTACACAAACACCATTATTTCCGCCCAAAACAACGTCGTATTAGGATTACTGCAGATAACTTATCTGCGGTAACTCCATAAAAAGTGAACCCTTCAATAAAATAGAAATAAAAAAAAAAAGTCAGAAACATGCTTTTCTTGGAACTTTGGCTTCTAAAAAAAGGAGAATAGAAAAACCAAAAAAAAATTCATAAACCAAATTAAAAAAAAATCCACATAGTCTTAACTTTTACAAAAACCGTTTCTAAAATAATTAAGGCATAAAAAGTACTCTCTTTTTTTAGCCCATCGAAACAGTCACCCTAACTAAACCTAAAGGTGCAACTTAAAAGCCACGATTTTACGGCTGCATACTCAAAGCCACCTACGACTAATAATTTGATTTTTTTAAAATCTCGATTTTAACAAACTCAAAGCCACCGGCTGCAACTCAAAGCCACCTAGACTAATAATTTGAATTTCTATCCACTTGATCTGAGCAGAAGATAATCTAATTTCAGTAAGTTTTGAACTGCTAATATATTTGTTAAAAAATTATTTTTGTCAGTTTTGAATTTCTATAATAATCTTATAATTCAAGATAAAAAGCTCGCCATTTGAGTTCATCCTTTGTATAATTCAGCTCAAAATTATAATTAGCAAAATTCTACAGAAATCTTCCAATGAAAAGATTTACTTCATACGTCAATATATAATTTAATAAAAAATGTTTTGCGATTTGATGGTCACGGACAATATGGTGTGCAAAGTTGAATGTGATTAGAGTCTCTTCCTTCAACAGACGTCTCTCTCTCTCTCAGGTTGGTCAAATAAATTATGTAATAATGACCATTTAAACTGATTCTTTGATGACCATTTATATTATAGATCTTGCCAAGTCATAGTGATATTGAATAATTATTATATGACAAAAATGAAAAACTTAACGGAATAGTTAGAGAACAGATCCATACCAATTTGAAAAATTACACTCAATGTAAAGTCTCATCAAATAGCACAAAAATATTTTTATTTTTTATTTTTTATTTTTTCGATTAAAATACATCAGACGTGATTTGATGATTACATCCTAGAGCAATCAGCACGCCTAAAGGACACAGTATTTCTCAACAAATCATAACCAATCAAGAAGTTCATCTGCGCTAAACTTCCAAATATGGCTCCGGTTGACACTGGGGCGAAAGCAAAGCACACCACATCTTCAGAGACACTAACAAAAGTGTTGAAAGAATTCAACTGAATGTTGGCGCCAGGAAAATGTGCGGTAATGATTGGAGGTTTAATTGTATTTGGTGGTGACATGTAGCAAAGGTTTAGACTTGGATCTGCACTCCGAACACGTTTTAATTTGATCTGTGCCGCAACTTCAGACTCCAATTTGTAGTAGAACTTTTCAGGTAGCAAGGTAAGTGTTGTGCCTGTGGTAATTATGATGTTACCTTTCTTAGCACCGGCGGTTGCGGTTGAATCAGCTAAAAGCTCCAGTCTTTTGGGCCCCACACTCATTCCCTTCAATGTAAGGTAATAGAAAGTAGGAGAATCACCAGATGCAAGAGGAGTTGAAACTGTCCCAGAACCAAACACCACAGCATTTTGTCCAAAATTTAATTTACTGGTGGATTTGGATTCAAAGAATGGAACCAAGCAATAGGAGAATTTGAAATCAATGGAAGGACCTATTTGGGAGATAAATGAGGATTTACCACGACCTAGGCCAACTATGCCAGAACCTTTCGTGAGGAAGGTAAGAGAATTGTTGAAACCACAACCAAAGGTAATCTTGGGAAAGGAAATAGGGCGACCCGTGGTAGAGCCTAAGGTGAGTGTTTCAACTGCAAGATTCCCATTTGAATATGATCCATCCCCATATAAGATATCATACTCACAATGTTGTTTAGAACGAGCATTGGAGTCGCAAACGTTAAGATCAAATGATTGACATAGCCTGGAAGAGCAATGAACAGTTTTGTAAGTCCTGGATTTGGAAGGATCGAACATTGGAGTGGCTTGTTTGTCGCAAACTTCACATGGTTTGCATTGAGACCAAATGAGGTCACTGGCTGTATCAAATTGGCCAATGATTGCAAAAGGTGGCGTACCAATTGAGTACTTCATGAGGTATTCTCCTTGAACGGAGATTACTTCAGACTGGGCTGCATTTCGAGAAACTTTTGCTTGTGGGTAGAAACGGTTGAGACTGTTGAAAGAACGGTCAAAAGCATTGTTCATTTGCTGGAAAGGAGTTTCAGTGGGGTTGTAAAATGGAGATTCTTCAGAATCTCTGTGAATAAGTTCCACACTGAAGCCACCGTTGAGTGCTCCAGTGAGTGATATTCCGCACAAGCAAATGATTAACAATGTGAATTGTAGGAAGAGAAGGAGAAGAGAATGATAAGAAGCCATGTTGAGAGGGGAATGAAGCAACAGTGGATGAGACAAGGGTTATATATAGCGTTAGAGTAGCAGTGATAGAATAGAGTTCTGTACCATTGCATTTGAATGTGGGTTGCGGATTTGATATTTTTGGCATTAAACGTTAAATGGAATTTACTCTTTTTTGGTTAATAAATAATAATCAGGATACTTTTGTGTTGACAATTATATTAATAATTATAATAATAAATAAATAATAATAGTGTATACCCTTATACATCTATGGGGTTATATATATGCATTGATTGCTAATATAGTGTGTCATAATTTGATTTTAAAATTGTAATATTAATTAGTGGTGGTATTAGTTGTAACGTTCGGCGGTTATGATTCGTTATAATTTAATTAGTAACTGACAATAATTATTTTTATTAATTTTGTAACCATTAATATATTAATAATAGTTAAAATAATTATGATGACATTTGATTTTACATGCACTTTTTATAACTAAAATAAATGTGATGACCGTTGATATTACCTGTAGTTAATGTCTCGTTTTCAAAACTACAGCTATAAATAGGAGCTCAACCTAACCAAACCAAATCACTTACCGGTTCTCAACATTTTTCCATTTCTCTTCTCTACTTTCTCTCTTTTTCGTTAAATGTTAAATAAGTTTTGGAACTCATTCAAAGATATAAACCCTCATCATTAATTACAATTATAATTTATTTTTACATTGAAATGCATTGATATTGAATTGATTTAATATTTGAACAAACATTTAAATTATTATTTAGCACGATGTACTATATATAGCATATTATGAAAATAAATTATTTTATGTGTTAACATTTTATTTTAAATAATAAAAAAGAATGATCCATTGAGAGAGAAAGAGCAATGAATATGAGATGAGAGAAACGGAAAATTAGTGAGCATATAATACTTTTGATTTTTTATTTTTCTATATAGCAATGGAATATAAATTTAGTGAATAAGCGGCAATGGATGAATTCAGGTTTTATATAGCACTACAACAGCAATGGAGGAGAGTGATTCAAGGTTTGTATTATCCCAAAATTATTCCTTTTAAATTTCATATCATATGATTTTAGCATGATTCAAGGTTACTAATAAGAAAAGATTATTCCTTTCCGGTTCAATTTTAGAGTGATTCAGGATTTGTAATTAAACGAAAAATATTCCTTTTAAATTCTGTATCATATGATTTTGGAGTGATTCAAGCTTAGTAATTAAGAAAAGATTATTCCTTTTGCAATTCAATTTTTGAGTGATGGAAGGTTTGTCATTAACCAAAAATTATTCCTTTCCAATTCCATATCATATATGATTTTAGAGAGATTCAAGGTTAGTAATTAAGAAAAGATTATTCCTTTTCAATTCCATATCATACAATGTCATTAAAACCGGCCCGGTTATTGACTCGGTCGAAGTATTGGATCACTGGTTCAACCGCATGACTCGGTAATTATATGCAATTTTATAATTTATATTAAAAAATTACAAACATACACAAATGTCTAAAAAAATTGATAAAAATCTCAAATATTTTAATATGAAAAATAATAAATCACATATTATTATCTAATAAAGGATCAAACAAAAATATAATGATCGTGATACAGGTAGGGGTGCTAAACGAACCAGGGGCCTTTCAGGGGCCTTTGGCTCGGCTCGTGAAGGCCTGAGCTCGCTTAATAAAAGATCGTGTTGGAACCAGGTTTGGACTTGTACAAAAGCTCATTTAATAAAAAGGTCTCAGGCTCTAATTCAGAAGCTCGGCCTTAGAGCCTCCCAGGCTAGCCTAGTATATAAATATTTATTTTATATTTTTTATACTACTTGTAATAACTCTCTATCTCTCAATTTATTTCACCCCATTTTATTGGTTTAACGGATTTTTTGAATGATTTTGTTCTATATTAAGCTATTTGGATATATATTGAATTTAAGAATATTTATTGAATTACTAGTGGTGTTCTATATTATTCTTCATCCTCCTTCACACAAACAAACCCACGAAAACTCATTTGTTCCATTGTGCACTGCTCGTTTGTGTCAGTTTATTTTTTTTTATTTTTTATTTTTGTTGGCACATTTTTTTATAATGGGCTAAGATAATATAACCTCTTATCTACATTCTCTCACTTTAATTTTTTTATTTATTGTAGACTTTGTAAATTATTGCTGCAAATTGGAAGCTAAGGTTTTTATCTGGAAATTGATTTTTTGTGGAATTCTGTTCTCTTATTTTTTCTTTAACATGCTAACAGGCTAAGACAGGCTTCACACAGGCTTTTATTTTTTGTAAATAAGTCAGGCCACAAGCCAATATTATATTCGTAACAGGTAACAGGCTAAGGCCAGTCGGACACGTTGAAATACAGGTTTGGCCCGTTAAGATCAAAGCTCGGCTCAGCTCGGCCCGTTAACAACCCTAGATACAGGGCATACATAATTGAGATAATATTAGTGTTGCAGGTACTTAACGTATGTAAGTCAATAAGCAAAAAAGTTTTCAAATATGTCCATTATATTTTATTTTTTTAAAAGAAAGTTTGGAATTTTTTTTTGGACCGGGTCGGGTCACCGATTTTCATGAAAACCAGTCGGGTCGAACCAGGCCGCACTGGTTCTGATGCATGGCCGGTCCATTGTTTCGACCGGACCAGTTATATAACCATTTTACCGGTTCCCGGGTCGACCCGGCCGAGTCGGTTCGATTTTAATAACACTGATATCATATGATTTTGTTTATGAATTAAAAGGGCATATTCTTACTGACAAAAATATTCACTACTAACTCACTACATATCTAATTACCATGTTGAAAATATCCCTCATGTTGGGAATAGTGACTAAATTGCCACTGTTCACTGACTTTTTTCCCTAAATGCCACGCGAACAGTATTATTTCCCAATATGCCATGCGGGCAAGTTCGCTACAGTGCCCAGCGAATTTGGTTTGCTAATGTGGCATGTTTCTAGTGGACAACAAGCTCGCTACTCCTAGTAGCTAATTACGTTGCAATAAATGCTGACACATTGAAGAAGTTCGCTGCCACGTGTAGCAAACTAGGTGTGCCCCGTGTCTGACATGCACCAAGTTCGCTGAATGTCCAAGCGAACTTGGTGCCACGTGGCACAATCTCGTTACCTGATCAAAATTAATGTATCAATCACAATTAAAAAAATGAAAGAAAATTGCTATTTAATTAATGTACCAATCAAAATTAATGTATCAATCACAATTAATGTACCAATCACCAATCACAATTAATGTACCAATGGGAATAACTTGTGATTATACCAATCACAATTAATATACCAATCACTTATCACTTCGGAGGGCTATAAATTTTGATTCAGATATCCAAATCAGATATTTTTCATTTTATTTCATATAACTTTTCGAGATCTACTCAGTGACACCTCATTTGACATATTTTATCTCTCACAAACATCGTTCGAATTTGTAACAATGGTATCACAAACAATTAATGTACCAATCACCAATCACAGTTAATGTACCAATCAAAATTAATTATGATTGGTACATCAATTGTGATCAAAATTAATTGTGATCGGTGATTGACACATTAATTGTGATTGGTGATTTATACATTAATTATGATTGGTGATTGTTACATTAATTGTGATTAGTACATTAATTAAATAGTTATTTTTCTTTAGTTTCTTTTTTTTATTGTGATTGGTACATTAATTCTGATCGGTCGGGCAACGAGATTGTGCCACGTAGGTCACTAAGTTCGCTACCCTTGGTAGCGAACTGCCTTCATTCCTTCAGTCAACTTTTTCTGCGAAAATGTGCCACGTGTCACGAAATCATTGGCTACGAAGTTCGCTACCAGTCGTAGCGAACTTGGACTTGTGGTAGTCAGCTTTTCCTGCGAAAGTGTGCCATGTGTCAAGAAATTATTGGCTACCAAGTTCGCTATCAGCGGTAGCGAACTTCAAGGCGTGGCAGTCTGATAAATTTTATTGTTCGCGTGGCATTTGGGTAAAAAAATCAATAAACAGTGACACATTGGTCACTGTTCCCTCATGTTGGAGGAGATAATTTAATCTCGTACACATACAAACAAGAGATTAATATTTCTGATATTGTAGGAGAGAATTTATCCCCTACAGATACGTAAAAGTGTATGCGGCCATGTGAAGAGAAGAGCGAAAAAGAAAACATGAGTCCAATACATCTCTTGTTCTATTTTTTTTTTTGGTAAACATATCATATCTTGTTCTCTCTTGTAGGGCGTGTGTTTATGTCTATAGTTATTTATTTAATTATTTTTGTTGTAAAATTCTTTTTATTTAATTTCATTGGCTTTAAGTTGTTTGGTAGTTATTTCTTTTATATTTAAATATCATGGTTGTTTAGTTTTCGAATAAATACCTTTGTGCTCATTTTTGCACACACATCTGTATATTTATGTGTATATAAAATTTTAATTTATTTTAAATTAAATTTAAATAATAAAATTAATATAATTTGATTCAATTGATTGTTTTTTATACTCAACAACATAGTCAAATTGTCAATATTTTGGATTGTGTTCAGCTATTGTACTAAGTAATTATAACCTATAATTTAGAGAGTGCATTATATTATTTTTTTAATGCATAGCAGGTTGATAAGTTAGGCCAAACTTTAGTTTTAAATAAACAAGTCAAGACAGACTTGAAATAATTTACATAATCCGAGCCCATCCAGGCTAAAGTATGCCTTGACCTGCTTCATTTAATCCTTACAGGATGAGCTTTTTTCCTAAAAAAGTCTCTCTCTTTTTTTGAATAAAAGTCCTTTCGAGAATTTTTAGATGGTTGCAGTGTTGTTAAACCCGATCCGGGCATCGACCCGATCAGGGTACTAGGTCACTAGTCGAACCGGTTGACCCGGATATATATAGATATATAAAAATATATATAAATATTAATATATAAATTCAATTATATTCTCCATATCTAAAATAAATTAAACAAGGTTCACTAAATAAGCTAAAAAAATGAAGCATAAATAAATAAAAGTGCATGTTATTACTATGTTAATTTAAATTGCAACTCATAATCTCCGTAAACATACCTCTCAATGACATTAAACTCATATTTTTTAAATTCAACTACATTAAAATGACATATATCACATTCTCTAATTTAGTATTCCACAAATTGCTTCAGTATTTGGAAACTAAGAGGTCATTGTAGAATAGTATACTGGCAAATAAAATAACAAAAAGTTTTTAAAATGAGTTTTACAATTTTTTTGACACGATGAAACAATTTTGGTTTTTTTTTTAAATGAATGACCCGACCGAGTCACCGGGTTTGTCCTGATTTTGACCGGGTCGATGCATTACCGGTCCAATGCTTGACCCGAACCGGTCTGATGACCGGGTTTTGGGTCGACCTGGCCAGGTCGGACCGGGTTTTACAACAGTGGATGTTTGGATTATAACTTTTTGAAGAAGCAAAAGTTAAAATAAAAGTTAAAATGCTGCTTATTTTTACCGAGTAATTGGTTGTTTTTTGAGAAAAGCAGAAATTAAAATATAATATAATTTTCACAAAAAAAAATATAATATAATTTTTTTTGGAAAAAAGATAATATAAATTTTTAAAATACAATTTTAACCTCATCCTATCATACCTATCTTATCCCAAGATCATGCTATTTTATATCTCCTTTGTTTAAATTTTATATATAAAAAATGTTTTTTAATTTTAACATCCAAACAACATTTTTATGTAAAAGTGATTTTCTGATCATACATGCAAACGTAAAATAATTTTATCTTTTAAAAGTAGCAACTAGCAATGCATAAAAAGTCATATTTTGAAAAGCTCATCCAAAACATTCATGCTCAATTCTCTTTATTCTCATTATTATCAAGGGTTTGTTTGGATGAGTTTTTTTTTCTTCTCTAAAAGCTACTTTTTTCGAGAAAAAAGAAAACACTTCTCCGAAAAAGTCTGTTTGGATGTTTCCTTTTAAAAAAGGAAAAAATGGTTCTGCAGATAAGTTATCTGCATTTATTTCTAAAATGACGTCGTTTTGGTATTGAAATCTCAAAAAAAATTAAATATAAAGATTATTATAACTCTGACAAAAATTAAAATTACACAAACACCATTATTTCCGCCCAAAATGACATCGTATTAGGCATACTGCAAATAACTTATTTGCAGTAACTCCATAAAAAGTGAATCCTTCAAAAAGCAGAAATCATAAAAAAAAAAGTCAGAAACATGCTTTTCTTGGAAGCTAAAAACTTTCGCTTCTAAAAAAAATGAGAATAGAAAAGCCAAAAAAAAAATTCATAAACCAAATTTTTAAAAAAAAATCCACATTGTCTTAACTTTTACAAAAACCGTTTCTAAAAAAATTAAGGCATAAGAAGTACTTGTTTTTTTTAGCCCATCGAAACAGTCAGCCTAACTAAACCTAAAGGTGCAACTTAAAGCCACCGGCTGCAACTCAAAGCCACCTAGACTAATAATTTGAATTTTTTTTTTTTTGGTAAAAGAATAATTTGAATTTCTATCCGCTTGATCTGAGCACAAGATAATCTAATTTCAGTAAGTTTTGAACTGCTAATATATTTGTTAAAAAATTATTTTTGTCAGTTTTGATTTCTATAATAATCTTATAATTCAAGATAAAAAGCTCGCCATTTGAGTTCATCCTTTGTATAATTCAGCTCAAAATTATAATTAGCAAAATTCTACAGAAATTTTCCAATGAAAAGATTTACTTCATACGTCAATGTATAATTTAAGAAAAAATGTTTTGCGATTTGATGGTCACGGACAATATGGTGTGCAAAGTTGAATGTGATTAGAGTCTCTTCCTTCAACAGACGTCTCTCTCTCTCAGGTTGGTCAAATAAATTATGTAATAATGACCATTGAAACTGATTCTTTGATGACCATTTATGTTATAGATCTTGCAAAGTCATAGTGATATTGAATAATTATTATATGACAAAAATGAAAAACTTAACGGAATAGTTAGAGAACAGATCCATACCAATTTGAAAAATTACACTCAATGTAAAGTCTCATCAAATAGCACAAAAATATTTTTTTTTTTCGATTAAAATACATCAGACGTGATTTGATGATTACATCCTAGAGCAATCAGCACGCCTAAAGGACACAGTATTTCTCAACAAATCATAACCAATCAAGAAGTTCATCTGCGCTAAACTTCCAAATATGGCTCCGGTTGACACTGGGGCGAAAGCAAAGCACACCACATCTTCAGAGACACTAACAAAAGTGTTGAAAGAATTCAACTGAATGTTGGCGCCAGGAAAATGTGCGGTAATGATTGGAGGTTTAATTGTATTTGGTGGTGACATGTAGCAAAGGTTTAGACTTGGATCTGCACTCCGAACACGTTTTAATTTGATCTGTGCCGCAACTTCAGACTCCAATTTGTAGTAGAACTTTTCAGGTAGCAAGGTAAGTGTTGTGCCTGTGGTAATTATGATGTTACCTTTCTTAGCACCGGCGGTTGCGGTTGAATCAGCTAAAAGCTCCAGTCTTTTGGGCCCCACACTCATTCCCTTCAATGTAAGGTAATAGAAAGTAGGAGAATCACCAGATGCAAGAGGAGTTGAAACTGTCCCAGAACCAAACACCACAGCATTTTGTCCAAAATTTAATTTACTGGTGGATTTGGATTCAAAGAATGGAACCAAGCAATAGGAGAATTTGAAATCAATGGAAGGACCTATTTGGGAGATAAATGAGGATTTACCACGACCTAGGCCAACTATGCCAGAACCTTTCGTGAGGAAGGTAAGAGAATTGTTGAAACCACAACCAAAGGTAATCTTGGGAAAGGAAATAGGGCGACCCGTGGTAGAGCCTAAGGTGAGTGTTTCAACTGCAAGATTCCCATTTGAATATGATCCATCCCCATATAAGATATCATACTCACAATGTTGTTTAGAACGAGCATTGGAGTCGCAAACGTTAAGATCAAATGATTGACATAGCCTGGAAGAGCAATGAACAGTTTTGTAAGTCCTGGATTTGGAAGGATCGAACATTGGAGTGGCTTGTTTGTCGCAAACTTCACATGGTTTGCATTGAGACCAAATGAGGTCACTGGCTGTATCAAATTGGCCAATGATTGCAAAAGGTGGCGTACCAATTGAGTACTTCATGAGGTATTCTCCTTGAACGGAGATTACTTCAGACTGGGCTGCATTTCGAGAAACTTTTGCTTGTGGGTAGAAACGGTTGAGACTGTTGAAAGAACGGTCAAAAGCATTGTTCATTTGCTGGAAAGGAGTTTCAGTGGGGTTGTAAAATGGAGATTCTTCAGAATCTCTGTGAATAAGTTCCACACTGAAGCCACCGTTGAGTGCTCCAGTGAGTGATATTCCGCACAAGCAAATGATTAACAATGTGAATTGTAGGAAGAGAAGGAGAAGAGAATGATAAGAAGCCATGTTGAGAGGGGAATGAAGCAACAGTGGATGAGACAAGGGTTATATATAGCGTTAGAGTAGCAGTGATAGAATAGAGTTCTGTACCATTGCATTTGAATGTGGGTTGCGGATTTGATATTTTTGGCATTAAACGTTAAATGGAATTTACTCTTTTTTGGTTAATAAATAATAATCAGGATACTTTTGTGTTGACAATTATATTAATAATTATAATAATAAATAAATAATAATAGTGTATACCCTTATACATCTATGGGGTTATATATATGCATTGATTGCTAATATAGTGTGTCATAATTTGATTTTAAAATTGTAATATTAATTAGTGGTGGTATTAGTTGTAACGTTCGGCGGTTATGATTCGTTATAATTTAATTAGTAACTGACAATAATTATTTTTATTAATTTTGTAACCATTAATATATTAATAATAGTTAAAATAATTATGATGACATTTGATTTTACATGCACTTTTTATAACTAAAATAAATGTGATGACCGTTGATATTACCTGTAGTTAATGTCTCGTTTTCAAAACTACAGCTATAAATAGGAGCTCAACCTAACCAAACCAAATCACTTACCGGTTCTCAACATTTTTCCATTTCTCTTCTCTACTTTCTCTCTTTTTCGTTAAATGTTAAATAAGTTTTGGAACTCATTCAAAGATATAAACCCTCATCATTAATTACAATTATAATTTATTTTTACATTGAAATGCATTGATATTGAATTGATTTAATATTTGAACAAACATTTAAATTATTATTTAGCACGATGTACTATATATAGCATATTATGAAAATAAATTATTTTATGTGTTAACATTTTATTTTAAATAATAAAAAAGAATGATCCATTGAGAGAGAAAGAGCAATGAATATGAGATGAGAGAAACGGAAAATTAGTGAGCATATAATACTTTTGATTTTTTATTTTTCTATATAGCAATGGAATATAAATTTAGTGAATAAGCGGCAATGGATGAATTCAGGTTTTATATAGCACTACAACAGCAATGGAGGAGAGTGATTCAAGGTTTGTATTATCCCAAAATTATTCCTTTTAAATTTCATATCATATGATTTTAGCAATTCAAGGTTACTAATAAGAAAAGATTATTCCTTTCCGGTTCAATTTTAGAGTGATTCAGGATTTGTAATTAAACGAAAAATATTCCTTTTAAATTCTGTATCATATGATTTTGGAGTGATTCAAGCTTAGTAATTAAGAAAAGATTATTCCTTTTGCAATTCAATTTTTGAGTGATGGAAGGTTTGTCATTAACCAAAAATTATTCCTTTCCAATTCCATATCATATATGATTTTAGAGAGATTCAAGGTTAGTAATTAAGAAAAGATTATTCCTTTTCAATTCCATATCATACAATGTCATTAAAACCGGCCCGGTTATTGACTCGGTCGAAGTATTGGATCACTGGTTCAACCGCATGACTCGGTAATTATATGCAATTTTATAATTTATATTAAAAAATTACAAACATACACAAATGTCTAAAAAAATTGATAAAAATCTCAAATATTTTAATATGAAAAATAATAAATCACATATTATTATCTAATAAAGGATCAAACAAAAATATAATGATCGTGATACAGGTAGGGGTGCTAAACGAACCAGGGGCCTTTCAGGGGCCTTTGGCTCGGCTCGTGAAGGCCTGAGCTCGCTTAATAAAAGATCGTGTTGGAACCAGGTTTGGACTTGTACAAAAGCTCATTTAATAAAAAGGTCTCAGGCTCTAATTCAGAAGCTCGGCCTTAGAGCCTCCCAGGCTAGCCTAGTATATAAATATTTATTTTATATTTTTTATACTACTTGTAATAACTCTCTATCTCTCAATTTATTTCACCCCATTTTATTGGTTTAACGGATTTTTTGAATGATTTTGTTCTATATTAAGCTATTTGGATATATATTGAATTTAAGAATATTTATTGAATTACTAGTGGTGTTCTATATTATTCTTCATCCTCCTTCACACAAACAAACCCACGAAAACTCATTTGTTCCATTGTGCACTGCTCGTTTGTGTCAGTTTATTTTTTTTTATTTTTTATTTTTGTTGGCACATTTTTTTATAATGGGCTAAGATAATATAACCTCTTATCTACATTCTCTCACTTTAATTTTTTTATTTATTGTAGACTTTGTAAATTATTGCTGCAAATTGGAAGCTAAGGTTTTTATCTGGAAATTGATTTTTTGTGGAATTCTGTTCTCTTATTTTTTCTTTAACATGCTAACAGGCTAAGACAGGCTTCACACAGGCTTTTATTTTTTGTAAATAAGTCAGGCCACAAGCCAATATTATATTCGTAACAGGTAACAGGCTAAGGCCAGTCGGACACGTTGAAATACAGGTTTGGCCCGTTAAGATCAAAGCTCGGCTCAGCTCGGCCCGTTAACAACCCTAGATACAGGGCATACATAATTGAGATAATATTAGTGTTGCAGGTACTTAACGTATGTAAGTCAATAAGCAAAAAAGTTTTCAAATATGTCCATTATATTTTATTTTTTTTAAAAGAAAGTTTGGAATTTTTTTTTGGACCGGGTCGGGTCACCGATTTTCATGAAAACCAGTCGGGTCGAACCAGGCCGCACTGGTTCTGATGCATGGCCGGTCCATTGTTTCGACCGGACCAGTTATATAACCATTTTACCGGTTCCCGGGTCGACCCGGCCGAGTCGGTTCGATTTTAATAACACTGATATCATATGATTTTGTTTATGAATTAAAAGGGCATATTCTTACTGACAAAAATATTCACTACTAACTCACTACATATCTAATTACCATGTTGAAAATATCCCTCATGTTGGGAATAGTGACTAAATTGCCACTGTTCACTGACTTTTTTCCCTAAATGCCACGCGAACAGTATTATTTCCCAATATGCCATGCGGGCAAGTTCGCTACAGTGCCCAGCGAATTTGGTTTGCTAATGTGGCATGTTTCTAGTGGACAACAAGCTCGCTACTCCTAGTAGCTAATTACGTTGCAATAAATGCTGACACATTGAAGAAGTTCGCTGCCACATGTAGCAAACTAGGTGTGCCCCGTGTCTGACATGCACCAAGTTCGCTGAATGTCCAAGCGAACTTGGTGCCACGTGGCACAATCTCGTTACCTGATCAAAATTAATGTATCAATCACAATTAAAAAAAATGAAAGAAAATTGCTATTTAATTAATGTACCAATCAAAATTAATGTATCAATCACAATTAATGTACCAATCACCAATCACAATTAATGTACCAATGGGAATAACTTGTGATTATACCAATCACAATTAATATACCAATCACTTATCACTTCGGAGGGCTATAACTTTTGATTCAGATATCCAAATCAGATATTTTTCATTTTATTTCATATAACTTTTCGAGATCTACTCAGTGACACCTCATTTGACATATTTTATCTCTCACAAACATCGTTCGAATTTGTAACAATGGTATCACAAACAATTAATGTACCAATCACCAATCACAGTTAATGTACCAATCAAAATTAATTATGATTGGTACATCAATTGTGATCAAAATTAATTGTGATCGGTGATTGACACATTAATTGTGATTGGTGATTTATACATTAATTATGATTGGTGATTGTTACATTAATTGTGATTAGTACATTAATTAAATAGTTATTTTTCTTTAGTTTCTTTTTTTTATTGTGATTGGTACATTAATTCTGATCGGTCGGGCAACGAGATTGTGCCACGTAGGTCACTAAGTTCGCTACCCTTGGTAGCGAACTGCCTTCATTCCTTCAGTCAACTTTTTCTGCGAAAATGTGCCACGTGTCACGAAATCATTGGCTACGAAGTTCGCTACCAGTCGTAGCGAACTTGGACTTGTGGTAGTCAGCTTTTCCTGCGAAAGTGTGCCATGTGTCAAGAAATTATTGGCTACCAAGTTCGCTATCAGCGGTAGCGAACTTCAAGGCGTGGCAGTCTGATAAATTTTATTGTTCGCGTGGCATTTGGGTAAAAAAATCAATAAACAGTGACACATTGGTCACTGTTCCCTCATGTTGGAGGAGATAATTTAATCTCGTACACATACAAACAAGAGATTAATATTTCTGATATTGTAGGAGAGAATTTATCCCCTACAGATACGTAAAAGTGTATGCGGCCATGTGAAGAGAAGAGCGAAAAAGAAAACATGAGTCCAATACATCTCTTGTTCTATTTTTTTTTTTTGGTAAACATATCATCTCTTGTTCTTTCTTGTAGGGCGTGTGTTTATGTCTATAGTTATTTATTTAATTATTTTTGTTGTAAAATTATTTTTATTTAATTTCATTGGCTTTAAGTTGTTTGGTAGTTATTTCTTTTATATTTAAATATCATGGTTGTTTAGTTTTCGAATAAATACCTTTGTGCTCATTTTTGCACACACATCTGTATATTTATGTGTATATAAAATTTTAATTTATTTTAAATTAAATTTAAATAATAAAATTAATATAATTTGATTCAATTGATTGTTTTTTATACTCAACAACATAGTCAAATTGTCAATATTTTGGATTGTGTTCAGCTATTGTACTAAGTAATTATAACCTATAATTTAGAGAGTGCATTATATTATTTTTTTAATGCATAGCAGGTTGATAAGTTAGGCCAAACTTTAGTTTTAAATAAACAAGTCAAGACAGACTTGAAATAATTTACATAATCCGAGCCCATCCAGGCTAAAGTATGCCTTGACCTGCTTCATTTAATCCTTACAGGATGAGCTTTTTTCCTAAAAAAGTCTCTCTCTTTTTGAATAAAAGTCCTTTCGAGAATTTTTAGATGGTTGCAGTGTTGTTAAACCCGATCCGGGCATCGACCCGATCAGGGTACTAGGTCACTAGTCGAACCGGTTGACCCGGATATATATAGATATATAAAAATATATATAAATATTAATATATAAATTCAATTATATTCTCCATATCTAAAATAAATTAAACAAGGTTCACTAAATAAGCTAAACAAATGAAGCATAAATAAATAAAAGTGCATGTTATTACTATGTTAATTTAAATTGCAACTCATAATCTCCGTAAACATACCTCTCAATGACATTAAACTCATATTTTTTAAATTCAACTACATTAAAATGACATATATCACATTCTCTAATTTAGTATTCCACAAATTGCTTCAGTATTTGGAAACTAAGAGGTCATTGTAGAATAGTATACTGGCAAATAAAATAACAAAAAGTTTTTAAAATGAGTTTTACAATTTTTTTGACACGATGAAACAATTTTGGTTTTTTTTTTAAATGAATGACCCGACCGAGTCACCGGGTTTGTCCTGATTTTGACCGGGTCGATGCATTACCGGTCCAATGCTTGACCCGAACCGGTCTGATGACCGGGTTTTGGGTCGACCTGGCCAGGTCGGACCGGGTTTTACAACAGTGGATGTTTGGATTATAACTTTTTGAAGAAGCAAAAGTTAAAATAAAAGTTAAAATGCTGCTTATTTTTACCGAGTAATTGGTTGTTTTTTGAGAAAAGCAGAAATTAAAATATAATATAATTTTCACAAAAAAAAAATATAATATAATTTTTTTTGGAAAAAAGATAATATAAATTTTTAAAATACAATTTTAACCTCATCCTATCATACCTATCTTATCCCAAGATCATGCTATTTTATATCTCCTTTGTTTAAATTTTATATATAAAAAATGTTTTTTAATTTTAACATCCAAACAACATTTTTATGTAAAAGTGATTTTCTGATCATACATGCAAACGTAAAATAATTTTATCTTTTAAAAGTAGCAATGCATAAAAAGTCATATTTTGAAAAGCTCATCCAAAACATTCATGCCCAATTCTCTTTATTCTCTTTATTATCAAGGGTTTGTTTGGATGAGTTTTTTTTCTTCTCTAAAAGCTACTTTTTTCGAGAAAAAAGAAAACACTTCTCCGAAAAAGTCTGTTTGGATGTTTCCTTTTAAAAAAGGAAAAAATGGTTCTGCAGATAAGTTATCTGCATTTATTTCTAAAATGACGTCGTTTTGGTATTGAAATCTCAAAAAAATTTAAATATAAAGATTATTATAACTCTGACAAAAATTAAAATTACACAAACACCATTATTTCCGCCCAAAATGACATCGTATTAGGCATACTGCAAATAACTTATTTGCAGTAACTCCATAAAAAGTGAATCCTTCAAAAAGCAGAAATCATAAAAAAAAAAGTCAGAAACATGCTTTTCTTGGAAGCTAAAAACTTTCGCTTCTAAAAAAAAATGAGAATAGAAAAGCCAAAAAAAAATTCATAAACCAAATTTTTAAAAAAAAATCCACATTGTCTTAACTTTTACAAAAACCGTTTCTAAAAAAATTAAGGCATAAGAAGTACTTGTTTTTTTTAGCCCATCGAAACAGTCAGCCTAACTAAACCTAAAGGTGCAACTTAAAGCCACCGGCTGCAACTCAAAGCCACCTAGACTAATAATTTGAATTTTTTTTTTTTGGTAAAAGAATAATTTGAATTTCTATCCGCTTGATCTGAGCACAAGATAATCTAATTTCAGTAAGTTTTGAACTGCTAATATATTTGTTAAAAAATTATTTTTGTCAGTTTTGATTTCTATAATAATCTTATAATTCAAGATAAAAAGCTCGCCATTTGAGTTCATCCTTTGTATAATTCAGCTCAAAATTATAATTAGCAAAATTCTACAGAAATTTTCCAATGAAAAGATTTACTTCATACGTCAATGTATAATTTAAGAAAAAATGTTTTGCGATTTGATGGTCACGGACAATATGGTGTGCAAAGTTGAATGTGATTAGAGTCTCTTCCTTCAACAGACGTCTCTCTCTCCTTCAGGTTGGTCAAATAAATTATGTAATAATGACCATTGAAACTGATTCTTTGATGACCATTTATGTTATAGATCTTGCAAAGTCATAGTGATATTGAATAATTATTATATGACAAAAATGAAAAACTTAACGGAATAGTCAGAGAACAGATCCATACCAATTTGAAAAATTACACTCAATGTAAAGTCTCATCAAATAGCACAAAAATATTTTTTTTTTTTCGATTAAAATACATCAGACGTGATTTGATGATTACATCCTAGAGCAATCAGCACGCCTAAAGGACACAGTATTTCTCAACAAATCATAACCAATCAAGAAGTTCATCTGCGCTAAACTTCCAAATATGGCTCCGGTTGACACTGGGGCGAAAGCAAAGCACACCACATCTTCAGAGACACTAACAAAAGTGTTGAAAGAATTCAACTGAATGTTGGCGCCAGGAAAATGTGCGGTAATGATTGGAGGTTTAATTGTATTTGGTGGTGACATGTAGCAAAGGTTTAGACTTGGATCTGCACTCCGAACACGTTTTAATTTGATCTGTGCCGCAACTTCAGACTCCAATTTGTAGTAGAACTTTTCAGGTAGCAAGGTAAGTGTTGTGCCTGTGGTAATTATGATGTTACCTTTCTTAGCACCGGCGGTTGCGGTTGAATCAGCTAAAAGCTCCAGTCTTTTGGGCCCCACACTCATTCCCTTCAATGTAAGGTAATAGAAAGTAGGAGAATCACCAGATGCAAGAGGAGTTGAAACTGTCCCAGAACCAAACACCACAGCATTTTGTCCAAAATTTAATTTACTGGTGGATTTGGATTCAAAGAATGGAACCAAGCAATAGGAGAATTTGAAATCAATGGAAGGACCTATTTGGGAGATAAATGAGGATTTACCACGACCTAGGCCAACTATGCCAGAACCTTTCGTGAGGAAGGTAAGAGAATTGTTGAAACCACAACCAAAGGTAATCTTGGGAAAGGAAATAGGGCGACCCGTGGTAGAGCCTAAGGTGAGTGTTTCAACTGCAAGATTCCCATTTGAATATGATCCATCCCCATATAAGATATCATACTCACAATGTTGTTTAGAACGAGCATTGGAGTCGCAAACGTTAAGATCAAATGATTGACATAGCCTGGAAGAGCAATGAACAGTTTTGTAAGTCCTGGATTTGGAAGGATCGAACATTGGAGTGGCTTGTTTGTCGCAAACTTCACATGGTTTGCATTGAGACCAAATGAGGTCACTGGCTGTATCAAATTGGCCAATGATTGCAAAAGGTGGCGTACCAATTGAGTACTTCATGAGGTATTCTCCTTGAACGGAGATTACTTCAGACTGGGCTGCATTTCGAGAAACTTTTGCTTGTGGGTAGAAACGGTTGAGACTGTTGAAAGAACGGTCAAAAGCATTGTTCATTTGCTGGAAAGGAGTTTCAGTGGGGTTGTAAAATGGAGATTCTTCAGAATCTCTGTGAATAAGTTCCACACTGAAGCCACCGTTGAGTGCTCCAGTGAGTGATATTCCGCACAAGCAAATGATTAACAATGTGAATTGTAGGAAGAGAAGGAGAAGAGAATGATAAGAAGCCATGTTGAGAGGGGAATGAAGCAACAGTGGATGAGACAAGGGTTATATATAGCGTTAGAGTAGCAGTGATAGAATAGAGTTCTGTACCATTGCATTTGAATGTGGGTTGCGGATTTGATATTTTTGGCATTAAACGTTAAATGGAATTTACTCTTTTTTGGTTAATAAATAATAATCAGGATACTTTTGTGTTGACAATTATATTAATAATTATAATAATAAATAAATAATAATAGTGTATACCCTTATACATCTATGGGGTTATATATATGCATTGATTGCTAATATAGTGTGTCATAATTTGATTTTAAAATTGTAATATTAATTAGTGGTGGTATTAGTTGTAACGTTCGGCGGTTATGATTCGTTATAATTTAATTAGTAACTGACAATAATTATTTTTATTAATTTTGTAACCATTAATATATTAATAATAGTTAAAATAATTATGATGACATTTGATTTTACATGCACTTTTTATAACTAAAATA
Organism: Gastrolobium villosum; assembly: GCA_032173675.1. NCBI lineage: Eukaryota > Viridiplantae > Streptophyta > Magnoliopsida > Fabales > Fabaceae > Gastrolobium > Gastrolobium villosum. The sequence goes on from JAVKPL010007683.1 coordinate 143,255, forward strand.
AATGTGATGACCGTTGATATTACCTGTAGTTAATGTCTCGTTTTCAAAACTACAGCTATAAATAGGAGCTCAACCTAACCAAACCAAATCACTTACCGGTTCTCAACATTTTTCCATTTCTCTTCTCTACTTTCTCTCTTTTTCGTTAAATGTTAAATAAGTTTTGGAACTCATTCAAAGATATAAACCCTCATCATTAATTACAATTATAATTTATTTTTACATTGAAATGCATTGATATTGAATTGATTTAATATTTGAACAAACATTTAAATTATTATTTAGCACGATGTACTATATATAGCATATTATGAAAATAAATTATTTTATGTGTTAACATTTTATTTTAAATAATAAAAAAGAATGATCCATTGAGAGAGAAAGAGCAATGAATATGAGATGAGAGAAACGGAAAATTAGTGAGCATATAATACTTTTGATTTTTTATTTTTCTATATAGCAATGGAATATAAATTTAGTGAATAAGCGGCAATGGATGAATTCAGGTTTTATATAGCACTACAACAGCAATGGAGGAGAGTGATTCAAGGTTTGTATTATCCCAAAATTATTCCTTTTAAATTTCATATCATATGATTTTAGCATGATTCAAGGTTACTAATAAGAAAAGATTATTCCTTTCCGGTTCAATTTTAGAGTGATTCAGGATTTGTAATTAAACGAAAAATATTCCTTTTAAATTCTGTATCATATGATTTTGGAGTGATTCAAGCTTAGTAATTAAGAAAAGATTATTCCTTTTGCAATTCAATTTTTGAGTGATGGAAGGTTTGTCATTAACCAAAAATTATTCCTTTCCAATTCCATATCATATATGATTTTAGAGAGATTCAAGGTTAGTAATTAAGAAAAGATTATTCCTTTTCAATTCCATATCATACAATGTCATTAAAACCGGCCCGGTTATTGACTCGGTCGAAGTATTGGATCACTGGTTCAACCGCATGACTCGGTAATTATATGCAATTTTATAATTTATATTAAAAAATTACAAACATACACAAATGTCTAAAAAAATTGATAAAAATCTCAAATATTTTAATATGAAAAATAATAAATCACATATTATTATCTAATAAAGGATCAAACAAAAATATAATGATCGTGATACAGGTAGGGGTGCTAAACGAACCAGGGGCCTTTCAGGGGCCTTTGGCTCGGCTCGTGAAGGCCTGAGCTCGCTTAATAAAAGATCGTGTTGGAACCAGGTTTGGACTTGTACAAAAGCTCATTTAATAAAAAGGTCTCAGGCTCTAATTCAGAAGCTCGGCCTTAGAGCCTCCCAGGCTAGCCTAGTATATAAATATTTATTTTATATTTTTTATACTACTTGTAATAACTCTCTATCTCTCAATTTATTTCACCCCATTTTATTGGTTTAACGGATTTTTTGAATGATTTTGTTCTATATTAAGCTATTTGGATATATATTGAATTTAAGAATATTTATTGAATTACTAGTGGTGTTCTATATTATTCTTCATCCTCCTTCACACAAACAAACCCACGAAAACTCATTTGTTCCACTGTGCACTGCTCGTTTGTGTCAGTTTATTTTTTTTTTATTTTTTATTTTTGTTGGCACATTTTTTTATAATGGGCTAAGATAATATAACCTCTTATCTACATTCTCTCACTTTAATTTTTTTATTTATTGTAGACTTTGTAAATTATTGCTGCAAATTGGAAGCTAAGGTTTTTATCTGGAAATTGATTTTTTGTGGAATTCTGTTCTCTTATTTTTTCTTTAACATGCTAACAGGCTAAGACAGGCTTCACACAGGCTTTTATTTTTTGTAAATAAGTCAGGCCACAAGCCAATATTATATTCGTAACAGGTAACAGGCTAAGGCCAGTCGGACACGTTGAAATACAGGTTTGGCCCGTTAAGATCAAAGCTCGGCTCAGCTCGGCCCGTTAACAACCCTAGATACAGGGCATACATAATTGAGATAATATTAGTGTTGCAGGTACTTAACGTATGTAAGTCAATAAGCAAAAAAGTTTTCAAATATGTCCATTATATTTTATTTTTTTTAAAAGAAAGTTTGGAATTTTTTTTTGGACCGGGTCGGGTCACCGATTTTCATGAAAACCAGTCGGGTCGAACCAGGCCGCACTGGTTCTGATGCATGGCCGGTCCATTGTTTCGACCGGACCAGTTATATAACCATTTTACCGGTTCCCGGGTCGACCCGGCCGAGTCGGTTCGATTTTAATAACACTGATATCATATGATTTTGTTTATGAATTAAAAGGGCATATTCTTACTGACAAAAATATTCACTACTAACTCACTACATATCTAATTACCATGTTGAAAATATCCCTCATGTTGGGAATAGTGACTAAATTGCCACTGTTCACTGACTTTTTTCCCTAAATGCCACGCGAACAGTATTATTTCCCAATATGCCATGCGGGCAAGTTCGCTACAGTGCCCAGCGAATTTGGTTTGCTAATGTGGCATGTTTCTAGTGGACAACAAGCTCGCTACTCCTAGTAGCTAATTACGTTGCAATAAATGCTGACACATTGAAGAAGTTCGCTGCCACGTGTAGCAAACTAGGTGTGCCCCGTGTCTGACATGCACCAAGTTCGCTGAATGTCCAAGCGAACTTGGTGCCACGTGGCACAATCTCGTTACCTGATCAAAATTAATGTATCAATCACAATTAAAAAAATGAAAGAAAATTGCTATTTAATTAATGTACCAATCAAAATTAATGTATCAATCACAATTAATGTACCAATCACCAATCACAATTAATGTACCAATGGGAATAACTTGTGATTATACCAATCACAATTAATATACCAATCACTTATCACTTCGGAGGGCTATAACTTTTGATTCAGATATCCAAATCAGATATTTTTCATTTTATTTCATATAACTTTTCGAGATCTACTCAGTGACACCTCATTTGACATATTTTATCTCTCACAAACATCGTTCGAATTTGTAACAATGGTATCACAAACAATTAATGTACCAATCACCAATCACAGTTAATGTACCAATCAAAATTAATTATGATTGGTACATCAATTGTGATCAAAATTAATTGTGATCGGTGATTGACACATTAATTGTGATTGGTGATTTATACATTAATTATGATTGGTGATTGTTACATTAATTGTGATTAGTACATTAATTAAATAGTTATTTTTCTTTAGTTTCTTTTTTTTATTGTGATTGGTACATTAATTCTGATCGGTCGGGCAACGAGATTGTGCCACGTAGGTCACTAAGTTCGCTACCCTTGGTAGCGAACTGCCTTCATTCCTTCAGTCAACTTTTTCTGCGAAAATGTGCCACGTGTCACGAAATCATTATTTGTAATTAAACGAAAAATATTCCCTGTATCATAATTTTGGTGTGTTCGCTATTCAGCTACGAAATCATTGGCTACGAAGTTCGCTACCAGTCGTAGCGAACTTGGACTTGTGGTAGTCAGCTTTTCCTGCGAAAGTGTGCCATGTGTCAAGAAATTATTGGCTACCAAGTTCGCTATCAGCGGTAGCGAACTTCAAGGCGTGGCAGTCTGATAAATTTTATTGTATTGTTCGCGTGGCATTTGGGTAAAAAAATCAATAAACAGTGACACATTGGTCACTGTTCCCTCATGTTGGAGGAGATAATTTTTTTTTTTGGTAAAAGGAGAGGAGATAATTTAATCTCGTACACATACAAACAAGAGATTAATATTTCTGATATTGTAGGAGAGAATTTATCCCCTACAGATACGTAAAAGTGTATGCGGCCATGTGAAGAGAAGAGCGAAAAAGAAAACATGAGTCCAATACATCTCTTGTTCTATTTTTTTTTTTGGTAAACATATCATCTCTTGTTCTTTCTTGTAGGGCGTGTGTTTATGTCTATAGTTATTTATTTAATTATTTTTGTTGTAAAATTATTTTTATTTAATTTCATTGGCTTTAAGTTGTTTGGTAGTTATTTCTTTTATATTTAAATATCATGGTTGTTTAGTTTTCGAATAAATATCTTTGTGCTCATTTTTGCACACACATCTGTATATTTATGTGTATATAAAATTTTAATTTATTTTAAATTAAATTTAAATAATAAAATTAATATAATTTGATTCAATTGATTGTTTTTTATACTCAACAACATAGTCAAATTGTCAATATTTTGGATTGTGTTCAGCTATTGTACTAAGTAATTATAACCTATAATTTAGAGAGTGCATTATATTATTTTTTTAATGCATAGCAGGTTGATAAGTTAGGCCAAACTTTAGTTTTAAATAAACAAGTCAAGACAGACTTGAAATAATTTACATAATCCGAGCCCATCCAGGCTAAAGTATGCCTTGACCTGCTTCATTTAATCCTTACAGGATGAGCTTTTTTCCTAAAAGTCTCTCTCTCTCTTTTTTTGAATAAAAGTCCTTTCGAGAATTTTTAGATGGTTGCAGTGTTGTTAAACCCGATCCGGGCATCGACCCGATCAGGGTACTAGGTCACTAGTCGAACCGGTTGACCCGGATATATATAGATATATAAAAATATATATAAATATTAATATATAAATTCAATTATATTCTCCATATCTAAAATAAATTAAACAAGGTTCACTAAATAAGCTAAAAAAATGAAGCATAAATAAATAAAAGTGCATGTTATTACTATGTTAATTTAAATTGCAACTCATAATCTCCGTAAACATACCTCTCAATGACATTAAACTCATATTTTTTAAATTCAACTACATTAAAATGACATATATCACATTCTCTAATTTAGTATTCCACAAATTGCTTCAGTATTTGGAAACTAAGAGGTCATTGTAGAATAGTATACTGGCAAATAAAATAACAAAAAGTTTTTAAAATGAGTTTTACAATTTTTTTGACACGATGAAACAATTTTGGTTTTTTTTTTAAATGAATGACCCGACCGAGTCACCGGGTTTGTCCTGATTTTGACCGGGTCGATGCATTACCGGTCCAATGCTTGACCCGAACCGGTCTGATGACCGGGTTTTGGGTCGACCTGGCCAGGTCGGACCGGGTTTTACAACAGTGGATGTTTGGATTATAACTTTTTGAAGAAGCAAAAGTTAAAATAAAAGTTAAAATGCTGCTTATTTTTACCGAGTAATTGGTTGTTTTTTGAGAAAAGCAGAAATTAAAATATAATATAATTTTCACAAAAAAAAAATATAATATAATTTTTTTTGGAAAAAAGATAATATAAATTTTTAAAATACAATTTTAACCTCATCCTATCATACCTATCTTATCCCAAGATCATGCTATTTTATATCTCCTTTGTTTAAATTTTATATATAAAAAATGTTTTTTAATTTTAACATCCAAACAACATTTTTATGTAAAAGTGATTTTCTGATCATACATGCAAACGTAAAATAATTTTATCTTTTAAAAGTAGCAAATAGCAAGGCATAAAAAGTCATATTTTGAAAAGCTCATCCAAAACATTCATGCTCAATTCTCTTTATTCTCATTATTATCAAGGGTTTGTTTGGATGAGTTTTTTTTTCTTCTCTAAAAGCTACTTTTTTCGAGAAAAAAGAAAACACTTCTCCGAAAAAGTCTGTTTGGATGTTTCCTTTTAAAAAAGGAAAAAATGGTTCTGCAGATAAGTTATCTGCATTTATTTCTAAAATGACGTCGTTTTGGTATTGAAATCTCAAAAAAATTTAAATATAAAGACTATTATAACTCTGACAAAAATTAAAATTACACAAACACCATTATTTCCGCCCAAAATGACATCGTATTAGGCATACTGCAAATAACTTATCTGCAGTAACTCCATAAAAAGTGAACCCTTCAAAAAACAGAAATCATAAAAAAAAAGTCAGAAACATGCTTTTCTTGGAAGCTAAAAACTTTCGCTTCTAAAAAAAATGAGAATAGAAAAGCCAAAAAAAAAATTCATAAACCAAATTTTAAAAAAAAATCCACATAGTCTTAACTTTTACAAAAACCGTTTCTAAAAAAATTAAGGCATAAGAAGTACTTGTTTTTTTTAGCCCATCGAAACAGTCAGCCTAACTAAACCTAAAGGTGCAACTTAAAGCCACCGGCTGCAACTCAAAGCCACCTAGACTAATAATTTGAATTTTTTTTTTTGGTAAAAGAATAATTTGAATTTCTATCCGCTTGATCTGAGCACAAGATAATCTAATTTCAGTAAGTTTTGAACTGCTAATATATTTGTTAAAAAATTATTTTTGTCAGTTTTGAATTTCTATAATAATCTTATAATTCAACATAAAATCTCGCCATTGGAGTTCATCCTTTGTATAATTCAGCACAAAATTATAATTAGCAAAATTCTACAGAAATTTTCCAATGAAAAGATTTACTTCATACGTCAATGTATAATTTAAGAAAAAATGTATTGCGATTTGATGGTCACGGACAATATGGTGTGGAAAAAGTTGAATGTGATTAGAGTCAATAAGCAAAAAAGTTTTCAAATATGTCCATTATGTTTTTTTTGAAAAAAAAAGTTTGCAATTTTTTTTTGGACCGGGCCGGGTCACCGATTTTCATGAAAAGCATCCGGGACGGACCAGGCCGCACTGGTTCTGATGCATGGCCAGTCCATTGCTTCAACCGGACCAGTTATATAACCAGTTTACCGGTTCTCGGGTCGACCCGGCCGAGTTGGTTTGATTTTATTAACACTGATATCATATGACTTTGTTTATGAATTAAAAGGGCATATTCTTACTGACAAAAATATTCATTACTAACTCACTACCTATATAATTACCATGTTGAAATATATCCCCCATGTTGGGAATAATGACTAAAATGTCATTGTTCACTGACTTTTTTCCTAAATGCCACGCGAACAGTGTTTTTTCCCAATATGTCATGCGAGCAAGTTCGCTACAGTGCCCAGCGAACTTGGTTTGCTAATGTGGCATGTTTCTAGTGGACAACAAGCTCGCTACTCCTAGTAGCGAATTACGTTGCAATAAATGCTAACACATTGAAGAAGTTCGCTGCCACATGTAGCGAACTAGGTGTGCCACGTGTCTAACATGCACCAAGTTCGCTGAATGTCCAAGCGAACTAGGTGCCACGTGGCACAATCTCGTTACCTGATCAGAATTAATGTACCAATCACAATTAAAAAATGAAATCCAGCGATTATCTAAATATGATAACTTGTACCATTCCGGATAGAATCTTACGGACAGCATAACAGCTATAAACTGGACAATCCAATGATAATATCCCATTGTCATATCTTGTACCCGAAATCCAAAAAAGTTCAATACAGACACATAAGAATCCATCCATCCATGGATTCATACAGAATATGGCTTTGTGCGAATAATCATATCACCTAACATATCATGTGCATATTCACATACATATCAACATCATAAGTATATAATGACATGAAGGTACCCACACCTTAAATACAAACTATATAAGTTATATATACATACATGTCTCTCAAAATACACTACAATTATACAGATGCATAATCATACATCATGCTACAAAAGAATATGTACAGTCATCCAAAATATCATATCAAAAGCCCTATGCAATTGAGACCTCTATTCCTGTGTAGGCCCCTTGCCCTTAGAGGCTCTCCTGTTGCTGGAGCACCTGAAATATTTCCCCAAATGGGATGAAATTCAACATCTCAGTAAACTCAGGGTTTATGGAGTAGTCTCCACCCGTGAGTTCACTTCCTGCCTGAAAAGTCAGATACAGAGTATTGATAACATCATATAAGTATAACTAAATACGACATCCAAGAATATGAGTCCTCCCTCGGATAGTCCAGACAGAATCTCCAAGAACATAAGTGCCCACGGAGGATAACAGAGTCTTCCGAGAACAAAGTCCTTACGAAAGGCAACAGAGTCTCTGAGAACATAAGTTCTTCTGGAGGATAACAGAGTCTTCCGAGAACAAAGTTCGTACGGAAGGTAACATAGTCTCCAAGAACATAAGTCCTCACGGAGGATAATAGAGTCTTCGAGAATATAAGTCCTCATAGAGGATAACAAACTATGTTCATTGGCCAATTGTAACCTGCCCACCTTTATATTATATTATCTTTATATCAATTGTTCTTATCCCATTATCCATCAAAAGATTCATTCATTCGTGGGAATATATGATGGTTCGGGTGCGCTACGCATATTTGTTCACTCCTCTGCTTTTTCAGATAAATAATGAATTAAAATATAATGCCTCATTCGATAAATAATAGGTAACTAGGGAACGTACAGCATATATTCTGCAAAGGAAATCTGATTGCAGTTATTCTTAATCAATCTTCCATCTGTTTCTATTTCCTAACAAAATCTAACGTTGAGTGGAGGACTAAAAACAAGGAATTTGTTACAGAAAAGCTAGCGGACAAAGGGAAAACAAAAAGAAAACTTGGTGGATGTGACAAAAAGATAGTACGAAATGGTGAAAAAGAATAATTTGTTAATTAAGGTGCGACAACCTGGTCTAGTGGCCGGCACCACGCCAGGTACGATTGTGATTACAAACGACACAAATTTGGCTGCTTCTCAAACTTTCACATTCTCATATCTGAAACTAAGAAACATTGCCTAGTTCATTGGAAGCTTACAAGCACTAGCTTACCACCATCCCATTCCCAATCTCATGTATGCATTCATGCCATAGTGGTAAGTGGTGACCTCGAGTTTTACCCAATTGCCTACATTAATGGGTTTGGCACGAGGCTTGCCACTTCCACTTGCAGGATATTAAGATAATATATATATATATATATATATATATATATATATATATATATATGTAGCATGTTAAAAAATTAAGAGAACAGAATTCCACAAAAAATCAATTTACAAAGTCTACAATAAATAAAATTAAAGTGAGAGAAGCTAGATAATAGGTTATATTATCTTAGCCCATTATAAAAAAAGTGCCAAAAAAAAAATTGACACAAACGAACAGTGCACGGTGGAACGAATGAGTTTTTGTGGGTTTGTTTGTGTGAAGGAGGATGGAGGATAATATAGAACAGCACTAATAATTCCATGAATATTCATAAATTCAATATATATATCCAAATAGCATAATATAGAATAAAATCATTCAAAAAGTTTCTTAAACCAATAAAATGGAGTGAAATAAATTGATGAGAGAGAGAAAGTTATTACAAGTAGTATAAAAAATATAAAATAAATATTTATATACCTATATATATATATATATATTGAAGCTTTTATACTAGTGCACTTTTATGGCAAGGCAAGCCTCTGCTTCGTTTATTAGCCCTACTTGCAGGATATTAGATAATATATATATATATATATTGAACTGTACTAGGGCACATGGCAAGGCAAGGGCTGAGGTATCTGCTCAAAATCCTTAATTAATGGTTCTGTGAGCAGTATTTTAATTTGTGTTCCTGCTGACTACTTTCTTATTTATAAAAGAGATTTGAAGATCTAGGACTTTGAGCACTTTGTATTGACTTCTCGAAAAAGTTCTTTTTATGCTTTATTTATTTTAAAAGTATTTTTTATAAAAATTAAAATTATTTAGATTTTTAAAAAAAAATATTTGACTTTTGACTTATAATTTTTTTAAAAGCAAGCATCCAAACAGATTAAAAAAATAACTTTTGAAAAGGAAAAAAAAATTTAAAAGCAAGCATCCAAATCCGCACAAATAGTTCTACATTATAGCTGCGTTTTTATCAGGAAATTAATTTTGATAATGAGATAAACTACATGTATATTTAAATATTATTATTAATAATTATTGGTTTAAATGATAAAAAATTAGATTTCCTTAATTAGAGTTTCTGAATTCGAGTTTGCAGTGGATGAAAAAATAATCTTATGAGAAATGGCTCATTAGTTGGATCCATTAAGACTCTAACTGGATTAATCAAGTAATAGAGATATATTCAAAAAAAATTATTATCGAAAAACATTAATTGAATTTAAAAGAAAAAAATTTTTAAGAAAAATTAAATTCGGTTACTCTAAAAAAATACTGACTTACAGCTGATAATTTAAAATTTAAGCAGTATTTAAAAAAGTTGGATCACTTTACAAAATCAAATACGACTACACTCCAAAATTACTGAATTACGCCCACCTCTCATTTAACCAGCAGTGGAGTCTCTCGGAGCAAATTGGTGCGGCTTTATCATTTATCAATATCAAAAGGTTATTATTCATTACCATGACTTCCTAATCAGCTTCGTAAGCCCACCTTGTCAAATCTCTGATCAATCGTACAATTGGGATATAGTGCTATAGCACATTTTATTGATGTTTAGAATAATTGGAACTTGGAAGATGTAATTATGAATTCTTAATTATTAATTAAACTCCGAATTATAAATTTGTAATTAGATAATGTAGTCATTCATACTTGTTTAATAATGTCACTAATGTTAGTTATCATTACATTATAAACTTTGAAAAAAAAATAGTTTTATACTCTTAATAAAAAATTATATAACGACCTAAGTTATTTATATATTCGATGGAATTTATGAGATTAACATAAGGGATCAATTAAAGTACCACCAGGTTTACCAAAAATAATATAAAATGTATCAGTTGTCTCATAGTTAATGAAAACTGTGAAAGAGACGAATGAAATAGCGTATTGTATCATTTTTCATTATAATTCATTAAAAAAAATAGGACTTTTTTTTAATGAATCTCAAGTTCGTATAATAATTATGAGTTGAATAACTATTATTATTTATATAAAAAAAAAAAGTTAAAATGGTGTTTTTTTATTTGTATGACGAATTAATATAAAAAAGAAAATCGGTAACATAGCACTCAACCGCTTATCATCACTCTATTAACATCATTATATTTTGATAGTGAAAACGTGTTAAAAAAAAAAATTAACGTTAAATATTTCTAAATAAAAATTAATTTTATTTCCAGAGTGAACACGTTTCCTAAATATATTATGAGGCAGGGCATTGTTAATTTTTTAAAATTAAAAAAAAAAGGCGAGGATTGATACGGTTGATGAATAGAATAATTGGAAGTTAGGTCAAATAAAAAAATTAAAAAGAAAATTGAGGAGAGGACATCATGAAAAAGACTAATATTTATATTGGCAATTGGCAAACCAAATAAAAAAAAGGAGGCAATATAATAAAGAAAAAAATGTGTAAGGATGTAAAATTATAACTTTATAAGAAAGAAAAAGATAAATCATGAGTAAAAGAGAGTGAATTTTTTTTTTTCTCTTACCCCATGATTTATCTTTATCTCTCTTTTAAAAGGATCATTATTTAAAAAATACACATTCTTCCTATATAATAATATTAAAAAAAGGAAAAATGTTTGCCTTAAGGATATATAATTATTTTATTTTGAATGAGAGAAAAACACAACTTAATATTTTTTATTTAAAATTTAAATTTAAACAAATACTCATTTTTTCTCCCATAATTTTTATTGCACGTGTGTTTCTTTCACTTAAATTGAATATATCATTGAAAAAGACAAATACTAAACTCATTAAACAAACAGTGTCTTGTACCAAAAAAAAACACTGTCTGTTTTTTTTTAGTATTATATAACGTGTCGTTCTTTTATTGGCTAAACTGTCAAGAAGCACATCACATGCAGTGGCAACGCCTCGGTCCCTCCTCAGCGTGACCGTACAGTATTGATTATTGAACACGCCGTGTTGGTTATTCGTTTGTGTTTCATAGTTTTTTCAGAACAAATTATACCTGCACTCAGCCTTTAATAAAATCCCACTCAGCATCTCCAAAAACACCACAACCTCAACTTCTCAGCCTCTCCAATTTCACTTGTTTGATTTCTCAGAGACACAATTCACACAATCATGTTCCTTTGAGAATTAACCAGCACAAGCACAACAGATATCGGATCTGTCTTAGTTTGACACCTGGCGAAATTCCGCTTCAAAAGGTTCGCTTTTTTACCACAAACATGTTTCCCTCTTATGGGGTAGTGTCTGTTTAAAATCTGTGTTGCAGTTACCATGGGTTATTTAATGTTTCCTTTGATCCTTGAAACAAGGGCTCATGTGTCTGCTGTTTGTTTTAGTTAAAACTTCAAACCATTATTTTAGTTCTAAAGAGATTATTCATTATTGAACTGAATTTCTAACACACCCTTTCAAAACAGTATTCGTATATATGAATTTTCAAAAGAATTTATTCGTGTATCCAAAAAAAAAAAAAGTATTTATTCCTTGACTGCAAGTATTGTTTTGTTTATGTGTTTGGCTGAACATATTTGTTTATATGAATTATTGGTTAGTCTTGCAACTGGGTAGGTCTATTTCGAGAGAAATATTCTTGGAGCTTTGAAGAACTGCAGCATCAACATAACAACAATTCTGGCCAACTTTGTAGCCATATCTTCACCTTCACCAACTATAGCAGTCGTTGGTCCTTGGTTTTCTGGTTCACAGTTTTGTTTGGACAGGCTCCTATCTCTTATCCTGAGCCTTCCCACTGATTATGGTTAACTTCTGTTTTACTCTTCTCCAGTGATTTTCCATACTCTCAAACAACCTATTTGTTGTTGCTAAACTATCACTAAGCAGAGATGTGAGCGGCAATAGGATTGTATGTGAACTACTATTAAGTTTAAAAGCGCAACGAAGATTGAATAAAAAGGATTTGGAACAAGCTTTATCTTCTGCGATGGCTATGTGTAGGTGTGTCTCTGTTTTGATTGGGAGGGAGGAGAAAAGCAAGGTAAAAATTATGTTCGGATATTGTGTGTGGTTTTGTTTTTTTCGAAGTTGGTGTAAACCATATAAATTACCTGATTTGTTCTCCTTTTGCTTGTTTATTCAGGGTCCTGAACGATCCTCAAAACGGGGCCTTAAAACTCCACTTGCCAAACTACAACATCCAAAGTGTTCATCAGAGAGTCGTGATTTGAAGCCAGCCATTCTTGATGTTACAGTAACCTGCGGTATCCAGAAGAATTCAAGGTGCCATGTGAGGGTTATGAGTTTTGATAGTCCTGTGAAGAATGAAGCAGAGGAAGCTTATGAAGGGGAAGATGAGCATGAAGATTCCCCCTCCATCAAGAGGGAGCTCTCTGATTTTGATCTCCAAGCCCATGAAGCTGTTGCAAGCGAAGGAGGATATGATCCAACAGATAAAGAGATAAAAAATCCCAGTTTATATGGAAACCAATCCAACATTCCATTGGAAGACAAAAACGATAAGTACAACAAAAAGAGTGTTGGTGTAATCCAAAGTGGACATGTCAGTGATCCTGGGATTGGAAAGGCTGAATTCTGGGCTTCTCCAAAGCTCGAGAGATCCTGCTCTAACTTGGAAAGAAGGGATGTACTTAGGAATGCAGCTCATCATTTTCCACCTTCAAAGTCAGAATCTTTTGAGGATTTGGAGGAATTATCAGCAAAACACATGGTTAATCTAGAAAGCCCCAGGTCTGTGATGACTCACTGCAGTGCTAATAGAGTGATGTTGAAAAGGCACTCCTCAAGTCAAGTTCTCCCTTCTGGAAGTAAAACATTGTGGTGGAAGTTGTTCCTATGGAGCCACAGGAACATACATAGACCTCGGTTAAATCCTGCAAGTGCTGTTTTAAATAGTCAATGCGGGTACTCTTCAGACACCCTTGAACCAAAACAAGGTAAGGCATTGAGACATGTGGAATTACCCTCACCCGGGTCATCTTCTGGGGAACACTTTGACAAAGGCTGCAATGAAAAAAATAATGATAACCAAAGGTGGAGCAGATTTCACAAAGAAAACTTTGGTTTTTGGCCACAAAACCAATGGGTCGCTTTCTCAACAGAATCATCCTCATTTACCAGAGTGAATGAGTGGGTGAAAGATCTCGAAATTCAGCAGCCACCTCCCCAGGATGATTTTGATGATAACAATATTGGAAACATTGTCTTCCCACCTTCTCCTGACGTTGGTAGATCATTGGCAAGAAGCACAGCTCAGTTGGTTCGACATCAAGGTGCCAATATTTCAAAGGAGATTTTGAATGCCAATAGCGTAGTTCAGTCTCTGAATCCAGTCTCAACTGCAGCTCATATATCAGGAATTGGTATAAAAGTCATCCCTGCAATTTCACACTTCTCCAGTCTCCGCTCTGTCAATTTGTCAAGCAATTTCATAGGTATAACGTGTTTGAGACAAGAAAGTAACCTTTAATATAACATCAATTATTAATAATGATAAATAACTCAATAGATTGGTTCTCCTCTTCATTGATTTGCAGCTCACATCACTCCTGGATTTCTCCCAAAGGGTATTCACACACTTAATTTGTCAAGAAACAAGATTAGCACCATTGAGGGCCTTAGAGAATTAACTCGGTTGAGGATACTTGACCTAAGTTACAATCGCATCTCAAGAATTGGACAAGGTTAGTTTCTATATTAGCTTATACTCCAAGGTGGTTTTTACTTCTTGAAATTCTTAACCTTCATTAAGTATTTTCTACAATATAATTATTCGCTGTGTTTTATCAGGGTTATCAAATTGTACAATAGTCAAAGAGCTATATCTTGCTGGAAACAAGATAAGTGATGTTGAGGGGCAACACAGGTTATTGAAGCTAACAGTTCTGGACTTGAGCTTTAACAAGATCACAACAACAAAGGCATTAGGCCAGCTTGTGGCTAACTACAACTCACTTCTGGCACTGAATCTGCTTGGCAATCCAATTCAAAGCAACATCAGCGATGATCAGCTGCGAAAAGCAGTTTGTGGTCTTCTTCCAAAGCTTGTGTACCTGAACAAGCAACCTATCAAGCCTCAAAGGGCACGAGAAATACTCACTGATAGTGTTGCCAAAGCTGCACTTGGGGATAGCACCCGGAGCTCCTACAAAAAAGTACTAAAGAAAGGTGGCCAAGGAGGATCAAATTCCTCCAGTGTGCATAGAAGCAGTGCTAGTGTTGCCCAGAAAAGTAAGAACAGGTCTAAGAGCCGACCTAAACAACATTAGTTGTCTTTAAAAGAGCAATTTATCAGCTTTTATGTTTCTAAGACTTGATAAAGTGGTGCAGTATTTTTCAAATATATTTTTACCCTACATTTGCTTCAACCTGTAACCACCTAGTGGGATAAGGTTTGGTTGTGATTGTTGTTGTGTTTGCTTCATCCTCTTATCGCCAAGTGTTTGATTTATAACATAAAGGAGACTGCACTAGTCACTGACAGTCTCTTGGTTTAAGACTTTGATGTAATGGAGTCTTCGTTGTCTCCAATTTTAATGTGTGGAACTTGATGTCATCATCCAGCTATGAATGCCATGTAAACAATTTTGGCCTCGCGAGACAATAACCAGCCAGAGTATTCTGAAGCATTGCTGAAACAATAAATAAACAGGTTAGAATAAAAAGAAAAAATAATTTGATAAAACAGAATAAAAAGTTGCATTGTATTATGATTAACTTTTGTGACTCAGATTTTTCCCGAAATACTTTAATTGGAATAATAAAGAAGAACTCAAAATTCGTTACTTGGTTTGAGCATTTTTCAGTTACTCTCTCAATCTCTCTCATTTCATTGGTGGCAATCTATGTTGGGCTTCAAAGATAAAGTAAAACTGAGAATTTGTTAAAGTATTGTGAGTACTTCTAAATGTTCAATCGAAACACTGCTTCATTAAAGCGTTGCAAAATCGGATCTAATTTCACCCATCGTGTGGTAACTTTCGACGAATAGCCAAGTTATGAGCAGTTGGATCATTTGAACGAAGATCCAGAAACATCAAGTGTGTTTCACTGCATTTCTTTTAGACTACTACTCTTTAAAAAGATCACATTTAATTGCACAATTGAAACTTGAAAGTGGATTTCTCGTTGTTGCCGATAAAAATACTTCTCTAACTACATCAGTAGAAACAAAATGAACTACCAAAAAAAAAGTCGACCAAAAAAAAATGGCACCAGTGAGCTTTCTTCGGATGCAATTCTGCAATTAATCAAATAGCAACACTCATGCCAGAAAACAGAAGGGGGCGGGCGAATCAAAAGAATGATAGACTAATAATAGATTAAGTTTCCATACACAGCAGAGGTGGACAATCCTGAATATTCATATATAACAGCAGTAGAAAAAGAATACCGATTCCAAGCAGTTCTTTTGGCGGAAATTGTTGACCATTACCATGCTTAAGTTTCCATAACAATTTCAAAATGGGACTAGTTTTCATTGAGACAAACAAAAACTCATTCATTCAATCATATATTTTACAGGCACATATAATATAACCACAGAAGTTAAACTCGATTGACTTTAATTGATGAGGAACCAAAAAATGGTGAGGGGGAAACCAATGCTGGGGGACAGACACAAAATAGTTTACTTTTGTAACGAAGATTTACTCTCTAAATTTCATGTTAAAGATAGAGCAACCGGTGATGGAAAGAATATAATTTTTTTTTTTAATTTATTATAATAACTAGAGAAAAACTTGGTATGATATCAATTATTAAAAAATCATATAACAAAAACCATGATATGAGGAGGCATTCCATCGTAGATGAAAGTTGAAACTATGGAACTTCGTACGCCTAGATAAAATGGAAAAGTTGAGGAATCTACAACCCTTGCCACCTCATGTGCAATGTTAAGGAGTGCATGCGGCTCTATCACTAACAGTACATAGAACTAAAATTTCTCCCCGTCCTCTTCGTTCTTCCTCAGAATTGATGAGGATCTGTCAAGCCAATCACTACCATAGATTGAATTATCAAGAGACACTTTTTTCATGCCGATATCAGAAAGCCATATTATTCCTGTTTCAGAGCACCCTCATATTAAAGACCTCCAATTGCTCTTTCTTTTTAAAGTGTTTCTCATCTCAGCACACATATTTCTTCCCGGAAAACACAACACAAGTTATTCAGAAAGTTCAAGTTAAATGCTGCTTTTCCATTTCGTTCATCTGAGCATACTTATAGAGCTTCTCGTTGAAGAGCACCTGGGGGTCTTTGTCAATCAAAACACCATTGTCACCATAAGCATCCTTCAAGAACACAACCCAATTCATCTCAGTTCCGGCCAAATAAAAAGCTCTGAGCTGCTTCAGAAGCATGTGATAAGTATGTTTAGTCAAACTAAACTCCTCCTTAAACTCCACAAGGTGATGAATAGAGGCCCTCTTCTCCAAAGTCAAGCTCAAGAACTCATGAATCACACCCACCCTATACTTCTCTGCTTCCAAGCTCCACACATCCAATTTAGACCCATCCGAATAGGGAGACACCAAAGGAAGTGTATTCAATAAATTGAGCTTCCTTGTATCATCAAACTCCAAATCCAAATCCTTACCATATTTCACAGGAAACCTAAACTTCCTCTTGGCACTATCCTCATCAACTACGAACTCCTTCTCAAGCGCACTCACAGCCAACAAAGGGTCCCAATTCACCAACTCAAGCACCCTCCTCCCATCTTTCTCAACCGAAACCCTAAAATAATTAGGGTACTTGGAAACCCGGTCTCTGAAATCATCGGGGATACCAAACAGGGTTCTGCAATGGTGGATCTTGCTAAGGGGAATTCGATTATGCGCCGACATCATGAGCAATTTCCGAACTTTATCGACGCGGTTAAGCTCCAAGGAGTCCATGATGGATTGTTCCTCAGAGAGAAGGTCCTCCATGAGGTCGGTGAAGCCGAGCCACATTTTGCCGTCGGTGTGGCGGTGAGTGAGGAAGAGGAGAGGGTGATGGTGGATGAAGCGAGAGACCTTGCGGCCGCGGGGGAAGCCAAGCTCGCGGTGGAGCTTGCCGGCGTCGTCGAGGCGGAGGACGTGCTCCGGTTGCTTAGAGAGGAATTGCTTGGTCCTCGTCACGAACCTCAAGAGGTTGTCGCGTTCCACGATGCGCTCAAATTCAGGGATGCGGTTCGGTTGGGTTTGGACCAGCTTCGTTCGTGGGCTCTCTTTAGTTTTGCGTTTCTTCCTCAGCTTTTTGGGGGTTTTGGTGACAAGGAAGGAGGTGGAAAATGGGGCGGTGAAGAAGATGGGATTCCGATTAGGGTTGCAGAGGGTTAGGGTTTTTGATTCAGAGGATTTGATGAAGCGCCAAGCCATTGAATTGAATCTTCATGAATGAGAAAACGGCTATATGGGTGATATGATAATTGATGATGATCAATGGTGATTGATTTAATTTAAAGTGGGAAAAAAATTAAAATTGGAAAAAATCCGACCTGCCGGATTCGAACCAGCGACCTAAGGATAGCTATTAGGTTACTCAACCAACTACAGTCCTCCGCTCTACCAACTGAGCTAAGGTCGGATATGCCTGTACTTCCAATAGGATATTATTTATTAGTACAAAATGGTAACTGTACTCCCAGTTTTTTTTAAAATTCTTAAATTGCCCAAGCAACTACAACATATATAATTTGTAGGTTGTTCTTAAAAGTATAAAACAAATTCATAGCTAACAAATAAATTTTGTAATTATACCATTCACCTCTCATGGAGACTTTGTTTGTGTAAATACCAATGTACGGAATACCACATTGAATTCTTCATTCAATTTTCCTTTTTCAATTTTAAAATAGAAATGTATCTATTATCTAACAGGAATAACAGTTGTTTTCATGCACAAACAAAAAACATATGTCTATTCTTCCTTTTCTCTTCTTCAACTCACTTTCTCTCTCTTCCATTAGATCAGATTTTAAAAAGGAGAGAGAAAGATAAATATTAATGTAACATTATACATGCATAACCCTTTTAAAATTACCTCAAGACATAAAAGAAAAAATCTCAACACGAAATAAACACCTTTTTTAAGAATTTGTTAATTTTTTATTGTGGTAATGTATATGTAATCTAATTAGTGCGCAAATCGAGTAATAGTTAGATTGGTGTCAATCATAATTTAATAAGAGAGGTTGATTATTTTATGGGGTGGTCAAAGTAAACACTGATGGAGCGATCAAAAGAAATCTGGGTATAGCAGCATGTGGGGGAGTGATTAGAGATTGTTCTGGTAAGTGGTTAAATGGATTCTCTTACAGAATTGGCATTTGCAATGCTAATGTGGGAGAACTAGGGAGAGAAGGGGAAAAAAAAATTGGAAGCAAAGAGAGAGTTATCATTGAAAGTGTTAATCTAATGGTGATATTGTGACTCGTATATGGGCATGGATGGATAAATATTGGACAGTGAAGATAAATCACACATATGAAAGTGGAAAATTTTGAAAATCTAGTTCAAGAGGATTAATGTTACTTTTCATATCCCCTTTGATTTGTGATTTGCTTATTTAGCTGATTCAAGTGGTTCGAGTAGAACTAATTGTATTTATTCTTTTTAACCTATTTGGGGTCATACCCCATCCAAGATACCAAAAAAAAAATAAAAAAATTGTGTGCGAATCGAGTAATAGTTAATCTACTGACTTCTATTAGAGAGGTTGATTATTTTATGGAAAAAAATATTTATCATGACACAACTTATATCCTTTCACTCTCACAAAGAGTTGGGACCCACACCTTTATTTTATTTTTTTTGTCAACTCTCTCTCCTTTTTTATCTATCTCTTTCTCTCTCTTAAAATGACACAATTTTACCTCTTTAAAACGAGAGATACTTTTCACTTATTTTATTTTACTTTTACAAAATATTACTGATGTGCCTCCACCTACTTCAAGTAATTTTATAGACAATATTTTTTTTTTATTTTGCAGTAAATATACTTTGGATCCCATCATCTCACGAGAATTTTTGTAGTCCGCTCCACATACCAGTTTCGCATTTTGGTTCACATTAATTTCGAGGAAAAATTTGATTTTTTTTGAAAAATGACTTTTTTAAAAAGAATTTAATTATAAGTTATTTTAAACAAAATATAAACTAGTCCTAATGTTCTAAAGCTCACCCAACAAAATCATAAAAATCTTACCTCATAACAAATTAGATTTCTAAACAGTAAAGAAGCAAGCTTTCTTATTTCTTCCCAAGCAGTACCAAGTTTTTTTGGTGAAAAAAAAAAGGTATGAATTGGAGTGGTTAATCCTATAATAAAAGCTACCTATGCAAAAATGCCACATTAGTGCAGTATTATTGTTTAATCCAATCTATCAGCGTGGGTACATCGAACCAGCAAGTCATGTAAATCGTACACTGTACTGATGGTGAATGTGATTTTGATTTCATACTACAAACATTGACAAATTATCAAAAGATAGTCTTGCCTACAAGAGACATTAAAGAACTTATAGAATGAGAGCAGAAAAATGTTTTCTATAGTAATAAGGGGGAATTAACCGCTGAGCATTTTATACATCACAGCAAACAAGAATAACTTATTCTATCATCATCTTCCCAATCTTAAATTATATGTCTGTGTAACTGTAATCAGACATCACATGAAAAATCGAATCTACCAGTATACCTCTCTGCTCCTCGTTTGGTAATTACATTGCCCTATGTATACCTTACGGCTACATAGGAGTTGTGGTGGTATCATTGACGAGAATCCACTGTTCCCTCTGTTGTTTTTTTTTCTGGCTTCTTTCTGTCCAAAATTTTCAATCCCTACCTTTCTATGGCGGAGCACTATGATAATAAATGAACAGTATGGAAATGAATATATGAATATTATGGTCTGATTTCTTGCTTGTCTCTTAAAGAAATGAATTAACTTGCTTGTCTCTTATAAGAAAGGTTTCTGGCAGATCTATTAAAGGAACTGTGAGTCTCTGCACACACTGTCACTTTCAGAAATTTGTATAACTCCTGCAAATCTACAAATTTACAATTTCTCTTTTGCAATATGCTTTGCAGCTGTATAATTTATGATGTTTTATTTCTTTTCCTTAGCACCCAAAAAAAAGAGAGGAGAAAAATAGCCATTTTAGCATTATGCTTTTATCCATAAAAAAAAAAAAAGGAACTGTGTCACTCAATGTTGACAACAATCAACCCTGCACACAAGATCGTTGTCAGCATATCAGAAGACACATCAATTGCAAGGGAATTTTTAAGAGATCGTTTGGATAGCATTTAATTTGATTAGGATGTAGAATGAGATTAAGGGGAAAAAGTCATCCAATTTGCCACCATAAAAAAGAAAGGCCACAAAACCCTGCCTTAACACATTAAAAATGGACATAGAACTTGTCACACAATGCACAAATTGATGCACATCCGGCTACAAATGTTATCAATATCCATAGATAGTAAAGTTTTAACCAGCTACCAGGCCTAGAAAGGGAAAGAAAACTGAAAACTACAGAAGTCATGGTCATAAATTAATACAGTATTGTGGTAAGTAGAGGTAAATTCATATATACAAGTTTTTAATCTTCCGCAAAATTAATATCCATCAACTTTTACAATCCTGTTAGTATTAGATTATATGCTCAAATCCAGGCCATTATGCTTTGATTCAATAAAGGAGCAGGATAAATTGCATTACTGCATGTCAATAAAGCTCCATCAAAGTGAAATCCAGTGGACTCTTTCCTTTATGGGTTAGAGGCAAATAATTCACCTTTTTAAAAGTTTGCGCAAGTTTTTGAAAAGGTTATCCTTACTCCAATTATGAGTGTTGAGTAAAAGAAGACTTTGTTTGTTCCTCATAGCTTTAGATATTTATACCTCATAACATCAGACAACGTGAACGGAGGGAGGGGTGAAGAGAAGAGGTAAAGGACTACAAATTAAAAATAAAGCCCAGAATGTTAAGTTTACATACCTCTGGGCGGAGTAACCTGTCAATTTCAATGAACAGATCAAGCGTAGTGCATCTGCGCTGCTGAGCAGTTTCAAGGGATAAAAGCCCTGCTGCATGCACCAAGTCATAGGTTCTAGGGTACGTTGGAAAGGCCTCGCACCTAGAAGTCACAGAATATCATAATTGTAAGAAGACTATAATTTGTATAACGCATAGTAGCAATTGTTCACAAAATCATAATTCTAAAGTTTCTTAACTGTAACCTTTTCATATAGCAATGAGTTAACTGCAATATTTAACCTAAGCTGCAAAACTTTAGTGGTGATAAAGTTAAGGATATAAAACAATCCCTACACCTCCATTTAAATAGCTTAAGATGAGTTGATCCTTGACATGGCCCCCACAACCAAGTAATTATAAGCTCAATCCCTGTTTCCTATTCATAATTAAATTTAAAGTAAGTTTGTACATTGTCCACGCTAAAGCCCAAATAGCTCTTACATTTGGGTGTGTTAGATATAAAAGCATTCACGAGTTTTTACCTAACAACTGAAACTGAATTGGTTCTTAACAGATTCAAGCTTCACTATTCAAGATTCATTAGCATAATTTTTTTAACAAATGTCAGACATCTGCATTAGTTATGTCAAACGAAACTTCAACACATTAAGAATATTCTAACCATAGTGCAAATGTTATATCCTCCACCAAAACTTAAATAAGTATGAAACCTAGATCAAGGTATTAACGCTTAGATTTTACATAAGGAAAAATATGGAAACCAATAATTGTATATAGGTTAACACATTTCTTTTCCATATAAATTACACTCATTTTCAATTTGGTCCCTATACGAAAATAGTTTTCAATTCAGTTTATATACAAACAACTGTTATTAATTTGTTCCTTGTCATCTGTTGCTATAATACAGTGAAGTGTAGAAACCAAATTAAAAATGTAACTCCTGTATGGAGACAAGAAATATTTTAATTTTAGTACCTATATGTGACAATCATTTTCAATTTGGTCCTCATAATTCACATTGACTCCATGTCAATCTCACAATGTCATAATGGCAACAAAAGACATAGATGACATTGAAAATGATTATACATACACAATAACAATAGCATCATCTTTATTCTAAACTAGCTGGGGTGTTAATGGATGAATTCATATAGAAGCAAGAATAGATTAAGGATTATACATACAGAAATTAAATTTAAAACTTTTTTTGTATAGGGACTAAATTGAAAT
Organism: Gastrolobium villosum; assembly: GCA_032173675.1. Lineage (NCBI taxonomy): Eukaryota > Viridiplantae > Streptophyta > Magnoliopsida > Fabales > Fabaceae > Gastrolobium > Gastrolobium villosum. The sequence goes on from JAVKPL010007683.1 coordinate 166,222, forward strand.
TAGTATCATCATTTATAGAGATCACAAAATATATTTTAACTACATATTTGGATGGGATCAAGACATTTAGAAAATAAAAAAATTAAAAAAAGGTAAGGAATAAAGAATTTAACAGATGGCTGATAATTTACATTCCAACAAGCAAAAGAAAAAAATGCAAACGGAGAAACATGAAATTCTAAAATAAGAAGAGAAAGGAGATTAAAATACCAATCGTGCAAAACACCAACATAACCCCTATCCTGGATCAAGGGAAGATAGTTGGGCCCACTCATGGGGACGACATTCATGACCCACACAGATTTTCCAGCTTGCAACAATGCAGAATTAAAACCACCAAAATGAGCATTCATGTCTAGCACATTTCTTAGCATGTTGTAAGGTGGTGGAGGGTCTTCTTCACCAGGCCTCTTTGGATGATCAGAAAATATTAAAGGTGACAGAAGAGACCAATAATTACGGACTGCTATTCTCCAGCTTTCAGAATCCTCGGCAAATTCATCAGATTGCAACCCTAATGCAAGTAAATAAGGACATATTTAGACAACCTAGTGGATAGGAGATTTCATTCAGGTATTCAGCACAGTGCAATCCTTTTTTATAAAGAGATCTATAAATAAATATTGAAGAATATAACAATTACCATAGATTGCAAGCTCATTCTCGTTCAAGTTATCCCTGGAAGGCCAGGTTGCCCTCTCTTCAATAGAAATCCATCGGCTGCTATGTGTTCCTCCAATGCAATTTTGCAGTTCTCGATAATATGGAGACTCCACATCAAAGCCTCTACCACATAAAGGAGGGGGAGAACCATTCTTCCTGCAAATACAAACAGACAGGCAATGCTAGGAATCAGGGATAATTGTTAAAAATTAAGCAGTAAGCAAATGCATATAACTAGTACAGAGATCCTAGTTACAAGATATAGAAAGTGAAATACACTTTCATAAATACATGCCACAGCAGCATTACCTTGAACTGTAGCATTTCCTTTTACTAGTTTTCTTCCATACTACAGTTTCATCTTGCTGCGACAACAAGTCCCAGCAAAGGTTTTCAGCAAAATCATGTACGAACTTCCACCTTTTCTGACTGTCTTTGTCACGAGCATTTGTAAGCGGTGATGTCCAGACAAAGTAGCCACCCGGTTTTAAAAGTCTATCAGCTTCAATCAAGAGAATTCCATCTATACCATGTAATATGAATGTTAATAAGATCAAACAGAGTCCAATTATACAGTGAATTCACTTCAGTGACTACAAGGTGCTACAATATTAATAAATCAGAAAAAAGAAGCTATGGTTTTGAAGTTCAGAACTAAGTTTTCAGATTCTTAAAATTAAACATTAAAAACGAGATAATAATATGAAATGAGGGCAGTTTAGCAGATGAAATTCACACAGATATGAGAGGAAGACTGAGAAAAGTTAACTCCAGTTTGTTGGATAATTCAACGACCAAGGGGAAATAAACATATAACGTATCTGCATACTTTGTTTTGCTTTTAGTGTATTTGCCGCTAGAGGATGGATCTAATATGTTATATTGACTGTAGTAAATTTTGAGTAAACAGGAAGCCCGTTTACAATCAACGATGAGCAATTTTTCAATGAATAATTGGTAGAAAAAAGAATTTAATAAGTACAATGTTTAGCTTTTGGCAGAAGATAATTAAAAAGCTACTGTTTTTTTTTTTGGTAAACAATTACAAAGCTACTTTAAGTACGATGGCTTTAGACAGAAAAAGATTAATACATTTATCTTTGGGAAACTCCCTGTAATAAAGAACTAGAATTAAATATTTTTCCAAAAGTCTAAAGCATATAATATTTCTTAATTCGAATGCACAGCAAGACTTGTTGTAGGCATCCCTCATGGAAGATTTTTAGTGCAAGTTTGATATATATATGGTTAGAACATACTTTTAGTCAAAATGAGAAAACCCTAGACATTGGACTTAGTCAGAACAACTAGAAACAATATAGAAGCCCAGACAACTGTTAATATTTTTCCTTGGTTCCAAAACAGTGTTGTAGGTCTTAAGCTTGATGGGGAAAAAAATACAACACCACACAGGAAATAGCCAGATCTCGTAGTTCAACATACGAAGTGTGTCCAAAATTTAAAAAAATAAAAAATCTAACAAGGATAAATTGCAATTTAAAAAAAGAAAAGAAAGAAAGAAAATCATTTCCTAGATCACAATGGCAAGGTCCATGTACTAAGCTTAGTTTGAAGAACCATAAATGATATAGGATAGTGAACAGACAATATTTTTCCTTGGTTCCAGCTTCCAAGAGAGTGTTGATGGTCGAAGCTCACTAGGAAAAAATACAACACCACAAGAGATAGCCAGCCCTCAAAGTTATAGTTTGAGGAAACATAATGGATATTTACAGTCTACAATAACGAAATTTATTTCTTATTCAATGATATCTAATTCCTTCTTCCATTGGCATTCATAATATAACATCTTACTTGGAACTTGGAAGAGCTTAATAATCCAGAAAAGAAAAGATTCTGTTGAATAAATGCAGAGAATGACAGAACCATGCTGACCATATAGAAAGTAGGATGAGGTTGATTTTCAAAGATACCTTTCTGGTCCCAATCAATGCCACATCTCGCGCAATGCAACATATCAAAGGAGAGAGATGGATATGGCAACTGTTTTGAAGTGAAAGAAGCAATCATAGCAGGAAGACCCCTCTCAAGTGTAAGCTGAACTTGACTGCCTGAAGGCTCATAGTTTGCAATGCACATAGTTAAAAGCTGACTGTGAAAGAGGTGTGCTCCAAAACTACCATAGCCACAACCAATGTCCAGTATGGTCCTAACCTGTAAATTTTAGAAAACCAACGGGCTCAATCAAAGAACATTTCAGGCAAGGAATTTAAGTATATAACAGTCAAACTTTAAGAAATAAGTTCACATTCAGTACCACCATTACCTATCAGAAAATGTATCACAAATCCGTCCAAATGTGTAGTACAAAAAAATTTAACATAATTAATATAATTAATCACCAAGTAGATGAGCTACATGTTATGCAGCCTAAGATGTCAAGAAATTTAACCACTACTACCATGGGACTTTCTGGCACTTTGAAACAAACTATTACGCCATTGTGGAGCAAGGTAAATGCATAGAACAGTTCAGAGATACATAAGGTTAAACTACATGCAAATGGAGAATATTTGGAATATTCATTATTTGTTTGCTTAAAATGCCATCAAGACAGTTAATAACTATATCTATATTTTTTATATTATTACTATTAGGGTGTGTCTGACAGATAACGAGGAACAACAAAAAATAGATCAGAAGAGCAGAAGGGGTTAAGTTTGTATTGTTAGCTATTTGATGACCAATGCATAGGACTGAAAATCTTCAGCTATCTGCCATACTTAGACTACTTTTAAAATCAAATAAAATACAATTTTTTGTGCTAGACTGTTTTTAGCAAATCAAACAGATATAAGTGAGCAGTGAGCAAAAAAATCAATGCAGATACCCACCCATTTATCACAATTAAGCAAGGTGAATGATGTTAAGTATGCTCAATTCTGTAATTAACATGTGCCAAATTAGTGAAGTATGGATATAATTGATGAGCGCCACTACAAGAAATAAAGCAACAAATACTCAAGTATGCCACTATCGGAAAAGAATAAATATTCATTTACCCCAGCTTGTATGAAGTTAGATTCATTTCTAAGTCCAATCATTTCTGCGATTTGATGTGAATAGTCTTCAACGCCATCAAACATGAGAGAGGCAGAACGAAATGAAATTTGCTCTTCATCGAGCATCATCATCCTGCAACCAAATAAAATACATGAAAAATTTGAGATGAAATGATAGCTGAAAGTAGGGCAGCCAGTAAGGGAGACGTATATCACCCACCTCTTGGTCAAGCTTCCAGAAGAAAGAACCTCCTGCGCTGTGATTTGAACATTAGAAACCCAGATAACATCCCTTCCAGTTGGCCACCGAAGAGGAATTTTGTAATTCGTTGGTGAGAGAACTAAACAATTTTGCCTGAGGTCATGGCCACATTGCCGGTCAAACTCATTTCCATCAGCATAACCCAGAGCTAGATTGTCAGAAACATTAAAGCAAGGAACATAGTTTTCAAACTCCTCAGAACAGAATTCCAATTCTTTCAGCCTTGAGGGGGCAGCAGAAATCTCCCCAATATCCAACAGGTCCGATACAATTTTCTCTTGGAGCCTTCTATAACTATGGTAAATGTGAACTCTAGATGTGGTTGAAATTGAGATTGTCCACCAAAAAGATCCAGCAAGAGCAAGAATAACTATAAATACTAAACTAAACTTCAATAAAAGAAGAACCAATTTATGCCGACTTCTCGGACTGCCAACAATGAAGGGATCAGATGAAAAACCATTCTCAGTGATGCCATATTTAGAATGAGAATTATCTGCAAAAAGCAACTTAAAGGGAGACCTCAAGGATAAGAGGCTGTGGTCAGAAGAACCTCTTCTATCCAAACCTTCCTTTTCTGTTTTATCTTTGGATTGGGAGTCCCACGAGTCATGGCTGCTATCAGGGATCCGAATCCCAGATACACCCCTGTGCAGAGGCCTGGACATTCTCTGACCAAGAAGATTGATGGTTAAATATGCAAATACTTTATGAATACACCCAGAAACCAATAAAAGTTTGTTATTCCAACATCATTCGGATCTGTGTGGGAAAAATCATCGGTTGTATCCAACTCCAGTTGAGCAAATACAAACCTAACATAATAAAAATTGAAATAGTGTCAAGATTGATGGGGTTCATTTAGAATAGAACAAAACAGTAACTAGAGGCAAAACAAACTTCCAATTCAGAGAACCAAAAACATGGAAATAAAGACACGGTAGACCATTACTTTATCCACCGCAACAGATCCATCACGGACTCAATATTGAAATGCATATGTACAAACAAAAGATTTAAATTACTAAAAAAAATACATTAGTAGTAATTGCAAGTTTGAACTCGTAAAGAGCAAGATTCAAATAAATCAAAGTTGAAATAAAGCATATGGGTTGGTGGTTAACACAACAGTGAAATCACTTGCAGCTAGTTACATAACCATTAACTAGTGACTCATAAAAGCGCAAGCTTGTTTTCTTTTAAATAAAAAATAAAAAAATCACCTTCATTGTGTATCCCAATCTAAACCCAGAAGCAAATCACAAAAGCGCATGGTCATTTTTGTTAAAAAAATAAAAATAACAATAACAAAAAAAAAAATACTTCATTGGCCATCCCAATCGAAACCCAGAAAGGAGTCATAAATAAGCGCAAGCTCAAAGAACCTAAAAAAAAAAAAAAAAAGGAATTTTACGTATCCCAATGGAAATTCAGAAAGGAAAAACAAAATCCCATTTAGATCAATGCAGCAAGCAACACGAAAGAGTGAAACATTGGTGAGAAACGTCAGATCAAACCCAGTGGAAAAACAAATAGCACACAGCTTAAAGGAAGAGCTTTTGAACAACCAATGACAAGTACCTCCTCCATGTTGGAGGCAGAAAGAGAACGAAAATTAGGAATCCCGAGAAACCAGGGTGAATTTTTATGTGCCCTTTCCTTTGGTTGCTTGATGCACACCGTAACACGAATCACAAGCACAGCACCTCTACCTCTCTCTCTCTCTCCTCTGCTTTTGGTTTCATTTCGTTTTTGTTTCTCTCTGTCTATCACTCACTCGTTCGACTGCTAACTCTGCTCTGCTTCCCAAACATATACGTACATTAGCAATAAGATTTTGTACTGATCCGATCGCGATTCGTGACACTCCCTAATGAATTCAAGAAATAAATAAACTTATGGTATCAGTCTTTATAATGTTTTAGGAAATAATTTTATTTCATATATATTTTTAAGAGATAAAAGATAAATAAAAGTGTATGAGATTGTTTTTTTATTTTCTCTTTTCTTTACATACCCAAACACCAAACTCACATGTTTTTATATACTTATAGGAGATAATTTTATAAACATTAATCTCAAACTTAAGTTTATATTCAATAGTGATGAATGAAAAATTACCAACTTGACATGTTTATTTATAATTCTAGTAATAAAAACAAGCAGTAAATAACAGAATAAGATTATTTCCAAAAAAAAAGCAGAATAAGATATTATTAACTTTATAGATTCACCAATATTAATTATCCGCACTGAATAGGAGAAAAAGGTAGGAACTTAGGAAGCTACCTAAAAAGGCGCCTGAATTAATTTTCTAAAGGAAAAGTTTCCGCTAATCATATCACATCCTATGAAAAAAATTCACTCATCTACTAGAAATGGAAGGCAATTTATCGAATTGCCACATGACCAATTTTCTTCGACATAAAGTATAAAAGGGGAAAATAAATAAATAAATGAAAAAGATTGGAAAGTGGGGATTTTTGAGTTGCTATAGGAAAGCGAGGCAAGCGAAATGGTAGATCTGAGAGACAGAATTGGGGAAAACATTAGGATACGTTCTTTGTTTATTAGTTTTAGTTTATGTAACGTAAATATGAATTTTGACTTATAGATCATGGTAATGGCCGACACTGACCTATACATTATTTAATCTTCTCAGCCATTATTATTTCATAAATGCAACAATTGGTGCGCGTTAACGCTTGCATGAGGTCACGTCCCCTCCGCTCATTTAATAATATTTTTAAGCACTTATGGAGCGGTTAGGCACAAACCCACATTTTGCTGGGTTAAGTACTTAGGTCAAATACATGCCCTATTTCGTTCGGTGCTCTGTTTTATGGGTGAAAAACTGAAGATTCTCCGAGTTGTATCCTAGTAAATAATATAGATGGAAAAGCTTTGACATCTATTAACTTTAATGAGATTTGGTTGTCGTCGGAAATCATTGCGCTTTTGGGGTTCAAAGCGCATAGATTAGGATATTTTTATTATATTAGTGCAACCGAAGACAGATTTTCAAAGTGAAATTACTAACCGTAATCATTTTGACCTGACAGGGTTGTCCTCATATGAGTAGTTACTCGCCTACTTGAACAGGTTGAGACGTTGCCTTTTGTCTTGATTTAATGTCGTGGATAACAGTTGATGACTTCTTGGTGTGCACAATGGAAGATGAGATGATACACTTGCAATGATGTAAGGATTGTCACGCTCAATTGAGGTGAAGTTATGCCAAAGCATCAGGAATTGGCTTATCATAAGGATTGGTATTAAAAAAAGAAACCTTATTTTTCGAATGGTTTATCAAAATAATAAGTAAATAATAAATCAACCATTGTATACAAATAGTACTAAATGTTTAAATACTCTTTTATTGGACAATTATAAATCAATCAATAATTTAAAATTTTAAAGATAATCCAAAAAATGATAATAAACGGCGTGTTGAGAGATATAATCTCACATTGGTTGTATGAGCAACTAAAATAGATCCTCTCAATATTATTTGGACAAATAAATGATCAATAATTTAAAATTTTAAAGATAATCATATAAAAGAATTTAATCATCATATAAAAAGAACAATCAATAAACAAATCAGTGATAATTTTATAACTTCTTATCTTTATATAGATATATCCTAAAATTAAGGAAAACTTCTAAAGATAAGATTAATTATTTCTTAAAAAATAGTTTTCAAAAACAAATATAAAGATAAAATAGCTTATTCTAATTAAACCAGTCTATTATCAAATAAGTTCAAAAACAAAACATGTTACAAATCTTAACGCTCAATAAACCAATTTTTTTTTTCAAAATATAGGTCAGCTTAATGAGTCATAAATTTGCTTTTTTGAAGCAACCCATTGAATATTTTCCTGGTTTTCTATAGATGAGCTTCAGTATCTTGACTAATTGAGACTTTAATTAGATCCTTAATTTATGCCCTTATTTGCATCACAAAGTATCCAATAGGAATATGATACGGACATATGCCTCTGTATTTATATGCTGATAGGAAATTGTGAGTTGCGAAAGATCATGGAAAGAATATTGACCAAGAATCCAAGATGATGGAAGTAACTTAGAAATAATTATATCGGGCCGCATCGTAGATCCTATATTTAGGCTCAATACACCACTCTTATATTATTTTTTTATATTTAGCAAATTACTTATTTTAGTAATAATTATTTTTTCTCACTAAGAAAAATTAAAATATTACTTCTTATTTATCATACAAATATATATGGTTGATGAGAGAATATCATTATGAATGTAACACGAAAAGAAAAAAGAAAAAAGTTAAAAAGGATAGCTTCACCTAGATTCTACTTTTAGATAAACAACAATAAATGATCTGTCTAAGAGAGAAAAATAAAATAAAAGATGAATGTTGCTGAATAAAAATTATCTTTGCAAAAATAATAATAATTTGATATTACAAATAATATGTAGTTATAATAGTGAAATTATTTTTTTCTTTCCATCATGTCAATCAACAATATCCGAAGAGAAAAAAATAAAATAACTTTAATATTATAATTATATATTACTTACTGTACATAATTATTATTATTTTGTATGAGATAATTTTTTTTCCAGTAAATATTTTCATAAAATAAAATAAAGAAACCATTTGGATGAGCCGTGAGACTCCATTACATTCATGCCCCCTGCATACATGTACAGACAGGTAAGACAACTAGTTCAAGATTGTGGTGAGATTCAGAAGCATCAATGATGAAAGTGACTCCCATTCACAGATTGCAATAGGGTTGAGAGGTCACTTCTTTTATTTTATTTTTTTCCCGATTGTAAAGAATCTTGGAATACACCACTCCAAAAGCTAGCTCAAAGGGTGGGAGTGCCCAAGGCCTTATAAAGATCACATTAGTTGTTTATCCAACCAATGTGTGACTATATATCACAACACCGATCGTTTGCGTTGTGTTGTCCTGATCTTTTTCAGCAGGGAGGATTATTTCATCACGAAATAATTTGCATTGACAAATTTGTACTTTGAAATGAATGAGCCCTTTAAATTATTTTTCTTCTGTTATAGTTGTGTTTCTCTTAAGGCCATTATCATATGCGCTGTGCGCTGGTCTAGAAGGTCATACCATCTCCGTCTTCTATAGATGTAGAAGTATAAATGCCGGAATGGAAAAATAAAAAATAAAAATACTGTTATGGTCCTAATCTAAAGTGGTTTAAGAAGTTAAATTATACTGAAAAAAAATCGCATAATAAAATACTTTTTTTGAAAGGAAATTTTTTCTTGAATGCTTGCCGACAAGCATCACATGTGACAAGAGTCAAATTTGGTAAACACAAAACATTTATAATCTAAAGAAGATTATAAAAGTCCTAAAAATTTATAGATAAAGAAATCATGCATTAATTAAGGTACTGAGATTGACTAGTTGTAAATGGTTAAATAATTTACATAAGATTATAAATACAATAGTGTCATCGTTGTATATAGAAAAAAAGAAATTATGGCACTGAATAGAGTTAAACAAAAAAAAAGTTCGGAGAGACACGTGTCATAACAAAAATGTCTAAATTTGTCTCATGCGGAACTATTAAATTGGATAATGTTAATTTAAAAATTACATAATACTTTTTGTATGAATAGTGAAAGATAATTCTATTATAAAAAAATTTAAAATAAAAAAACTAACTTTTAAAATGATTAAAAGTAAAATATAATATTTTTTATTTTATTTTATTTTGTTTTTGTTTTGAATGCGCATAGAAATAGGATTTTACTGTATATTATATATTTTTATTTTTTATTTTTAAAGCTGGATGACCAAAAGTTAGGATACGGTTAAAAGTGGGTCCACTATGCCGCGTTTACTGTGTCGGTGGACCAAAATAGTGACGTTTCACTCGTCAAGTGTAGAGTGGTGTTGTGTTGCGTGTGACAGTAGGTGGGTGCGTTGTCTGATAGTGCGTTTTCCATAGTGTGAGTGCTGAGAGTGAGTGGTATAACTATAAAGTATAAGCGCGGAATTGACATTTGGGACTGCGCGAGGTGTCACGGGACTGGGAGTGTAATTTTAATACAAAAATGTTTCTTGTGAAATTCTAAATTACTATATTAGTTCAAATGAAATAATTATTAGTCAATAATATGTATTAACTTATTTTTAAGTAAAAAATATATTATTAGTCTTTTGATTAATTAGCATACATTATTTTTTATTTTATTTTTTGAACGCTCCACTGGTTTCCGGGGTTTCGCCCTGACTATGTCAAGTCCGACCCGCGTCGGTTACTTAGTATTGGCAGGTGAGTCTTTCAGCGAGGATTTTTTGCATACACAATCTCGAACTCGAGTCACTTAAGTGAACCTAAGTACGTTACCACTTGAGCCAACCCTACATTATTTAAGATACTATTAATTAATATGAAATTCAACTAATTTCGTTTAAGCACATTCCAACACAATTTATTTTATTTTCATAAGAGAACTTTTTTATGTGGCCAGACCAAACTCCAATAAGCATTGTTAAAACATAGAGACTACGTAGAAATGAAAAATATCTATGGTACTACTGTTGTACCATTCACTCAATGCATCTATCCATTAAGAAACGAAGAATGATTGTCATACTTTATGAAAAAGAGATAAAATTATTTTTTTATCCAAACGTCACTTGTTGAATGGCATATATACCTACTACAGATGTACAGAAGATGATCTCGTAGAAACGGTAGGGATGAACATCATCGTAAAAACATAAACGAAACGTGAGACTTTACTTCATATAAAAAAAATTATCTAACACATATAAATCTAAAACACATCAATACATAAATCACCACAAATTTGAGTCCATACAAAGGAAATAGAAGATGCTATATTAACAAAGGAAAATTTAAGTTCGTAAGTCACCACAAAACAGAGATGTGAATAAGGTTCATTTCTGGTTTTCTTAATTTGGTGAATTTTTTTTTTTTAATACTTAGTTGACTCGATAAACTCGTCGAGTTTACCGAGTTGACTCGTCGTTTCAACCTAGTCAACCCAATTTTCATTTCTACCATATTTTTAACATATTTTTTGACCTATAAATGTATAAATAGCCCTTTCTACTGAATCAACTCAACGTTTTAATAACACATCCAATGAGGTGGCAAACCAAATATTCTCCTACTCCCAATCTATTAAAAAATGAGTTAACGTGTTCCACCTTGCCACCAACATACTCTATTATGCCAATTCACCTATACATTAGTAATGTGAATTTTTTTTCTTCAAAACTTATGTTGCTTAGAGAAGGAAATGGTATCAAATGAAGACTAAAAAAGTATAAAAATATTAATTACTAATATTTTATTTTTTTTAAGTAGCTAACAGTTTAACTTGCTTTGCGGCGGATTCAACCTATGTTGACCCACATTTATGCAAGTGGGCTTAAACGGATTGGTGAGTTTGGATTTCTAAGTTCCAACCACCATATGTGGCGAGTTAAACGGATCAACCTGACATATTAGATCCATTTTGTCACTTAAAATAGTTGTGATTCCTATGAATAAGTGGATAGATCCAAATAATAATAATAATAATTCAATTTATGTGTTGTGAACCTGCCACTCTAACACTTGTGCTCCCTGAAACTAACAAATATTGATTGGCCATTTGTATATGTTGGTTGTTCGTATCCCTCCTTGACCTCAAATAATTTATTGGCCCGATCAAATTAATAATTCATTTCATGTTTTCCTTCACTGCTATGTATATGAATCTCTTTACTTCTTTTGTCAAAATATTCATCAAATTCACTATAAGTGCACTTCACCAATGCTATTATTTGAAGATTACTTGCACATTAAGAACCATGTTACACAGTCTAATACATTAATCATCATGTAAGCAAACCTTTGACCCTCCACCAATGTAAGTTATCGAATTATTATCGTATAGATATAATCTCTCAATTTAAAAGAATTGAAATGAAATTATTCAATTGAATATTGATCTGGAAAACTATATAGGCCCATAAGATTCAAGACCCGGAAAGGGCCTAAGAGGCGTAATGATCTCATAACGCAAGATGCATGAGTCAGGTATTGCGCAAGTTATAATAATAAGCCACCTTATATAACTTAAAGCTAAGGAAAGGCTTTGCAACAAGCTGAGTTCCATCGCGCATAAAGACCAACGCAAGGAAGACAGTTCCAACTTGCCCCCACTCTAGGAAGACAGGCAAATTTATAAGCTTATAGTCAGAAGGGCACCAGCTGAGACTGAAAAGTCTGCAACCCACAATAACTAATAAGAATGCATGTCGTTACCAAAGGCGACATAAAGCTTGCTATAAATATGAAGGGTAGAAACCCAGATATGATCATTTTATTTCCATTGAATATAACAATAAACCTAGCATGGATATTGAGTTGAGCGTCGGAGTAGCCTTGCAGGTACCCCAAGTTACTTCCATTGCACTAGAATCATTCAACAGCCTTCATATACACATTGAACATCTCAAGCTCATGAAGTACAATATACAACCCAAAGTCTTCATCTTTTAACCGTGTATGATATAGCTCATCCATATTAGACTGGTTTGATCAGATATTAAAATTAAGGTCACTATATGACAATTTCCCCCCGATAATGAGTCACTTCTGTATACCATAGTGCAAAGGACCATTGTACCCAAAATCATGATTTTTAATTATTTCAGGAATAATAATTAAGAGAAGCAAAATTATCCGGATGACCATTATACGATAATTCATTGTGAAATTCGTCTTAGTTAATCACATATTTGTTTAGGGAAAAGTGTTTATTGGATAATATTATCTCCAATAATTTCAAAACGATGACATGAAGTTAAGAGAAAAAATGCAAGGTATTTTAAAATTTTTACTTTCCCCTTATATCGTGAATTTTATTGTAATACACTGTATATTTTTTCCTCAAACCTAAAAAAAATAAAATGTGTCGTAGTTGATAATTTTGTTGGGTTTTTGCTTTTTTACTTAAGTTAAATTGGACTAAGAGTATGAGAAAAACCCAAAAAATATAGAGTCCAAAGAACATAGGGTTAGGGTTTCTTGATACCCATAGAAATACCATCACTTTAGTCATCAGCCTCAAGGTCATTGAACGTAAGAGGTAAACTCGAATTTGAAAAAGTGCCCACACACTTCCCCCCTCAATGATAATTTGAAAGATTTACCAGAAACACGATACACGAGGAGATCTCTCATAGATCTAAATTACAAGAGGTATGCCCTATATGTAAGAAAGACGATGATGATTCGGTAAGCATACAAATATACTAAGTCATAAATTGCTTTCGCAAAAATCCAATTATTCCTTCAAATTTTATCTCCTATTACCGAAAAATTGTTAAACCCTTTATTTTGTTGAAATCTGATGTCTATCTTACATAATAGGTTATGCTTTGCTGGAACTTAGAAACTAAGGATGGAAAAAAAATTGAATAAGAGTATAAAATAATATAAACATGATAAAATCATATTTGTTATCTTATATTCGATACACACTAAATAAATAACTTGATTGAATGATGTTATTTTATCCCATATTTAAGGTGATGATGATATTAAAATATAAATATATAATATAAATAAACAAAAATATTTTTATAATATATATGTATATATTAATTGATTTTTAAACTTGTTTTCTTTTAATTTAGTTATACATTAATTTTTATTTTAAATTATAAAAATTCCTAAAAATCAAAATTATAGATAAAATATAATAAAATACATAAAATAATTTAGGGAAAGTTATACTTACCATTTACCACAAACTAAGTTAACCATTTCTTACCATTTTTTTATAATAGTTATATAGTGGCGACTAAAACATGATAGAAAGAAGGCTGAAAGATATTGCCTAGCATTTACCCGAATAGGGATGAGTTAAACTTAACACCGATGGAGCATCTAAGGGAACCCATAAATGGCTGCGTGTGGAGGGGTGATAATAGATTGTGCAAGTCATTGGCTAAATGGATTTTCGTATTGGTTGGGCCATTGTAATGCTATAGTGGCTGAGTTATAGGGATTTTGAAGGGTATCCAAATGGCTTGGGAATGAGGTTGGAGAAGGGTGATCATTGAAAATGACTCCGAAGTTGTTGTTATGTGGCTTTCCGGTATGGGTAGGCTAGCTTGCGAGTCCCACCTTGTTACTCGCATTGGGGCATGGATGGAGATGGATTGGTTAGTGAGATCAACCATACATATAGGGAAGGAAATTATTGTGCAAATTAGTTATCTAATCTCCCGCTAGAAAATCTAGCACGAGAATAATTATTTTGTTTTTTGACCTCTAACCTAATGTTTATTTACTGTACTTAGCTGATTTAGGTGGCATAGGTAGGCCACGTTGTATTCCTTCTTCTTAACATGCTTCGGGTGTCCCCTTTTAGGATACCCAAAAAAAAAAACATGATGGAAATAGGATGTTAAGGGAGAGAGTGGAGGAGATCATAAGAGAGAGAAAAAATTGATATCAAATATTAATCGTTGATTTGATTTAATCTAACGATTATAAAAAAAGTGGTAAGAAGTAGTAAATTCAATTGGTGGTGAGTATAATATCTTCTAAATTTTGTAAAATTAAATAATTTATCTTTACAAGTTAAAGTTTTTTAAATATAAATTATAAAATATTCATCAATATTGATGCCATGTAACTCGTGGTGGTTAACCCCAAGGTGTAGCTCAGTTGACAAGCGGACTGCAACTCAAAGGTCGGAATTTGGTGGTTGATAAAGTCATGGTTCAATTCCTACGAGAAACACTTTGGGACCAATGGTGAAAATCTTCTCGCTTCAAGCCACGAAGGAATTAGTCTTATCCTACGGGTGGGGACACCTTGAGTTTAGTCACACACAAAAACTCATGGTGGTTGTGGACTCGTGGGAACTGATAACTCTCCCAAGTGAGAGTTAATTTAGTATTTTTATGATGAAATTGTTGCATAAATTCCATATAAGTTGACCTCTTTGCATGATAATTGAGCTAAATATTATATATTTATGATTAAATGCTTTGAGATGACTAAGTATGGAAAATAAGACAATATCCCTTGATTTTATGTAAGAAAAGATGACTTATTGAGTGTTTATCTTTGCAAGAAAAGTTGATGTAGGAATACTGTAGTAGAGAAGCTGACGATGCTATGATATAGCAACATTACAGCATGACAGCATGGATAAAGGAACAACCGAACTTTTGGAATTCAAAAGTTAGTTATTCTTCAACAACACGCCAGCAAGCAAGGGAAGCTTCTAAAGATTCAACCTTATCCCAAAGTCACGATAGTCAAGGATGAAATTCAAAGATTGAAGTCTTATCCTAGAACCCCAAAGAACAAGGATAACAACCTTGGTTCGATCAACAACAATTGGCACAAGAAAATCCATGAAGATAAAGAACTTATCCAAATAAGTGTCAACAAATCCGAGAATCCCAAGGAATAAGGACAACAAACTCAGCTCACATTCGGTCAACAACAACATTGACACAAGAGTTATAAGAAGATCAAGATCTTATCCAAGAAAGTGTCAACAGCCCAAGAATCTAGGGATACGATAAGGCTGCAACAACAAGGTTCATAAAGTCTCACTCCTAACCCAACAGCTCAACTACCCAACCACTCTCTTATATAAAGAGGGACTCCCTCACGAGTAGAAGAGAGTTCGGAACACGGTTTTGAGGAGAGTTCAGAGGCAAGAAAAGACATTTTAGAGAAGGAGAGTAAGGTTCTTGGAGGAAGAAGAGTAGTGCTGGAGCAGTGCCACAGCAAGGCAATGACAATGTTTTCCTACAATAATTGTTTCCATCTTCTTTTCTATTTTTCAATGAATCATTTCTGTCTTTTTTCCGGTTTATTTAATTCCATCATGAGCTAATTTGCTCTATGGGTTAGGTGATAAAGCACCCATGTTGTGATATTGAGATGTATGCCTAAACTTTGTTTATGTTAATGTTTAATTAGTTATTCGACAAGTTTGCTTAATCTTATTCATGTGTGCATGTTGAGAGATACATATATGATATTGAGGAGGTTGAGGCTGAGAGGTTTCTGAATCCAGACCCTTGTTGAATTATGCGGATTAATTAGGTTAATTATAACTTGATTAAGTTGTGGGTAGAGACATCATTCACACCATATAGCCTTGAACTTGAACGTGAACAATTCAGTGATTAGTTTGGCCATAGAGATGTGAGAATTAATTATTGGGTATATATGTTAGGTTGGTCAAAAGCCCCGGCATATATTAGTGTTCGGCTACTAGTTAAACATTGATATAGCATCGTTAAAACATCGTTTTCAGTATTGTTGTATCAGGGAAATTGATCCTGACCTATATCTCATCCATCTTCTTAATACCTATTATTTTAGTTTACTGCTTTCGTAGTTTTAATTGTCTTTTATCTTACAACCTAATCATCACAATCAATCATTTTACCTATTTTCTTCACTTAAATAATCATTATTTAACACTTATCTCCATGGGAACGATACTTGGACTCTCACATCCCTTCATTACTTGTGACACGTCCACTTGCGTATTTGTGTAGAAGAATTAATTGATTATAAATTGCACAACAGGAACGGCGAGCGACGATGACCGACCGATAAGAAGATTATGTTTATAGCTAGAATATAATTAGCAGACTAAATAATGGTGGCTCGGTTGGCGCATGAGAGCTACTGTCGGATGAAAACTTGTGTTCGATTCTTCCAGTATCATCTTTAAGAAGGATTTAAAGTCTTAATTTAGGATTCACCCCAAACAAGATTGCCACCTATAAATTAATACCTGTGGTTTATGAAAAAAAGCGAATCTAATTAGGGGTAAGTTATATTTACAAATTTTTTTATTACAAACTTTACGAATTATAGGATGTACTATATGGATGGTACATGCTCAAGTAAAATATACAACCTATATTTTCACAAATACACACACACACACACACACATATATATATACAACCTATAATATATTGTATGATTTATAAATAAAAAGTTTATGAATATAAGATTGCTTATATAATTAATATGATAATTTATTTTATCATGTCATCTTTTTCATAAAAGATATTTTTCTCAATATTCAACAGTTGAAGTGCGAGGTGGCATCTTTTTCATAAAAGATATTTTTCTCAATATTCAACAGTTGAAGTGCGAAGTGGCGCTTTTTTTCAAAAAATTGGAATGTGCTGCATGGTAACGATTATTTAAAAAATAAATAATTTTTATTCATGTACTTAAAAAGTATTTATATAAAAAAAATGTGTGATAACACAAAACAAAAAAATTGTATTTAATAAATAATATATATATTTAATGTTAATAATAAATTTTATAATATTAATATTGGAAAAAATATTCATGCAGTTAATGCAGATAAATTATTTACATTTATTCCAAAAATGACGTCATTTTGATATTGAAATTTTAAAAAATTATAAATATAAAGACTATTATAATCCTGAAATAAATTAAAATTAAAAAAATACCATGATTTTCGCTCAAAACGACGTTGTATTGGACAAACTACAAATAACTTATCTTGTGTCAAAGAATTAAAAATAAATAAAATTGTGTGAAGATAGTAGAAGAACCACTCCGCCATAAAATGGATAATTATTTCTGTACATTAAATATATATAATTGGGTATAATTTTTTTCTTAAAAGAAAATTTTCTTCCCACATAATCTATATCTTTTTAAGTATTTATCATCAAGTTTTAATTTTTTTTTTGAACAGCATGTGGCGCAATAAAAAAGCACTCCTTAAAACGGCATGCTGCAGTGCAGGACTTCTGCCCTACAAATCTACAACATGTACTCTGTACAAATTATCAATGAAAATTTTATATATCTTAAAAAAAAAAGTTTGTCAAATTTTTTTTCAATATGGAAATTAAAATTTTGTACACACCCTTCGATTTACGTGCTAATATGGATCCTACATATAGTTTTTTAACAATAATACCAAAAATTTATTAGCGGTGCAGCCTGCAGGAGTGCAGGACTTCTGCCATACAAATCTACAACATGTGGTCTGTACAAACTATAGATTGTGCTCATTTTGCATAATCTTACCTTACAAATTTTATAGTATACTTCGTAAATCTCCCGTCGTGGGGTACATGCTTTGCTAACATTAATGGGAATATTCCTCTCCATTTTAATTTTTTTTTTTTTAAGCTTCTATATGCATTTTTTTCAGGGGGCGGGGGTTTATTATATATATGCGTTATTTATAATAATATCATATTTGTTAAATCCTGCCCGGACCCGAGTACCTTTTATGAAGATGCGTATTTAGGGTTTTCGGTTCAGGTTTTAGGGAAAAAATATATATTGATATTATATGAGAATCTAAATGCGTTATATGCCTATCTAGTTTTCTTTTTAAAGGGATACGTACCATTCAGTAATTGAAATTGAAATATCATTTTCTTAACCGTTCTTAAACCTGTTGCACGCTTTGCAAGGTCACGATCTTGAAAATATAACCATAGAACAATTTCAAAGGCCAAGGAATCTATTTTCTTCCACCGTAGGTAACACATAATTTTGGATGGAGATTAAGCAAAGAATTTGGAAAGTAACGTTAAGGGCGCATAATCATGCGTGGATACCGGATAGTCAATTATTCAGGTAATTGCTGGAGTTTAATTTCAAACCACATGCTTAATCATGGTTGAACATTTGGAGATCTGCGATTGACAATTGCAGCTATAGAAAAATAAAACAAGTGCGCTTATTTCATTTGTCCACATGGGCATTGGCATGATACGAACAGCTTACAATTGCCAAAAGCTCCCAAATTTAATTTCTATCATTTCGTTGAAATTGATAATTATAATGGCCATAGAGTTCATTGGAGAATGGAACCCTTTATAAAATGGACCTCCCTACCACATACATATAATAAGAAGGTCAAAAATTTACATGTGACTAATGACTATAGCCCTGTTGGAGATCTACTCAGTTGCGGCTAATTATATATATAGAGGCATAATATTGGTATCAAATTTTAAAATTATTATGATAAAAGTTAATGTGTTTCATTACAAAGAGAAGAGAAAAAAAGATTAGTGAGACTCACTCACAATTATGTGAATATGGCATAGAAATTTTATTTTGTAGCAAAACAAAAACATTAAACCATACACACACATATATATATATATATATATATACATATATATATGAGTTCGCTTTTTCTGCAGTGACTATAGATAGGGCTGGCAACTTTACATCCTTTAAAATGACACACACTTTTCCCATATATATATATATATAGGGAAAAACCCGCTCAAAGCAGCTTGAGATAAGCAGCCCGAGCCCAGTTTTTGATAAAATGGGTTGATTGAATCCGACCCGTTTTATGAATGGGTTGGTGAATTAATGAAGGGTAAAATAAAAAATATATATAAAAATAAAATACAAAAAATTAAATTTTGCATAAAAACACATAAAAAAATTGCATAAAAACATAAAAAAATCTGCATAAAATCCTGATGTGCTTATGAAACCAAGAAGATCAGTGTTTAATAATCTACATATAAATATGCATCTTTCGATCCAAAAATAATAATAAAAAATAAAATCGTATCAAGGTAAAACACAGTAACAAAGTGTTGTATGAGCAGTCCACAACAATTCGAAAAAGTCACTTGCATGCAGAGAAATCTAAGACACGGAGATATATATATATATATGGGTAACCTACAAAAAAAAGGGGCTTGCCATAGCCCGCCCCGTGACGGGCCGATCTTTTTTTCTCTGACGGGTTTGAAACACATTTTTTAGGCTGGTAATTTTAAAATTTCAACCCAGCCCGCCCTGTTTGGCGGGCGGGGCGGGCCAGCCCGGCGGGCTCAGCCCATTTTGCCAGCCCTCACTACAGATAAGTTATATGCAGTAAGCCCAATATGACGTTGTTTTAGGGTGGAAATCATGGTATTTTTATAATTTTAATTTATTTTAGGGTTACAATAGTCTTTATATTTATGATTTTTTAATATTTCAATACCAAAATGACGTCATTTTGGGAATAAATGCAGATAACTTATCTGCATTAACTGCAGAAACATTTTTCCCTATATATATATAATAATTTTGTTTTGTAGTAAAAAAAAAGATATTGTTTTGAGCTCAATATCGATAAATTATCTACATTGACCGTAGAAATAGTGAAATGTAGAAAGAGTGAACTAATAATAATAAGGGAAAATGTTTATAAAGTAACTTTAGATAAGTTTATTTAAAGTTATCAATTTTTTTTTTGGTAATATAAAGTTATCAATTTTAATTATGTATTATGGGTAGTATATACTTATAATACGAAAAGTTTTTTTTCTTTTCTGGATCACATTAGTTGACATAAAATGTTAATTTTTTTATATATTATAATTATGTATTACTGATAATATATAATTAAAATTGATAATTTTAAACAACTTCTATAAACTAGAAAAATATAATCCTAATAATAATAGTAGTAGTAGAAGAAGAAAATTTGCTTACAAAACAAAAAGAAGAAGAAGAAGAAAATTACGTTTTTCGCTAACTGGGACGACAATTGACTCGTTGGACTGTTTGTTGGTCAAAGTAGAAGAGCAGTCGATAGTTTTTTTTTTTTTTTTTTGAAGAACAGCGCGGTCGCTACTCGCTAGCTTTCGTAATTCTTATTTTTGCAATATTGTTGATTTGAGATAGTAATGTCAACACCATCAATTAATATTAAAGAGAAAAAAAAAAACAGAAAAGAAAAAAATCAACTATAAGTGAAAATTCAACGTGCCCTTCCATAAGTGCGAGCCTACCTATGACATTAACTTTAGAATTTGTTTGCTAGTTTGGAGGAGAAGGAGATGAAGGGGGAGAGAAGAAGGAAATAAAGGATTTTTTTTTTCTTGTTTGTGAATTAAAAATGGGAAAGGAATAACAACCAAAGTTTTAAAATGTTACTAACAGCGCGCTCACCGTTAGATCGCTTAGATCTAATTTTTATATTTATTTGAGATGGATGTCAACACCAATTAAATTTAAAGTCACAAAAGTGAAAATAAATATAAAATATTAAACTTTTGACAATACAAAGATGAAAATAAATATAACCGTTTAAAAAAGATTAGTAATTGGTAGTAACATAAACTTGGTTGTTACAATATCATTTCCCATTAAAAATACGGTAAAAGAGAAAAAGAGAGTATTAGTGAAATATTTTCACAATTTTATCATTTTTAAAAAAATTATAATTATTATATTTTACAAATGAAATGAAATTTTAATTTTTTTAAAAAGTTATTTATTTACTTTTTACACTATTAAAAAAGATTAATTTTTTGACCGAATTTTTCGTTGCAAAACATGAAAATCTCGTCCAGAAATACTTTTTCCACACATTTTTTTCCTTCAAAATATGCTTTGTCCAAAGTCGACAAAATATAGTATCCGTAAACATTTTTGATGAAAATAAATCTACATAAAATATTTTGGCGAAAAATAATCCATAAAAAATCTTGCTTTTCCATAAAAATAAATGAAGCATTATATTTAATGATTTCCTTCGAAAATCTTTACACTGATTGATGATTTTTTTTTTTTTATAAATTTTAACGAAAAAAATTCCATTAGAAAATCTCGACCGAAAAATAAATTTTGTCAAAAATTTGGACAAAAAAAAAATGAGGACGGATTCGTTTACAAATTTTTTTTTTGAATTTTTTTACAAATTACATTTTATTCTCCCGTGAGAATATAGTGTAACCAGTATTCTCCCGGGAGAACATAGAGTAGTTTGTAAGCAAAAAAGTTTATAAATATAACCTGCCCAAAAAAAATTCCTTAAAAAATTTGCAGAGATAAATAACACGGGGAGATTTCACGCGAATTGATGACATATTTTATTTTTTTGAAATTTATGACACGAAAAATTATGTCAAAAATTTTTGTAGGGAAAGAACAGTTGAAAATTTTCATGGAAAAAAATTCATGTCATAAATTTTTGAATGAAAAAAAAAATCCTGTTGAAAATTTTAACGCAAATTGATGACGTGGATTGGTTTTGCGTGTTTTTTTTTTCAAAATTTTTAACGAAAAATATATTTCGTCAAAATTTTTAATGAAAAAAATGTTCGAAATTTAGTTTCATTCAAAAGTTTTGACAAAAATAATTTCATAAATATTCTAGACAAAAAAATTTTCATAAAAAGCTTCGACGGAAAAATAATCCATAAAAAATTATTGATGGAAAAAAAATTCTATTGAAAAGTTTTGACGAAAAAATAATTCCCTTGAAAATCTCGATGAAAATATTTCCGTCAAAGTTTTCAACAAAATTTAAATTCCGTCAAAAATTTTGACGGAATTTTTTTCGTTGAAATTTTTCGTTAGTTATCACGACCAAATATTGTTTTGTTTCTATTTTCAATGGAACTTTTTTTAGTATTTATTTTCGACGGAATTTGATTTTTGTCGAAAAATCCATCACTATTTTTTGATGGATTAATTTTTGTCGATAAATTATGTCAATTTTTGGAATTTTTCTTGTGTCATATATAAAAAAATATTCGCATTTATTTAATTTTCACTTTTTATTGCTAAAGGCAAATAAGTAATTTGTAATATTTCCCCTCAAACTCCCTAAATTAGGAGAACCTTAAGAAGGATTTTAGAGGATTTCATAAAAGTTCTCAATTCACTTTTTCAATTTTTTAACTCACAAATAAGAGATATGTATAAATAAAATTCTCTCTCCTTCCCATTTTCTCCTAAAAATGACTACCAAATAATACCTTAAAATTTCAAAATTGTGTAGGTGGAACTTGCCCAACCCGCTGCTAGCTAGGGAACTTTTTATCTATACCCTTTTTAAAATTTCTCTTTGTTCTGATCTTTCTGTTTCTTAGGAGAATGCTTGTGTGGTATCCTTAATTTTTTATATTATGCACTGACTTGTTTTGCATGTAATTCTGAAAAAATGCAGTTTAGTATTATAGTATCTTGCTACTGTAGGTAGAACTGTAGTTCCAATTGGAAGTATTGGCCTATCTACTGACGAGCGAGTACTTTTGAATACTCGATATTGTTAACAATTCAGCTATGTGGTTGAAGTAATAATTCAATATGATATTATCCTGGTACCAGCTTACAATATATAGCGGAATATAGCCTTTCCAAGAGCATATTTTGGAAACGAAGCTTTAGAATAAGCGAGCGGCACATTCGATTCTCAATCTCTACATGAAAAACCTTGAAACTTGTGTGGATGAGATTCAATGTACGTTCCCTGTGCAAAGTGACAAAATTTAGGTAGGAAAATCGGCCCCAAGCAATATTTGCCCTTTTGCCCCGGTAACTAATTAATAGTACTCCTTTAAAAGCAACACATTCACGTAGATGCATTTTTGTGATCCATTCCCATACCGCATAGACCCCTCTGATTAAAGTACTCACACTTGCATAATTTACCACTGCACATGTGCATCAAATCCATTTAATTATTGACCCAAAATGGACGCAAACATCAGGCCAACCTTGTCCTTGCGAGTTGTGACTCAATGTATTGGATCTGGATCCTCTCATGTGAAAATTCACATGATCATGTCATGCGTAGAATCATAACCATACAAAAATAGATCAATGATAATAAAGAAGAAGAGAGAACAAATATTAAAATAGATAATTACGAAATCATAAGTGTTGATTTACTTTTATATGGTTATGATCTTCCCAGATGATCCTATCATGTTTTTGTTCCACATGACCATCCATTTCCCAATGTATCTTACCACTCCCACATATTGTCTTGGCAGCCATTCCTTCGAATGTCTCACTCACCGATATAGTACATCACTAGCTAGATGACTTATGTGTGTCTTCTTTCAATAAATCAATCATTTCACGATAGCATCAGGACCCCGCGGTGCATGTGACTGCTTATAGTATCATTACTTCACTTGATTTGATGCTTTAGTATAAATCTCAAGGAAAAAGTGTGTATAATTTAAAAGGACGTAAAATTGTGTTATTTTAAGAGAGAGTAAGAGATAGATAAATGAGGAGAGAGTTGACAAAAAAATAAAGCTGTGGGTCCCACCCACATCTTTGTGAGAGTGAAAGGATATAAGTTGTGTCATTTAAAAAAATAAAGATTTTTTTTCCAAATCTTAATCCCAAAATAAAAAGTACAAATTTTTCTTAAGAGCAGCCATGTACAACAATGGCCTCTCATTACGTGCAAATACAAACTACTTATTAAGTCATTTTATCAAGTAAATTAACTTGAGTAAATCATCTCTCAAATTAAGCACTTGCATATTGTTAAACCTCTGTATACATGTATGTTAATCATTAATGCATGTCATTTTCACATAACTAAATGCGTTTTAAATCATGCATCTAGAAACGGGTTATGGATGGGGACAAGATGTCATGATGGAAGAATGGGTATCAATAAATGCAGGCTCTCATCGACGAACATGGATAAGTATTCTCACGTCTGTATCTCGTACTCTTTCAAACCTCCAACTTTCGGCCCACCCTTGAAATTTTAAGGACCAAAACATAAATTAAAAAGGAAAAGCTTACTTTAAAAGCTGTCAGTATTGTATGCTTTTCTAAGGAAATAGTCTTCTACACATGTCACCTCGTATTTATGCAGTTGGTTTTAACTAATTTTACACAACATTTACATTTTTTACATGGAGTGATATAGTCGCAAGTTTCTTTTCTAAAAAACTTTCAAGCATGATGTTAATGGGTCTCAACCAGTGGCAAGATTTTGTTTTAGTTGGTGCAAAATATTTTGACACATTACCATGAATTCTAGCATACTTATCTAAATAGTCATCAAGATGCTGCATAATTTCATAATTTATCAAGAGAGTGTATAAAGTCATAAAGACGATTCAAATAAACATGAAAGATCAAAACACTCAAAGGCATTCCACTCTAACAAACATATCTTCACAAAATAAAATCAATCAAAAGGGAAAACTAGAAAATTTCAGAATAAAAAAGCACTTATTTAAGAGCAAATATCATTAGGGTTTCTAACTTTGAGATAACAGCAAGCAAATAAGAAGACATTGTTAGGGTTTCCAACTCCACTCAGAACGTATTAGGCTATTAGCTGGAAGAGAGAGCATAGATAGGGCCAAATTTTAACTTTAGAAGGGGCCAAATAATAATTACTTATAAAATTATATATAATAATTTTTTTAAAAAAAATCAGCAGGGCCCAAGCCCATCTAACCACAACGTGGCTACGCCACTAGTCTCAACTATTATTTTTTTAAAAAGTTATAATATGAAATAATATTTTCTTTTTGGGTTTGGTGTTTATCATTTTAAATGATATAAGTTATGTCATTTTAGGAGAGAGATAGACACAGAAAAATGGAAATCATGGGAGAGAGAAAGTTGATGGTTTTTTTAATTTAAAATTTAAATAATTTTTTTTTCTGTGTCTCTCTTTTAAAAGGACAGAGTGTTATGTCATTTGAAATGACAAACACTTTTTCCTTTTTTTTGCTATGATTCATCGATACTTCAAAAAATCTAAAGTGTTGTGTCTGATATTTTTCGACACTCCTGATACTTCGACACTTCCTGAAACTCCAATATACATTGCATAGACTCAAAAAAGTGTTCAATGGTTGTGTTTTGTGGAATTTTTTAGTTCCAACTATTAATTTTTTTCGGATTATAAATAGCATTTTATTGAATTTAATATAAATATTTGGGATATCTTATGTTTTTTTTGCAAAATTACTGGGTATTATAAGTTTAGCTTTAATTTTTTGTTAAATTATTTAATATTAAATATATTTTTTTGTTAAATTATTAAATATTAAATATAATATACAATATAATAATTAAAAATATTATTTAATATCAAAATATGTCATAACCTCCTGAAATCTAATATTTTTTAGAAATAATTTGTGGGAGTGTCGTAATTCATGTCTGTGTCAGCAACATAAGTCATTGTAATAGAATTTGTTCAGAAAATAAAATAAACCCTATCATCCTATCTGACCGTGATAAGGTTGGGTTTGTTTAGGTTGATAATAGAAAATTTTCTCTACCCAAGTTGATTAAAATTAATATGTTCGATGTTTATTTTTATCCAAAACTAATTTAACTCAATCCATGATCTCTTCTATCTCAGTGATACTATTACATTAAAAAGAAAAAACGAAAAAAGAAAAAAAGGAGCTAAAAGCATGTATACCATAATACAGTATCGCCGACGTTTAAGAATTGTGAGTTCTGAAACAAAATTTTATAATATTTTAAATTTTACGTTAAAGTACCAAAAATCACCAATTTGCCACTTACTCTAATAAAACGTCCCTTTTATTTTCATTTGAATTCAAAATACAGAACGAATCATTATATAAGTTTATCTAAAGTTGTGGAAATATTTAGCGTATGCGCATGCAAATGCAATATATAATTGTAATCATGTAACGTTCCGGGCTCTGAATCTAGTTACCAGATTCTTCTGTGAATGTGATGGGGTCCCAAAGTCAATTAATTACCACCGATCGACCTTAGTCATGGATCTGGCAGATCTAAAGTTTTTGGCCTCTTACTCAATTCTATTTTACATTCTGTATATAATGATTAGGATTATAAAATCTAGTTGACTTCTTAATCAATTACCAGCAAACACTTATTTTGAAGTGGACTCGAGTAATATATCATTTCCGGCTTTGGGCTTTGGGAAAGAAATTGTTGACTGCTTTGGGCTTTCCTTGGATCTTAAACCTTTGAGAATCCACTGGCTCAAAACTGCATAGCTTGCCTGACTTTTTTGTAGTTTAAGTCCTATGTCAGTACAATCAACACGAAGCATTGGTTAAAAACACAAAGAAAGAAAGTAAAAAATATAGATTGGGGTGAGAGAGGCTCGAACTCTCGACCTCAGGATAACTCAGAAGCTATGAGACCTACGCGCTAGCCAACTGCGCCACCACCCCAGTGCTTCTAAGCAAATTGGAAAATATTAAATCATAACTTTGATAGGAAACAGGTTTTGTCTCGGTTTTTGCAGCTAAAGCAGACATGTTCGGTCGGTGAGGTTTAGTTTAAGCCCAACCACAATTTGAGACCCAGATTTGCAGATGTGCAAAGCGGCCCTTAAATCCATTCAAAGCCTTTTTTTTTGTGTGGTGAAAACCATTCAAAAGCCTTTAATCAGTCGCATAGGTCATCACCTCTTGTAATTGCTGAAGCTTTTTGAACTTGGTTATGCTTTTCTTGAATTAGACATTAGAGTTACATATTATAATACAAGGTAAACGTCCGCTGTAGAAAACTTTAAAGAATTACATGAAATTCATAGTATTGCTTATGCCAAAAATATGTAAGTATATTACTCTTTCATTTTTCATTATTTTATCTAGGCTCCAAAAATACAGAATAAGGAAAACAATAAATTTTGAGGTAAATTACATTACAAATTTGTAGAGACTTTGAACCCTTAAAATTACATAAATTAGGGTTTATAAAAAATGTCGGTCCTTCATATTTGCTCAACAAAAAATAATTGTTTTAGTTCCGACCACAGAAATATTGTTCTTTTGGGTTCCCATTTAAAACTATTAACTTGAAAATGCCCCATTATTAATTTAGGGGAAAAGATTTCTCTGGTCACCGGAGATAAAGTTATCTCCAGTGAACTCAAAATAATATCATTTTAGAGCGAAAATCAAGGTGTTTTTGTAATTATAATATATGGCAGAGTTATATTAGTCTTTATCACTATGAATTTTTAATCTTATAACCCAAAATGACGTCATTTTGAGCTCATTGTAGATAACTTTATCTCTGGTGACTAGAGAATACTTTTCCCATTAATTTAACTCAAAAAATGAGTTGAATATATTTTATGATATCATTAACAAAACCACATGTCTATGCTAAATTTGTTTTTAAGAGATGCATGTTAGGTACAAGGGTCGACCTAGGGGGACCAACCCCGCCCTTCCTAAAATTTGATGGAAAAAAATTATATATACAAAATATCATTTTGATAATATTAGTGGATTGTTTGTCCTAAAATTAATCTCTCAAATTAAATAATAAAAAACCCTAAGAAAAAACCCATATCCCCTTACTAGCAATAGTAGAAATGTAAATGCGTCACAAGTCTATCTTAGTAGGTATGACCTCTATGGCTCCAAGACCAGTTCGTATTTTTCAATAAATAATATCTTATTTTTTTAATAAAATAATATATTATTATTTTTAATAACATAATATCTTATTATGTTTTTAAAAAATAATATCTTATAATATTTTAAATTTTTTGTAATCTTCCCTATTCTTGCTTGCTAAATACTTTTTTTTTTCTTAACCCTAATTCCTTTGCTACCACTAATCTTCTATCATCCGTTAAATTTTGCTACTCTTTTGTCTCATTCTCAACTTGTAATCAATTTCAAATCATTCATCTCTCACCATCGATTCTCAAGGCTTTCGCAATTGAAAGTAAGACTTTATTCTTTATATTTTTTGCTTTTTTTGTCTAATAAAATAATATCTTGTTATTTTTTAATAAAATAATATCTAATATTTTTTTTTTAATTTTTCGTAATCTTCCCTTTTCTCATTTTCTGAACACATTTTTTCTTAACCTTAATTCTTTCGCTAGCACTAATCTTCTCTTCTTCATCAAATTTCGCTACTCTTTTGTCTCATTATTAACTTATAATCAATTTCAAATCATTAATCACTTACCATCGATTCTCAAGACTTTCGGAGCTGAAAGTAAGGCTTTCCCAAACTTCCCTCTCCATTATTTTTGAATCCCTTAACCACTGCTCTCCATGTTATCCTTCACTTGTAACAACCTTTTAGAGAAATGGAACCCTTATATATATATATATATATATATATATATATATATATATATATATATATATATATATATATATATATATATATATATATATATATATATATAAAAGGTCATTTGAAATATCTCAGTATTTCATTCACATATGAAAGGTAAATAATTGAAGCAATTTTTTTTTTCATTAAAATTATAACTATAAATTTATAAATAAATAACTATTTTTTTTAAATGAATAAAAGCAAAGCATGAGCGAATTCATTCTCATCCGAACCATGTAATTAGCTATCCATCATCAACTAAGAATAAACACTTTAATTGAATATGTTTAAACATAGTATTTTTCCTTTGATGAATATATTTTTTCCCAATAGCCCAACACAAATACGTTTCTTCATGAAGAAGCTTGTTTTACACAAATACCAACCCAACACATCTAAACTTCACTATCATTAAATCATATTCATATAATCTTATTTGTTTAGACATTTTATCCTTTTTCTTTTCGACGAAAATCACTTCAAATTATTATATTATAAAATCTCTAAGTCATGCATGCATTTTTTTAGGTGGAAGGATATTTTGACAACCAAGTTATGTTACTACCAATGTTACTACCGGTCAATTTCACCTTAGATCAATTATCTTGATCCAACGGTTATATTTATTTCCATGTTTGTATGGTCATGATTTCCCAAATTTAATACTTTATATTTATTTTCAACTTTGTATGGTTATGATTTCCCATATTTAATGCTTTCACTTTAAATATGGGGAATCATGACCATACAAAGATGGAAATAAATACAACCATTGAATCAAGATAATCGATCTAACGGTGAGATTGATTGATAGTCACTTGATAGTAACACAACTTGGTTGTTACAATATCCTTCCCCTTTTTTAGTTAGAAGTCATGCATGCATTTAATATATGTTTTTTTCATAACCCTAATTCCTTTGCTACCACTAATCTTCTCTCATACGTCAAATTTTGCTACTCTTTTGTCTCATTCTCAACTTGTAATAAATTTCAAATCATTCATCGCCCACCATCGATTCTCAAGGCTTTCGCAGCTGAAAGTAAGTCTTTATTCTTTACATTTTTTATTTTTTTTTGTCTAATAAAATAACATCTTGTTATTTTTTTAATAAAATAATTTCTTATATTTTTTTTTAAAATTTTCCGTAATCTTCCATTTTCCGAACACATTTGTTCTTAACCCTAATTCCTTCGCTAGCACAGTAGCACTAATTCTCTCTTCTTCGTCAAATTTCGCTACTCTTTTGTCCCATTCTCAACTTATAATCAATTTCAAATCATCAATCCCTCACCATGATTGTATTGTTTACCATCATCATCATCGAGTCATACATTTCCTGTAAATTTCTAAAAAAGACAATTCCCACTGATTGTATTGTTTGCCATGACTATCAATAATAGTCAAGTACAATCACTTTCACATGTTGCAATTTATCTCCCTAAGCCTGTCTTCACTCATGGGCAATTATATGTGGCATTGTCTAGAGTGAAGAGCAAGCATGGATTGGAGATAAAGAGCAAGCATGGATTGGAGATAAAGATACTTGATGAAGATGACTGCGTAACAAATAGTACCCTTAATATAGTTTATAAGGAAGTATTTCAAAAACTACTGTAGTATATATGGTTCTGTCTTCAAAGAGATAACATCGTTGTTTGGTACAGGTAAAGACACAAAAAATTATTATGCAAGTCTCTTTTACTTATTATTATTTTTTTTGGTAAATCTCTTTTACTTATCTTTGTTGCCATTTGGTTCGACGTTCGGTATTTTTTAACTACTATTTTTTATTGTCATGCATCAATATCAATTCATCACTGTTAATTTGTTATGACCGAGAAGGATTAGTATTTCATGCACAATAGGTACATTGTTAGCTACTATTTTTGCACAAACATTTAGATTATTTCATGCACAATAAATTGCTGTATTGTTATAACAACTTTGATTTGTACTCACAAATTCATGTTTCTTTTTTGATATTTTTCATTCATAGATTATTTATGATTCATTTCAAAGATGGGGAAGCATCACGAGTGCATCACGAAATGAGTTTTATAACTTTTCAAAGTATAGGTTCGACATCTTTCAATTTACCTTCATGTCAAGCACAACATTTAGATATTTTTTGATCACATGTTGCGTGTTTATGTTTATTATACTTGGACTCTATACAGACACATTACATTAAGTTGCAAATCACTTGGATATTTTGAATTTTAATTAAGTCTTTATTAATTAATCTTTTTTATTTTATCATCATCGCGTTAATAATGCATGTTTTGTTACCTGCATAAGTCAATATATTTTATAGTGCAACTCAACATCGTTATTTAATCTGAGACTGAAGAAAGATATATCTTTTTTGTTATTCCTACATCATGCTCTTATATTTTAACAAAAAATATTATTCATAATATTTATTTTAAATTTACGGAAACTTTTATGAGATAAAACAAATCGATTTTTTTCCCTGTGCGTCAGCACGGGTAATAAACTAGTTTATTTAATAAACCAAGTGGCAGAGGACGATATGGACTTAGTACATTTCTTGTTGAGGGTTTTAGTAATTGAAAAAAAGTTAATAATGGAGAAAATTGTGCTTTTCTACACCATGTGAAGTTATCTTAATTTTTGTAATTAATTTCTTTCAAGTTTTTTTTTTTTTTTATATTATGTCTGTATTATATTGTAAGTACTTTTATTTATATTATAATATTTTTTTATTTTTGCTCCCTGTGATAAAAATTCCTGGGTGCTGGTTAGGTAGTTGCTTTTCCTTCCGTGAGAAACTCCATCTTCATGGATAGTATAATTTATGAGATTTTTTTATTCCAATTTATCATGTCTTTTCCTAATATTAAAAATTTAACAATTATTAAAAAAGAGAGGAAAAAAATAAACAAAAATAAAAAGTTAGTATTTTAATTCAATTTTATGATAACGTAAAATTTACACTTTCATTCAGTTATTATATAATTAAAAGAATTGAATTTTCAGGTACTTGCTATTATAGTTAAACTTTTTTTAATCATGTGATAGCATATGATAAAATGGTATTAAATTTTTTTACACTTATGAATCAAAATTAAACTAAAAAACTCACCCGTTCGTGAACGAAATTGGGCCTTAAATGCAACAACGTTTCGGGCTAGAGTTAGGATATCAAGCCTGCATGGGGTGAAGCTATTTTCCAACCGAGACGCAAAGTTGGAGAAAAAAAAAAAAAAACCCGAAAATAAATTATAAATTAATGATTTCACAAGTAGAAATTTTATTATAATAAATTTAATTCTATGGTAAAAAATAACTAAGAACTGCAACTTTAAATTTCATTAATTAAAGATCTCAACTTATTATGATGATAACCAATTAAAGACATTATATGAAAGCATTTCGATAATATTTATCAACTAAAAAAAATTAATTCATATATGCCATGTATTTTGGTTAGGTCATAATTTTTTATTTTCATATTAAGTTGGACATTTCAGTATTTTCAGTATCCAAATAAAAAATTTCAATAAATTTGAAGTCCTTAATAAAAATAGAAGTTCAATATCTTAATTAGTTTGTCACACAATTAAATCCGCATGTAAACTTCACTCAATTATCATCCTCTTTGCCTTCTCTAGAATGATAATTTATTTGAAACCAGATCAAATCAGATGAACAACCGTATGTAAGGAAGTACTGAACATTTATTCTTCTTCTTTAGTTTTTGGGGCTTGAAAGGTGGTAACATGGGCTTTTGGAGATACGAACATAAGTCTGTTTATTTTAATTGGACAGCCATTGCGGGCTTATGAGCTGGTAAACAGGAAACTGTCTAGGATGGTTTTATAATTGTTCTATATAAATTCCACAACTTCATCTTAGAATTTTGACTACCATAGAAAAGGGCAGCTTTTAAGGGATCCTAAATCTCTCTTTTTCTAGTTAACATCTAAGAATATAAGAGTAGTTTTGATATGATCGAGAAAGATATAAAATGCTAGTATATAAAATGAGAAATTATACTCTTATGTTACATAAGACTCCTCTCTTATTTTACACTCATATAAGAAAAATGTGCATATCTTTTCTTTCTTTTTTCTTTTTTTTAAAATTGGTGGGCCCCACTTAATTTATCTCACAATATGAGATAATTTCTCTCATACAACATGATAGAAGTAAAACCCATATAAAATTGGTAGAACCCACCAATGAGTAAAGTTTAGTTGGTAATATAAGATGAATAGGTGGAGAGATAATTTGAGTTTGATTTCTCATCAAATACAATTTTGGAGACCATTAAAGAGTTTTAATCGTAACTAATCCCTGACCCGAGATTATTGCCTTAAGGAGTTGAAAATAAAATTGGTAGACCCCAATGGGAAGTAAGGATGCATCTCTGAGTAATAAAATTTATGTCTCTTTTCGTAACAGCAATTCTGCAATTGAAGAAAACAAAGAGGGTCTAATCTTGGTCCAGTCAATTGATTGTTAATGGGAAAAATGAGGTTGAGGTACGCAATCAAATAGATTGGATTCCTCTGCTATATATCTCTCACTTGCTTTGTGGTGGTTGTTGAATTTGCAGCACTATGGAAGTCAAACTATAAATGAACAAGCTCACGACAGTATTGTTGATTAGATTATGCACCAAACCTCTTCGCAACAGTAAATCCTCTCTAATTTTATCAGTTGCACTTGCAATCATGCAAAAGACAGCATCAATTGCTTACTTCTAGGAGCATTATATGCTGCAAGAAGAAACATGTTTTGGGGTAAGAAGAAATGAAAGATGACTCCCAAAGTGGAAGTCAATAAGGAAGAAGAGATTATCAACGGACGATGACGGCAGAACATGATAACTAGATTTGAAATCATATCTTAAAAATATTAAAATTTTGAGTCCTTTCACTTATATATATATTTTTATTTAACACGTTCTTTCTTAATGCGAGACTTCATCCGTAAAGAATCTTGGGATACACCACCCCAAAAGCTAGCTCGAATGGTGGGAGTACTCAAGGCTTTATAAACTCCACATTAGTTGCACATACAACCATTGTGGGACTATATATCTCAACACGCTCCCTCACACGAGAGCCCATTAGGCTTGAAGAGTGGATGATGCAAGAGGCCCAACCTACCTGTGCTGAGAGAGTCCACAAAAATAAGTGGGGGACGGCGAGGCTCTGATACCATGTAAAGAACCTTGGGATATAATTCTTTATCCCAAAATTCTTTACAATTTACATTTAAATTTTCAACAAATTAATGAAAGCCAGGTTGGGGTGGTCACATATAATGTTTTTGTGCTTCCTAAAATCCCTTGAGCATGAAAGGATGCAGATGGAAATCCAGCTCATACTATCTTGAGCACTGATAGGACCCCATGTGGAAGGACTGCCAGATCACGGACTAACTTATTGTATTGCAGGTTTTTTTTAACATAAAACTAAAGGAAGGGTCCTTATAGCTGTCTCTCCTCGTCCCTAACGCTGGCAACAAGCTAAATAATGACTACTTCTGCCTCCTCCTTTCTCTGTGTGCGTTTGTGTGCATATTGCCCTTAACGGGTGGGTGCGTGTGCTCATGGTTGGCTCACTAGCAAAAAATAAAGTCACGCAATATATAATGATTAAAGTAAGTCAAGCTCTACAACAACATGAGAGTGCCAAACATGTATGATCCAACTATGACTGTGGAAGAATCATCCTTGAAAAGTATTGTTAATTAAGTGGAAAGATAAGAGATATTGTGGTTCTCATTTCTCGTGGGCTAGCTTGTGGACATGATAATGGTCTACCATTATTAATAAAATAAGTGGCATGTTATCTTCATAGTTGATATTAGATATTGTTATTGTCACAAATCACGATTGACAAGGGAATGATACGATGGTGATGGATACATAATCATAACAGTCTTTAATTTTGTTTTTCATCGCAGCCGCCCAATGGTTTCCTTGCACATGATTTCCTATCTGCCCTAATCAAGAACTGAAGTGTATATATATATATATATATATATATATATATATATATATATATATATATATATATATAGGATACTTCGACACCGGTATCAAATTTAAAGTTTGACACCATATATATATATATATATATATATATATATATCAAAAAAAATTAACGGCTCTGATTTGTAAGCATATGACACAATTGATATTTTTTTATCTAATTACTATATCATATATAGTTGTATAAAGGATCCTACCTCTCTAAATGTATGGTTCGCTTTTTCTACAGAGTCAATGTAGATAAATTATCTACAGTGAGCCCGAAACGATGTCGTTTTGAGGCGGAAATCAAGGTATTTTTGTAATTATAATTTATTTTAAGATTATAATAGTCTTTTTCATTATAATTTTTTAATTTTTCAATCCAAAACGACGTCGTTTTGATAGCTAATGTAGATAACTTATCTACATTCATTTTAGAAACATTAAAGCCATAAATATATAGAGAGGTAGGATACTTTGATACCGGTGTCAAATTTCAAATTTGACATCTCATTTGAGATCTGTTAGATAAAAAAAATTTAACGGTGTCACATGCTTACCAATTACAGCCGTTGATCTTTTTGAATCTAACTGTTCTCAGATGTCAAATTTAAAATTTGACACTATGTCAAAGGACCCTACCTTATTTTTATTTTTATATATATCAAAGGACCCTACTTTTCCCTTGTATCAAACCTAACCGTAACTGTTCTTATTCGTTTTGGTTGATTTGCGGATTCAGGGATAGGAACATGGGGTCATGTGGCATATATTTTGGTCGCAACAAAAAAGGAAAAAGGTGTGTAAAAGTTATTGGAGCAGATGATTACCCGAGTACATATTTATTACTCTATAGAATATAATTGACTGACAAATGGGACGGTAGAAGAAATTGGAGAGGTGAAATGTAAAATTAAATCAATAATTTATTACTTTTACTTTTTACATCATATGATCAGAGGGTCCATATCTCTTTTTGTTTATCCAAGAGTAAATTAAATGAGGATGCAGAACTAAAAAGTAATCCTTGTGAAAAAAGAAAAGTCTGATATGTGTGGTTATGTTACAGAAAAAGCGAGGGCAAAAAATCAACTGCGGGAGAAGAACACAAGGACAAGCAAGTAAGACTAGTTAAGCAAGCTTAGCCAAAACGGAAAATTGATTGGATGGTGTGAGAGAGTATATTAGTGCAGAGACAGAGAGGACACACTTGACACTTCTAATGAGATGGTAGCATAGCTGTCACTTGATATTACACAACCCCATTGTCCTTCTTCCTTTCTCTCTCGGCCAGCAAATTAACATTTGCAGCTGTCAGATCTCTCTCTCTCTTTCTCTCTCAAATAAAAAATACATTTCTTTCCTTTTCGTATATATATTTTTGTTGTATTGTAATCAACCAACGCTTATATCCCAAACGACCATCAAGGAATAACAATCATACATCTTTCTCCGAGGCTCTTCAAATTCAATATATGATTCTTCTGCTAGGAAAAAGAAGCGGTTGAATATCAAGCAGAAAATTTCATGGAATTTTGGCAGAGAAACAGGAGAAGAAACAGCTTAATTAAATGAGTGACACGGCAAGTCTTCATGCACAAACAAGGACACCCATTATTTCTTCTTTTCATGCCATGGCTTACCCACATTATCGAACGCATTTCGGAGACACATCACTCACGAAATTGTTTGTTGGAGGACTAGCCTGGGAGACTCCCACCGAAGAAATGCGCAGATATTTCGAGCAGTTCGGGGACATTCTTGAGGCTGTCATAATCACTGATAAGAACACAGGAAAATCCAAAGGCTACGGATTTGTATGTTTCTCTCTATGTCTATAGCTAGTTAGTTACCTTGAATGTCAACTTTTATATATATATATTTGTTCCTTATTATATGTATATATAACAGTATAACATATGTCCTACAAAGAACAGGTAACATTCTGCGATCAGGAATCAGCAAGAAGGGCTTGTGCTGATCCAAACCCAATAATAGATGGAAGAAGAGCAAATTGTAATATTGCTTCTCTGGGAAGGACTCGACCATCACCACCTCGAGGTCAATTTACTTCCTTTACTATATAGTTTTTATTTTAGTTTTTTATTTTTCCATCAATATATAATATATATACATGGGTCAGGATCATTTTACACCAGGATAAGTTACACTCCTAATCTTATCTATTGATCCCACTTATATCTAAGGGTTCTAATTTTGTAGTAATCTGAGCCATTGGATATAAGTGGATCAATGGTCAAGATTGAGTATAGGACTTCTAACTCTTACACTAGTACAAGAATATCCCGCCCCTATATACATATATCGGCTATGGAATGATGAGGTTTTGGTGGATGGTAAAGCAGGAAGGAATATAATTCAAGCTGGAGGAGGAACAGCACAGGGTGGTGTTCCGGCAGCAGGGCCACCGTCACTGCCACCGCCAACTGCTCTCGTGTACCCACCATATGGGTGAGTTGAGTTAGCTTTATTTATTTACTGGATACATTAATTATACATATCACTCGTAGTCAAAGCAAATGGTCCAAGGTATTAATGACGAAGTGCATATACACTCACATATATTACTGTCTGCAAATGTTGCTTGACTGTTCCAAACCAGTTATATTAGGTATCAGTACATGTCACCCCAAATCATATCGTATCGTAATAAAAGTACAAAAGGAAAAAGGTTGCTCTGCCATGCACACAATGTGCATTATTGTTCCTCCTGATTTGCATAATCTAAATTCCCATAATGCTTAATCAATTGCATATATTTACTCCAGCAGAGGAACATTTTTAAATATAATGTAGTATCATTGATGTATGTATAAGGAAATAGTAGAAATGCTGGTGATCATAACAGCTTCAAATCAATAGATATGTAAGCCTGGTGGAAAGCATATATGTATATTAATGTCTCGTAGTGGTCATGCATCCACTTGGTTTGATTTTTGATCTTGCACAAGATAAAAATCCCACTGCTCTCGGTACTTGCATATTCTGAACCACTGAGACATCTTCAGACCTGCATGTACTGCTAAGGACTCTTGAATAGTATGTAAAATTTAGCTTCAAATACAATTGAGGTAAGGAAAATTAATATAAAAAATAAATATAAAAAAAATATTTTTTGAAGTTGATTAGAAAATGTGATATATTAACATTAGTTGAATTCTTTTCATCAAAGGAAAAAGATATTATGATAAAATATGGTGATCTGAAGGAGTTATTCAATTTGGTGTGATGAGTTGCATAGTAACTTGCATTATTAATGTTTTTACCATAACTTGAACCACTTTAACAGTAAGTAGCTCATCAGTTTAATTTCTCCATTAAAGACTACTCCATCAGTAGCCATATTCTTCATTGCCTGTGAGTGTGTATACTGTATACAAATCACCTTAGCTAGGCATTTTTTTTTTTATTCTTTATAATCCTTCCTTTTCTGTGTATTGGGAAACAAGTTGTTCAAAGTATGCAGTATCTAGAAAAAGGAACCAGTCACTGAAGTCATAATAATTTCGATCTTATAGGGACTATGCTTGTCAGATCAGAGTGACAGTGTAGGCACACACAACATTAATCTCTCCCTCTTTTTCTCTCTCTTCATACATTAATCAATGAGGGAGCCCACGACATACTAATGTTTAATGTCCTCGCTGGAGTTACCGGAAAAACCATACGTATTAATTTCACCAGTCCACAACAAGAGAATCATGCCATTTTGAGTCACAAAGAAATGCACTACTGCATTTTACATAGCATTTCCTTTCATATTTAATTTTCTCACTAATTAAATTGCTTTCAACTACTCTACACTCTTGCAGCTACACAACCTACACTCCTGATTATGGGTACCATCAAGTAAGCGTCTCTATCTCTCTCACTCATTAACTAGCAACATGTACTTTGTAATGATATCAAAATAGCTAGTGATAATTAATGGAGAACAGTTGGATAATGTTAGCTTAATGATATTGTATGAGAACAGGCCACATTGTACAACCCACAGATTCAGCAACCACAATACTATCATCAACAACTCTATGGACCATCATCTTCTACCATGGGCTCCCAATATTACTATGGTTATTCAGTGCAAACACCAAGAAGCACATTTTCTTCACCCCAAGCAAATCGCCCATCAGCTGGACCGTCCTATCTATACTATCCTACACCCATGGAAGTCTCCTTCTCTGGATATCGTTCACCCCAACAACCAGCAATAAGGCAACCCTTTCCTTCCCCTAAGGGTAGCTTTCTATTCTAATATTCTTTTATTTAACTTGTGTTTTTTATCCTTTCATTACTTTATCTATCAATTACATATATTTCACACAAACACACACAGACACAGAGATTTATGAATTATGATCCACTTACTGACACACACACAATATATATATATATATTATGATTTGGTTACAATATGTGGCCATGGGGTCCACATGGGCAACCCCAGACCCATGTGAATGAGCTGTCACGGTTGTGCCATGAATCGGATAATGTGTAATGGGTGAATGTGGGAAAAGAGTCATGACAGAGGGAGAAGGTCATCGGGTAAAACAAACACAGAGTGAATGCATGTGTGGTTGACTGGTTTCAATAGGAAATGTGGTGGTTAATTCTTTAAAGAATCAGTCAAATTTTCTTGCATTCATGCATTGGCCCACATTGCATCTTAGATGCTATACTACCTTGGTTTTAATTTTAAACAAATACTCGGGCAGCGAGCGTAAAGTGTTTGAGTTCGAATCCTGGTAAACACATTTTGTGATAGCAGAAAAATCCTTGGTTTTACCCTTGGGTATATCCAATTAAATTTTTTTTTTTTTAACAAATACGGCCATCACAATTCACGGCAAATGTAACCTTATTTTTTTCTTCCCATTTATACAACATTACGCTAGATCAATTGGTAACCTGTGTATTTCTGCAGAAAATTAAAAAGACAAAATATAAATTATTTCATCCAATTTAAACAATAAAAATGTGATGGGGGTATAATTTATCTCCACTTCGCTTTACAGTTTTTGATCATTCTTATAGTACGAAAGTGATTGAAAGTAATATTTAATTTTTTTATCTACAAATCGCAATGAAAATTGAAGTTTTATTTTTATTCTATTTTCACTTTCCTTCCAATTTTTCACATGTACCGACAAACATAACCTAAATGTGTGTGGAAGATCCTGTCAATATGATATGCCTGCCTGTCAAATATCATATATAGAAGAGTTAATTAATCGTCTAATATCGCGTGCAATGGAAGTGACCTTCGTCAGAGACTAGTGATCGTGGTCTTCTTTTGTTTGCTATCTTTGCTTCTGTAACCCCAAAAAAATAGTAATAACAAAATAATCGCTAATGTGACATTGTTAATCATCATTTATATATATATTATCTTTATGAAATCTATGTTTAGCACAATCTTAATTATTGTTTATTATATGGTTGATCTTGATCAGATTCACAGAATCAGCAGCGTACCTCCTCTGAGACAGCAGCTGGAGTAGATGTAACTTCAGAAACTTCAAATACCCAAGGGAGGAACTAATAAACAATGGTTCGAGTCAAATACACAATCGTAGCTTCAACTGCTTAATCTTCAAGTTAAATTTCATCACATTAATTCTTCATCTTTATCCAAATTAATGGTTTAGAAAATAATGGTTCGGGTCAATACTGGTGTTCTCTACAGCTATGGGCTATGACATTCAATTCAAAAAGATGGACTAATCAACTTCTTCATTCAGATTATCTCCATTCTCTTTTCCTTGTTTTCAGGGATTTTCTTTACTAATTATTTATATTTTCTTTTTAGGTCATATGTTGACTAATTTCCAAAAATTATTATTAGGGGCAATAAATTTTAACACCACTTGCTGATAGTGACACGACATGAACATTATATTAGGAATTCTTTATTTGGGTCGACTCGTTTTAAAATTCATATCGCGCAAAACTTGACACACAAAAATTAATATTGTGTTATGTGTCAACCCATAAAAATAAAATTGAATCGCATTAATCTTGTTACAAGTAATTTGTGTTATATTTAAACAATTAATTTAATCCAAGAATTTAAGTTATTGGGTAAGATTATATATTAATGATTTTATATTTCTCTAATAAATATCTTTCTTATCAATACGATATTAGTGAAAATAACATTCAATATACATATTACTCTTATCGTATCATGCTGTGTTATTTTGTATAATAAGTGACTCGCTTTGAACTTGATATGTTATTTGTATAGTGTCTTGTCTTGTCAACCCGATAATAAACAACAAACTTTTAAGGTTAACATGATATTTGTATTGTGTTGGTATTAAATTTGTTGGGAAAAATATATTTGTTCTTTTAAATGACATAATTTATGACATTTTAGTATCATAAAAGAAGTGGGACCCACATTTTTAATTTTTTTTTGTCCACCATCTTTCCCTAATAATCTATCTATTTCTCTCAATTAAAATGACATAATTTTACCTCCTTTAAAATAACACACACTTTTCCCAAATTTGTATTATATCAATCAGTATTGTCATTCCTAATACACATACATACATAATATACATATATGTCACATTAATTAATTAATTATTAATTCTCAATAAATTATAACTATATACGGGGGAAATTTCATTTACAAACTTTTTTTTCATGACCAAGTCATGAAATACTATGATGCACGGATATGGACGCGGGATACGGAACACGACACGCCACGCCGACACGTTAATTCTAAAAAATGTCATATTTCGACACATTGGGACATATTTTGATATTAAATAAAAAATTTAATATATATAATATAATTTATATTTAATACATATAAGAGTCCGTAATAAGTCATATAACCAATCAAATATTTAAATTTGATAACATAAATATAAATATAAATAATTATTCGTACTATGTTCATTTTTTTATCGAATTTCATAATAGAAAAAAATTAATTTATAAATTATTTCTTTTATATTAAGTTAACAAAATAAAATTAAGATTAAAAAAAAAACGTGTCCGAGCGTTGACTGCGTGTCCGAAAAAGTTAACTGCATATCGAAAAAACATATCGGAACGTGTCCAAGCATTGATCGTGTGTCCTCAAATGTTGACCATGTGTCGGACGCGTATCCGAGTGTGTCGGAACGTGTCCATGTCGGACACCTCATGCAAATCTTCTAAAAAATCGCGTGTATGTGTTTTAGAGATGAAATATGCCTCTTTTCACAAAAAAAAAAAAAAAAAAAAAAGGGTGATTAGAGGCATAGTTCACGACTTCCTCCTCCCGATACTATAATTACGATTCGACGAAAAAATTATCACTAGGTGGTCTTTCTTATTATTTTTTAACATGTCTATGTCCGGTCCAAAAACATATCATTTTCAGACTTCGTCAGATTCAACCTGCCGATTGTTTCCACTCTTGATAATAAAATCTTGTTATTTAGTTTCCTGATGATATCATATGGCTGCATGCATAATAGGAAAATAGATATTAAATTATATAGGTGTCAGACTTAGCCACAATCAATCACCCTTGTTCAATTAAAAATTACAAATATACACGCTTTTTATTTTAGACTTTCATCCATACATGAACTCTACCTTGAAATTGGCTTGAGCATTAATTGTGTCATGCAACTATCATTTCAAAAGTCTTAAACTAATTAAGCGAAGACACATGAAACAAATTTACAATAAAAGAATGAGAACACAATGATCGAATTTTAGATCACTTGATCATACAAGCTTTGATTCTACAGTCATGAAACTAATTTCCCGAAAACTCAAGCTAGGTAGAAGGATATGAATAATTTTTATAGGGGAAAGTGTGTGTCATTTTGAAGATGTAAAGTTGTGTCATTTTAAAGATATAAAGTTGTGTCATTTTAAGAGAGAGAAAGAAATAGATAAAGAATGAGAGAGTTGATAAAAGAAATAAAGGTGTGGGTCATATCTTTTTGTGACAGTGGAATGATGTAAGTTGTGTCATTTAAAAGGATAAACATTTTTCCCATTTTTATATTAGAGGAAGGATATTCTTATTACCAAAATTTTCTACTACTAATTTATTACCTATCTAATCACCCTTAAATCAAATAGAGATAATGTTAAAAAGTTTTTGAAAAAAGAGAAAATATTGATCCAATAGTGATTAGATAGGTACTGAGTTGTTAGTAAAAGATTTTGGTAGTAAAAATATCCCTCCTCTTTATATTATACTTCTAAGAAATTGGACGCTTACATATTGTTATACATCTTAAACTTTAAACTAATGAACTCGTCAATGCCTCAAATGTGGAAAGCTTGGGTTGTGAGAAGACTGGAGAGTGGGCCTAGCTGTTTTATATTCCTCTGTTTTGTAGCAGCTTCTCTTTCTTTTGCTTCTCTCTGCCTGTTGATATTTGTTCAGTGTCGACTTATATATATAACTTCATTAGCCCACAAAAAAATGGTTAAACAACGGACAATGGAGAGAAGAAATAATATGCCGCTGAAAATCATATGGAATTGGATTTATTATTCGTCTAATATATAAAGAAACGTTTGAAAAGAAGAGAAACACTTAAAATGACAAGTATTAACTAGCCTCTTTGAATGGGGAAGTACTACAAATGAAATTTAAATTCCAAGATTAGATGAGCAGACAACTCCATTCTGGTCTAACTTGATTTCAACTTTCAAGTTATCACTCAAAAGAACTTGACGAACCATGTTATGAAAATTCATAAATGAAGATCCATCTTTGTGAATGGCGGCATCTTCTGCCAATTTCTTCCATTCCAAGGCTTTCTTGGTCAACACTTTCCCCTGCTTCCCCTCCATCAACTCTCTCACAAGGCTCTCAACTCTCTCCCTCTTAACATCATCACTTCCTATCTGCAACCCAATCCCCCATTCCTTGCAGCAAAATCGACAATTAGTTGGTTGCTCAGCAAAGAAAGGCCAACATATAAGTGGCACTCCATTACACAAACTTTCAATTGTTGAATTCCAACCACTATGTGTCAAGAATCCTCCAATTGCTGGGTGAGCTAACACTTCCTCTTGAGGACACCAACTTGACAATAGACCTCTCTTTTCTGTCCCTGTGACAAACTCCAAAGGAAGAACTGCGTTTTCACCAACCACAAGATCAGGCCTAATGACCCACAAGAAATTTTGGTTGCTATTAGCAAGTCCCCATGCAAACTCAATCAATTGTTCCCTTGTCATAACTGTGATGCTCCCGAAGTTCA
This sequence comes from Gastrolobium villosum, assembly GCA_032173675.1. Classification (NCBI taxonomy): domain Eukaryota; kingdom Viridiplantae; phylum Streptophyta; class Magnoliopsida; order Fabales; family Fabaceae; genus Gastrolobium; species Gastrolobium villosum. The sequence continues at coordinate 210,387 of JAVKPL010007683.1, forward strand.
CGTAAACAACAGAGTTGGTTTCTTTGGTGTCAAGCCATTCTAGACACGCTCGATCTTCTTTCCAAAGGTTAGATGCAATTGTATTCAACTCCTCATCCGTGACATGATTCAATAGTAAATTTAAAGGACCAATGGAGTAGACAGGAGGCAAAATGGACGACAATGCATCCAAAACATCATGCTCTAAAGCATCAAATGTGTTCAAAATGATTGCAGAAGCATGCAGAGCTCTTCCACACTCTTCCTGTACAAACTCCAGCATATAATCATCTGGGTCTGTGGTTCTGATGAAGCTAGGAATATCCCTCAGCAAAATTTCTTTGATCCCTGGTACCCAATCAATAGCAGTCTCCAAATACCCATTTGTTAAATAACTCGAGTCTGCAAGTCAAACACAAATACTTAACATCATTAAACTCATCTGAATATATAAATTATGTTTCAGTGTAAAAGAGAAAACATAAGTATAAACCTTTGATGGGTGTAAGGCCCTTTTTGATGAGTTCACCAAAGTGAAGGAGACACATGAAGCCACAAGCACTCATAGTCCAAAAAAGGACCTCTGGGATGCCAAGTTCTTTTGCAGCAATTAAGGTAAAGCTCATGACACCATCAGAAACTATGCACGTAACAGGAGGGATATCTGTGGCGTTGTTGAGTTTGTGAAGGAGGTTCTTGAAAGGACTTAAGCATGTTTTTCTGAGGGAGGCAGCTAGGGAAGGTGTATCCTGTGTGGCTTCCACATCAGACTCTGGTAGACCGTCAGGGATAGTTTCAAAACGGAAAGAAGGGAAGCCGTTCAGAGAATTTGGACCCTGAGATTTAAGAAGGCGTTTATGGTTGAACTCTGTGTTAACGAAAGTGATGTGAAACCCTCTGAAGTGGAGGAGCTTCGCTAGTTTGAGCATTGGAGTTATGTGGCCCTGAGCTGGGTAAGGTATACAAATCGCATGAGGCTTATTCTGTGCAATGCTCAAAGAACTCATTGTGGAACTGATTGTGGTAGCTAGCTTTCTGTTGTCTAATGTAGTAATAGTTTCTTTAATGGAGCTGGAACAATGCATGTTGCTTATACGGGAAAACCACCATTTTAGGATTTTTTAGCAAAAGAATTACCCGATTAAAGTTGATTGGATAAGTTTTTAAATAAATAAAAAATGTACATATGCTGAAAGGATTAGGGTGACTGAACTGACTATTCTAGTAGTGCCGTAGGGAATTACCTTTTATAAAACTTTAAGGCCATAAAAGTCTCGGATATAAAATCAGATGATTTTTTTTTATTTACATAACTTTTAATCAATGATATCTCATTTGACATATTTTATCTCCCACAAACATAGTTTGAAGATCTTCTGGATTTAAACGCTCTTATGATTGTGATACAATTGTCACAAATTCAAATTATGTTTGTGGGAGATAAAATATGTCAATGAGATATCATTGGGTAGATCTCGAAAAATTATGTGAAATAAAAAAAAATCATCTGATTTGGATACCCGAGTCACAAGTTATGGCCTTATATAATTTTACGGTAATATTTTGGTGGCGCTGACGTGGCACGAGTGTTTGTGTCAGTGACGGGACTAGTCCCGTCAGCATATGTGACATGCTTGACTGCATTACTTTGGAAAAACTTATCCAATCAACTTTAATTGGGCAATTATTTTGTTCAAAAATTCTAAAATGGTGCTTTAGACTGCTTATACTAACATAAAAAATATATATTATCGATGAATGATTATTATTTTAAACATTAAATAAGTAAAAAAGTTGTAGTACGAAAGGAGGAGGGTGACTAACTGACTATTCTAGTAGTGCCGTAGGGAAGTGTCCACTTTTATAAAATTTATTTTGCTAATGAAAAGTCTTATAAAATCGATCAATATAAATTATATAATGTTTAATCTTAAATGATGCCAAATTCAAAATTAAGTAATATGTATATTCTTTTAGCAGAGTAAGAGGACAAATTCATTGCGTGTTATGTCATTATGTGCAAGTATTTATAAATATTCTTTTGACTTCCGTCTTGACTTTGATAACAAAAATTAATTTATATAAAGTAATATTTTGGTTCTTTCGTTTGTTTGTGTGAAAGAGGGATCGAGTAGCATAAAAAAGGTTCATTTTCTGCATCGCTTTAAAAAAATTATGTGAACGTACGTACAGCTAGACCTTGTTTTATAACTCGTATTTGGAAAAGGATAACGCCACTAAGTAGGGAGAGTGACCATTTTGTAAAGTTTGGACAAAAAAATAATCAGACTACGTCAACAGTAAATTTTGCTAAAATGCCACGCGGCATAATTTGCTACACAGTGTAGCGAATTATGTATTCAAGTAATCCGCTACACAGTATAGCGAAATTTGCCAACGTCAGGACACACAGAACCAAAAATGTCACATGTCAAAGTTTGAGAAATTCGCTACATAGGGTAGCGAATTTCTCAAAAGTTGACATGTGGCATTTTTTGTTCTGACGTAGCTTATTTCGCTACTCTGTGTAGCGAATTACTTGCATACATAATTCGCTACACTGTGTAGCGAATTATGCCGCACGGCATTTTGGCAAAATTTACTGTTGGCGTGGCAGTCTGGTAATTTTCTTATCCAAACATGATAAAATGGTCACTGTCCCCCACTAGGTATGTGATTGGTTTAATTTTTTATTGTTAATTTTATCAAAACATTATAAAAAAACTATTCTTAAAATAAATTAATAAAAGGACATGCGTAAGAAATGAATCCTCTCATATATAAAATAAGGTCATATGAGAGGATTTTAGTCCTTTAAATACAAATCAAAGGTATTCTTATTATTTTTATCCTTTTATATATTTTAATGTATTTTGCAATCACCATTAATTTATATTTAGATGGCTGAGATCCCTACACATGATCTAATATCATATATAAGAGTATAAATTTCTGAATTTACTGCATGTGGTCCAGCTAGCTCGGCTTTAGCAAAAAGTTCAAATTTCCATGACGGCGATAAACGTTAAACATACTATATAAACCATGTATAATTGACCTTCTTCTTTTTTTTTTTTTGATAAATAAAAGGCTTAAAAGCCAAAACAAAGAGACTAATCATGGAGTGCCACACCAGGAACCCTTCTCACAGAAGCTAGATCACCTAAAAATAAAGGATGAATATAAAATTAGTTAGCCAATCTGCACAAGTGTTACCTTTCCGGAAGATATGTTGAAGAGGGATGTGCCAATCCTTACCAAGCTACGTCCGTATACGAGAGACTAATTGCACCTCACAAACTGCCACAACAATATGATTGACCTTTTGAATACATAATTTGGACGTCCACTTCCACCATTTTTTTATTTTTTATTTTATTTTGATGTATGAGGCCTGCATTTGACTTTATCACAATCTCAAGCTCTGAACCAGCAAAAACTATATTAGCGGACGAGATGAATATTATATATAACTTGGTATAAGATAAATTCAACAATATAGTATTCCCCTTGGGGTTGGGGAAAAAAACTACGTTCTAAATTATAATGTTGGCGGCCATGGACTAAATTATTTATCATTTTGTTTTTGTACTTTTTTGAAATATGAGAGCTTTTTCCAAACTTTAGCATTCAAGGGCATAATTTGATTCCTATGAACCGGTTTTCATTGGCGCAATACGCTTGAGTCAGCCTAATAAGGTTCATTAAAGGGTCACATCACATCCTTATTTTCTCATAGTGAACATACGGATCTCAAGGCAGAAGATCTCACACTTCTCTGCACAACTCACTACACCTATGTAGTAGAACATGTCCTCACACAGATAGTGAGATATAGGTCAAAACAATGGCTATCAATCGTAGAATATTTTCTATTTATATATATTCATTCTTACCATCTTAGGCGGAATCTACAATTCTTAACTTTCACTGTCTTTTTTTTTTTTTTTTTGATAACATTAACTTTCACTGTCAAATATACAGCCATCATGCCCTTTACATATTCCTTTTCTTCTCAACGATATATGAAATAGCACTTAAAATAACTCTCCGAGAGTTTTGATTTGAATCACTATCTCTTGAAATACGCATATATAGAGTTTATTTTAGGGTTTGAACAATTTAGATCCTTTGCTTACCAGGTCCAGTTGTCTCCTTGTATAGCTGTCTGAGTGTTTGTCTTTTATTGGGCCTTTTGAGCATATAGGCCTTATGTAGATCAGTAATAAAAGGGATTAATGTTTTAAGTTATAGAAGATAATTTTATCTTGGGAATACTTAAAAAAAAAATTCTATGAGTTTTCTCAATTATCACTTACCCCTAATAATTTTTTTGAATCATTTACCCCCTTATTTAAATTATTTTTTTTATCTCTTATCTGATTTAAAATCTCTTTATCACTCAACTCTCTCACTTAGTGGGTAAATGATAAAAAAACTTGAAGTCATAGGAGTAAATGATTCAAAATTTTGGGGAGGGTAAACGATAGATTATGAGAAAAGTTACAGAGATTTTTTTTTTTTTAACATTTCCTTTTATCTTCTACACACAAAAGTGTGTGCGGTCCATGGGAAGAAAAAAGAAAATATAAGCTCCACATACACTTTTATATATGTATAAGAGATAAAATACACAAATCTCAAATGTATAATAGTCAATAATCTGCCAATGTTTTAAGAAAACTGTTTTCTCATGCACTTTCTAACTTCTAGACCACATTTTATTGGTTTTACTTTTTTTTTTCTTTTAAATGTTATTTCAAACATGGTTCTCATATTTAAAATAGTGAAAGGAAACAAAGAATCTCACCTCTGTCCAAAGTTGGCATCCGTGTAGCATTACTGACACGGGATACGTGACATGATACGACACAATACTCCGACACATTAATTCTAAAAAATATTAGATTTCGACACGTTAAGATACGTTTTGATATTAAGTAATATTTTTAATTTATATGGTGTATATTATATTATTTAATAAAAAAATGAATCTAAACTTATAATATTCATAAATTTTGCAAAAAAATATAAGATATCCCAAATATTTATATTAAACTCAATAAAATAGTAATCGTAATCCAACAAATTTAATAGTTGGAACTAAAAACTCAACGCAATGTAACTTTAAACATTTTCTTGAATTTTTATAACGTGTGTTGGAGTGTCTGAGAATGTCGGGAAGTGTCAGACAAGACATGTCGGGATTTTTGAAGTGTCGGTGCTTCATAGGTTGGCATAGATTATCAAAGTAACTCTAAAAAGAAAAAAAAATAATGTAACATAATGTAGGTTCCAAACTCTCCGTACTAGCATAATATCAAAAGACAGAAGTAGATACCAAACTTCTATGGCATAGGTAGTAAAGAGCCTGGACCCCTTAACCAGAAATCTCGAGTTCGAGTCCTAGGAATGAAAAAAAAAAAGAATTTGGGAGAGCCACCCCGAAAGGGTCCGATAGTGTTCGATGAGGATTAATCTTCGGTTAATGGAGAATACCTTTGAATTTAATCGATGGAACTTCAAATAGAAGAACTCGAAAAGGTGCCTGTGGGGGACTCATCACGGATGAAAGAGGAGATTGGGTAGGTGGCTACACGCCTACACTAACCTTGGGTATTTGAATCCTTTAGAGGCTGAACTACAAGGCCTCCTAAGGGGGATGGAGTTCACTTGGAATATTGGTTCGAAAATTAATAATAGAGGGTAGGGATGTGCATGGGTCGAACCGAACCGGTTTTTTTGAAAAACCGAACCGAATTGGTTTAAATGGTTCGGTTCGGTCCAAAAGTGGTTCGGAACCGGTTCGAAACTGGTTCGGAAGTGGTTCGAAGCCGGTTCGGGTCGACCCTCTTTTGAAAAGAAAAAAATCAAAAATTTAAAAAATAAAGTTATAAAAATTAATTTGGTTTGGTTTGAAAATGGTTCGGTTCGGTTCGGAAGCGGTTCGGTTCTTAAACCGGTTCTAAAAAGCGGTTCGGTTCTTAAACCGGTTCTAAAAACCGGTTCGGTTCATGAACCGGTTCTTTAAAAACCGGTTCGGTTCATGAACTAGTTTTTTAAAACCGGTTATTTTATGGAGCGGTTCGGTTCGGTTCATGGTTCGACCCATTTTTTTGGTTATTTTGCACATTCCTAATAGAGGGTGATGCAGCTAATGCTGCAAGGAAATGCAATAGATGATAGAGACTCAGCCATAGTAACTAAAATCAAGGGGTGGACCTCAAAAGCAGTGGGGTGTCATTGCCTCACTGCAAAGGCGGATCCAAGTGTTAGAGAGAAGGGGACAAGTGCGCACCCTTAAAATTTGATGCAAAAACATAAAAATATTTTTTTCTTAAAATTCAAATTTTCCTAATTTATTTTTGGAGTAGGATATTGTAACAACCAAATAGGGTTACTACCAATTAATTTCATCATTAGATCGATTATGTTGATCCAACGGTTATATTTATTTTCATCTTTATAATTATGATTCCCCGTATTTAATACTTTATATTTATTTTCACCATTGTATGATTATGATTTTCCATATTTAATGATTTTGCATTAAATATGGAGATCATAACCATACAAGATGAAAATAAATATAATCGTTAGATCAACATAATCGATCTCACGGTGAAATTGACTGGTAGTAACATTGGTGGTAACCCTAGTTGATTGTTATGATAACCTACCTCTTTAATTTTCCTCCTTCTATTTTATTTTCTTGTAAGTTTTTTTTTTCTCTCCTCCACCTTCATTATCCAAACCTAACGGCAGAGAGCTCGTTTGCATCTACATACTTATTCATCTCCTCTCAAACTTCAATTTTCGTTATTAGAAGTTGGAAAATTTGTTTCTTTCTCCATTCAAATTAAGTCGCAATTTGTACAAATCTAGATCTAAATCAGACCCAGCCAGCCGGCACCTGCTCGCAAGCCGCGTTCCAGACCAGACACACAGACATATATGTACTTGAACGCCCTTCATCAATTTACTGGATCCGCCACTCAGTGCAACTGATGCCGCGTTACGCGAATAAATGTGATCATTGGCTAGCTCAATTTGCTACCCATCTATCTAGAAGCTGGTTTGCATCGTCTTGATAGGCCACCAAATGGTGTGACGAAACTCATCTTAGATGATCGAATTCATGTTAAAATTACGTATGGACGCAGGCGTTTCTTACTTTTTTAGTTAGATAATATGGAGGTATGCTCACACAACTTCGTTCACCCATCTTATCCTTGGAGTATTGCGCCTAAATCTAGCTCCTCACGAGAACATATCAACATCAACATCAACATCACCTTAATCCCAAATTAATTGGGGTAAGTGGTAGATAAACTCACATGAAAGATATAAGACGGTTGAAAAAAAATAAAAATAAAAAATAAAATAAAATAAAATAATAAATATATATATATATGTATGTATATTTAAATAAATAAAAGTAAAAAAGAAAGGGACAGGAAGAAGGGAAATGAAAGGAAAAAGGACTAAAAAGGGACTATCTGGAATATGGGAATAACAACGGGTCTAACCCTCCACCATACTTATAGATTTTCTCCATTCCGTTCTAAGACATATCGTCCGCCAATCTATATCCTACTCCATTAAATCTTGTTTTACTACCTTCCCCCAAGTAAGTTTCGGCCGACCTCTGCCTCTTTTTGTGTTGAGCTCTTGGTAACAAACTTCTGTCCTCACGGGAACAAATGGTTCATTGAATTAATCATTGATATGGAGGAAGTGTGAGACTAATTCTCCTTCAAGAGGAAGACAATTTTCCTCTAACCTCCAAACAATTCCAAGAGTTAGCTACCTTCGAGGTTACATTTCTTATTTTTTAATCATAAATTAAAATTTATTAAAATAAAACCTTGGGGCATTTATAGTTTTGCTATTGGAAAAATATTTCTGCTTTTGCTATAAAAAAAATTCTCTTTCACACTCAAATAAAAGTGAGTGTGTTCCATTATAAAGAGAAGAAAAAAAAAAGTATTAGAGAAGTTTTTAGTAGAAATATTAAATCCTTTGTTGTTTTAGTAAAAAAACATGTTTTTGATTACCAAAAAAACAACATGTTTTTAGGGAAAAAATAGTTAAAATATTAACTAAAATTAATGTATGGTATATAAACTATCGATGACAAGTTGACAACTTATCTTCATCACATGAAAACTAGCTCATAAAACGATGAAGAGAATATCATATCTTTTGTTTTAATAAACTTAAAGGTCTTAATATTCCGTCAATTCAAGATAACTCTGATATAAATAAAGCTAAAATCTTCGTAATTATCATAAATGGAAATAGACCTAAGAAAAATAAAGACAAATTCTTGGGATTTGTCCAAAAAATCATATGCCTACAAAGAGTAAATAAATATATTCAAAAATTACAAAAATTAGAAATGAAAAAAGAATACCCATTATAAAAACAGCTAAAAGAAGGTGACAAAATATCACAAATGTGAGATAAACACCATAGAGGAGAGAAATTTCTAGGCATTTGGACCATAATCTCAAGTTCAGGCTCATTTTGGGACCTATGTCGTTTCTCTCTTCCTTGTGGCCACGATCCACAAGAGAAAATTACAAGAGCCCACTACGAACTTATGTGGAGAAGGAAAAAGAAAATCCCCCTACGTCAATGATAGTATGTGATGAAATTACATACTTTTCATTTTAAAGAAAAATGCATAAATATACTTGAACTACAAATAAAAAGTATTTTAAAATTTTTCTCCACCACAAATATGAAGATGTTGCCTTCTATGAAAAAAATAAAAGAAAGGACGAAATTTTTTTCCATGTGTATATCTTTATTTACATGGCCTAACATGATGTCATGCTTACAAGCTCAACAGACTTCGTCCTGCCGATACTATAATTACGGTTTGACGCAAAATTTATCACTCGGTAGTCTTTTTTATTATTTTTAAACATGTCCATGTAGGGTCCAAAAACATATCATCTTAGACTTCGTCAAATTCAACCTGCCAATATTGTTTCCACTCTTGATAATAAAATCTTAATTGTTATTGAGTTTCCTGATGATCTCATACGGCTGCATGCATACATATGCAAATAGATATTAAATTATATAGGTGTTAGACTTAGCCACAATCTATCACATTTATTCAGCTAAAAATTACTTCATATACACGCTTTTTATTTTAGACTTTCATCCATACAGGAACTCTTCCTTGAAATTGGCTTGAGCATTTATTGTGTCATGCAACTATCATTTCCAAAATCTTAAACTAATTAAGCGAAGACACATGAAACAAATTTACTAGAAGAATGAGAACACAGTTATCGAATTTTAGATCACTTGATCATAGAAGCTTTGATTCTACAGTCATGAAACTAATTTACCGAAAACTCAAGCTAGGTAAAAGGATATGAATAATTTTTATATTATATTTCTAAGAAATTGGACGCTTATATTGTTATACATCTTAAAGTAATGAACTCGTCAATGCCTCAACAGTGGATAACATGGGTTGTGTCAAGACTGTGCAGAGTGGGCCTAGCTGGTTTTTTTTCCTCTGTTGTGTAGCAGCTTCTTTTTCTTTTGCTTGTTAAAAATCAAATTTGATTTTGCAACTATCCACCGTCATACTAGAAGAATTAATAGTTGTCCAACCTGAAGATTTCTTGAAGTTATGAGTTTAATGGATGGTCAATGGCGGTTGGGAACTTATGGCTACAAAAGCAAGACAAATTCAAATTGTCAAAAGCAAGTCAAGGTGGTTAGCAACGACAACGAGGCTAGCTAGCATCAAATTTAGCAAAATAATCTTGTGGTTAAAAAGGAAAGCAAAAACCAAATTGATTTAGCATATGGTGTGAGTGTGTAAGAGTGCAGTCAAAATAAAAGAGTGTGTGCAGTAATTGAAAAAAGAAAAGAAAAAGAGATAGAGTGCCGAAGCACTACTTGTGAGAAAGAAAATTATTGGGCGTGAAGTGAGAGACAAAGTGCTATAGCACTTACGTGTAATAGAAGAGAGTTATTTTGTGAGAAAATTTAATATGTTGTAACACTTGTATTTTATTTTGTGAAATTTTATATAAATTATAGTAAAATTGTCCTTTCTCTCTTATTCTACATTATTGTATTTCCAACAAGTATATCAGAGATCTTGTAAGAAGAAGTATCATATCAGAACTTTAAATTTTCAACAACTGGTATCAAAGCCCTCGATGTGGGAGTTGTGGTGAAGAGAAGTACTAGAGCACAGTGAAAGGAAAAGAAGAGTTTTAGAGCCTCATTTTAGGAGCCGTGGTATTTGTTCGATAAAAAATTGGAGATTCCAAAATTTTATGGAAATGAAGGAGACGATGAAGCTTCTAGTTGGTTAATTTGTTTAAAAAAGTATTTTCAAGCAGAGAAAATCGATGAAAATGCAAAGTTGATTAAAGCTGACTCATAGTAAATGCGTTCAGTTGGTATCAAGGATGGATATGGTCCAATCTTGATGCAAGTTTGAAGGACTTTGAGAAGGCTTTTAAAGCAAGATATCTACTTGAAATTTGACTTATTGATAATGACACAGAATTAAGCAACCTAAAATCAGAACTCCATGACCAAAATGAATTGCAGTCAAAGAAATAAGAGAATGTGGAAGAGGAAGAATGTAACACCCCAAATTTCTAACAATTTTAACAACAATAAAATATTTTTATAATGCAAAAATTGTCAAAATAACATTTAATTAATTATTAAGATTACATAAATATTGTGGAAGCTAAATTACAAATCAATCTGGGGAAATGTTACCGCCACACCTATAACAAGGACAAGTGCAAGGCTAACTAAAACATAATCTTACTAAAACACAATCTTACTCCAAAATATATATTCAATGTAAATATTTAAAAATTTAAAATATAAATTCAAAATCTAAATATATCTAATACATTTATAAATCCTAAGCCAAGTTTGAGATGTTATCCTCACTGCTCACTCTGCTAGCCCCAAACTTCGTAACCTGCTTCTCTGAAACTCTGCTTCACCGAAGGATCATTGCAACACAAAGACAAAGACAAACAATCAGCAAAAGCGGGTAATCTCAATCTAGAACAAAACGAAGATAGTCAAAAGTAAATCAATAATTATAATCCACTCAAAACTAATCAAGGCCTTTTATTTAGAATAATTATATCTCAAAAAATCAACATAATCAACTCAATGATATTTCAATAAGGATAATCATCAACTAACATATCCAGCACAACATTAATCACAATATTACATATATAATAATAATCACAACTCAAATATTCATCACAATCAAATCAAGCATATAATTCTATTATTAATCATGTTTAAGTTTATTTAGTGTATTTAGTGGGAAGAGAACCATGGTAAACCCGAGAAATAACCCTGTTGTCAATCACCCCATGACCCGGAAAATCATGTTGCTAGCCACGTATAATCAAAATTGGCCATCAATAAAATATCAAACCCAAGTGTGCACACCTCTTCCCAAAGTTGCTACTAGTTCTCGTGAAACCGTGATGCCAAATAACACTTTGGGAAGAACGGAAACATCATTGTCACATCATGTAATATCAAAGGCATAAAGCCCAAAAACTTGTGTTCTTCACTTTGGGAGGTATCATCCCAAAGTTATCCTCTCACTAATTAATTAATTACAACCACACACAATCGTCAAAATTCAATTTTGTCAAAAGTCTAATAATTCAAAAATCTCCATTATCCAATCATATAATAATTTTCCAAATCATAATCCAAATATTCAATATCTAGTAAGGCCCAAATCATATCATCATTCAAACATCTATAAAACTCAAATCCAATCATGTCAATATTCATAATTCGATCATATCAGTCAAATAATCCAATTATTTCTATTTATTATCGTTAAAAGGTTAAAATCTAATTTAAATAATTATAGAATTTATCCTATTAATTTCTAAAATTTAAAAAAACAATAATCTAAATACCCTCATGATTACATATTTCAAAGGAAATCATCCTAAAATTTTCTAGGGATTAGGATTACATCCAATAAAATAATTATATAATTAATCTTGAGATTTCTATAAATTAAGATTAAGTACAACTAAATTTCCAATAATGTTCATATATAAAAGAAGATCATGAAAATAAAATAATTAAACATATTGAGAAGATTTAGAAATTAACCTAATGGGTCTTTACATCAATAGTATCTTAAGGTTGATCTAAACTTATTAAATCATATCACTAATTTAGTAAATTTTAAAGTATCTTCAAATAAATCAAAATATTAGTCAGTTTTTCAAAAAACTATAATTAATTTAACATGGTAATATATTAATAGATTTATGTCACTAATAGTCGCATTTTATGTTATTCAACAATGTAAAAGAAGAAGGTATATAAATAATTTGTAAGAAGATAAAAAGATATATATAATATTAATTATTTAAAAAATTAATACTCTAAAGATTAGAATTTACATGTAACAAATTACAAATAAAACAACCTATAATTGTATAAATAATTCAATTATTTTCTATATGTGTAAATAAAATCCAGTAAAATTCCCAACAATATAATTATCCTATAATATCTTTAAAATAAATTTTGAATAAAACTATCCTAGGATTTCCCTAAGCATCGGGAATACATAAAACAAGATTCATAAAGCTGGCTTATGACTCTCTAGGGATTAGGATTACATCCAACAAATTTCATATAAAACTAACCTAAGAGCAACTAGATATTAGGATCACATCAAACCAAAATTCATATCAAGCTACCGTATGACTTTCTAGGAATTAGAATTACATCAAACCAAAATTCATATCAAGCTACCATATGACTCTCTAGTAATTAGAGTTACCTGGTCTCCGTGATTGCTACCTTCTAGAATTTGGGGAAGAGAGAGTAGAAAAAAAGAAGAGTAGTGGAGAAATGTTGAGGATTGGAAGTAAATTGGTTTAGTTTGGTTAGGTTAGGCCTCTATTTATAGTTAAAGTTTTAAACTCGGATATGGGTTTCATGCAATTATTTCCTTCTTCTTGATTGATGTATCTGGTTCAGATATTGGCTTCATACACTATTTCTTTATTATTCTTAATTTCTTGTGGCCCGGCATATCGCTAACTCATTACTAACTCATTATTGACTCAATGTTGACTCGTCATATCTAATCAAATTATAAGTCAAACATTACCAATCAAATATTAATGCATAAATGACCAATCAATTAATAATTCAAACAATCACAATTTATCATCTAATCCTATATATATATATATATATATATATATATATATATATATATATATATATATATATACTGACACATTATTATTACTACTAATTTATAATCTATTACTATTATAAATTACTAGTTTTTTTCTGGGATATTAAAAAGAAAAAGAACAAGAAGCTGAAGTTGATAATATTAATGATATGGAAGAAGCTACAGAAACTGTTAAGGGGATAAATAAATTTGCTTGGTCGGAAGAAAAAGAAGAAGATGAGAACGAAACAGTATTGATACTGCCATAATCAAAGATAGAACCCCACAGAAACTTCATATTGGATGAAACAATGACAACAAAGAAAAAGCATATAGCAACTGAAGAAAAGAAAGTTGAAGGCGCATTGTTTACAAATATTGATGACTTGGAAGAGTGGACAGTTCAAGACGGAAATGATCGAATTGCTCGTCCAAGTCCTACTCCAACAACTCCTGCATCTACTCCATCATCAAGAAGAAGCAGCAGCAACAAAGAATTTGAAACTCTAGGAGTGAAGCCAAAGAGCAGTAGCAACAAGTCAGGGGGAGTATTAACAAAGAAAAAATGCAAAGGTAAAATCATTCTAGTAAAAGAAAATCAATCTTTTATTAATGTGGCAGAAAGAATATAATATGGAAAGTGAGCAAAGTGAAAAACCAAGGATTACTTGGTCAAATTTGTCAGAGATCATGTATGTACCGAAAACGCCACAAACACTGATAAAGTTTATTTATCTTCCGCCAGTCCCGAAGCCACCGGACAAATGTGTTCCATAAAATACGATTGGCATGTAAAGACAAATTTGAGGGGGAGTGTTAGAAATCAAATTTAGACTTTACCATGTCATCTCTAATCTCCATCATGCTAGAAGTATTTAGAATATCGTAGAAGTCAAAAGTTGTAGAAGATTATGGATGCTTGTAGAAACTTGTGGAAACTTATGGAAAATTAAAGACTTTAGAAGAAGATAAGTTGTAATATTATGTAAATGTGTTGTCAAGTCTATCCTTAGAAACATTATGAAGCCTTATCTATATATATAAGTTGGAGATTGAAGTGGTCAATGGTGTTGAACAATTTGTGGCTATTATAAGTTGTCAAAACCGATTTGAAGACTACAAAGTTGCAAGAATGGTCAAAGATCGTGGCTAGTGGTTATAATAGGTTGTCAAGTTCAAGTTAAACTCTTCCATGTACATCTATATATATGTAGTATGTTAGGCATTAGATGAAAAAATAGAAAGATAGAAAGTGTGTAAAAGTGCGAGAAAATAAAGTGTTGAAATACTTGTGAGATAAAAAGAGAGAGATTTGTGAGAAACATAAATAGAGAATAGTGTTGTAACACTTGTATTTTGTCCTTGTAAAAGTTTGATATAATAATATTGCTCTTCCTTATTGTATTTCCAACAAGTGGTATTAGAGTATATCATTAAATTTCCAACATTCCTTCTCTCTGCATGTTGTTTTTTATTCAGTTATGTGTGTCCTATTCACTATATATTATGGGTCAAATTTAGCACTTAATTGATCTAATTTCAACCAAAACACATGAAAGATGTGATTTAATTATTAATTCATTTTCAAGAATACTTTCATGAAATTATTATGTTTTGTAGGATATCTTCTCATTAAAGAATACCAATTGGAAAGCCAAAATTCGGCAAAAGAAAGCTCATGGCACCAAAGGTGCCAATCTCTCTCATAATATGGCTTCAAAGGCCCCAAATGTCTATCGCTTTTGAGAAGACGGATACGGTGGTGCCAAAGATGCCATTTTCTCTCACAAAATGACGCTAGAAGCTCCAATCCGCGTGATGTGATTAAAGTGAATGCAGTGGCGCCAAAGGCACCATTTTCTCTCACAGAAGGGCGTTTTAATTTGCCACTTTCTCGCTTTCGCAAAAGTTACACTAAAGATTTGGATTTTAGATAAAACAAAAAGGAGTTTTTTCATTTTATGGAAATTTTGGATTTAATTGAATTTTTGGATCATATTTGATACGGGATTTAAAAAAGATACCACTTCTTCATATAAAAAGGGGACATTTTGGAGCATGAGAGAAAGGGGGTTGGACACGGTGGAAGGAGTAGAACATCAAATACCATAGTTGGAGATTGAGAACTTCATTTAGAAGGAAGCTTGAAGGAGATCGATCATCATTGATTTCTTCTTTTCTTCTTCTTCACGATTTCATCTGTTTTCTTTTCATTCTTTATTTTGTTTAAGCCATCTATGTCTGGCTAATTTTCTTTTGTAGTTAGTGATATGTGTCCATCGTGAATCCTATTTGTGGTTTAAATTTGTTTCTTTAATAAATTGTTTCAGTTATTTGTGTTTTACCTTGCATTAATTTTGTATATCCCTGTATGAATTGATCACTCTTATAAGGATTTGAGGGTTAAGGTTCACTATAGACATATTGGAGTTCTAATCCTGAGAGGAGTAAAATATCAATTCTTGCATGATCTAGGCATAAGCTTGCTTGAGTTGCAAACTTCATAATTCATTGAGTTTAATGCTTATACTGAGAGGAATCAATAAGACATTAGGATTCTAATTGGGGAAAGGTTAAAGTCACAGAGACATTAAGATTTAACCGACTAATTTTAGAATATGAATTGTATTAAATATCTGAGATGAATTACTATTGAAATTATGTTAAACTACTCTAAGAGGATTTGAGGTGAAATAATTCTCAACTACAGTTTTAGTCATTAAAGTCGTAATTCATTTTTTTACTCATCTTTATTCTTAGTCTGAAATTATTATTAACTAGAATTGTTTTTATTTTCATTCTTATTCAAAATTACTCTTCCTACACAAATCGATATGTCCAAATTAAAGGGAATAGTGAGAATAGTACTTGGTTCATTAATCTTTGGGATGATGTAGATACAATGTATGTTTTGATGATAACAAAGTGACAACAACAAAAAGGCAAGAACATTGGATCAAGAGCAACAAGGAATAATTAGAAGAGCAATAACAACATCAAAGACAACTAACCATGTATAACATCTAAGAGAAGCTCAATATCATAACCATGGTGATAAATGATTAAAACCAACAAAGTGTCAAGCATTGTCATATTCAACAAGTCAAAGCATCAAGTTCAATAAAAGATCCAAGACACAAAACATGAAGCTAAGTGTAAAAATTAATATCATATGCATTTTTTTAAAGAATTATATAAATTCTTTATTAAAGGATATATTTATTAAAAATATTTATTTTTATCCTATATAATATTATACAGTGCATTACCAAATACTAGATGATATTCTCTTATACAATATATTATTTTATACAATACCGTGTCAAATGCTGGATAATATTAAAATTCAATCAGGTCTTATATAATCAGACCTTATACTATCAGGTCTTATACTATTAGGCCTTATCCTATACTATGCACCAAACATGCCCTAAGGGAGAGGGATAAGGCCTGATAAGAGGTTAGTGTATTAACATCGTTGACCAGTGTAATTCTCAAAAATTAATATATTCTTTTAAGGCTTTAATGTTTCTAAAGTGAATGTAGATAAGTTATCTACATTTGCTCACAAAACGACGTCATTTTGGGTTGAAAAATATAATGAAAATACTATTATAACCCTGAAATAAATTATAATTACAAAAATACCTTGATTTCCGCCTCAAAACGACGTTGTTTTGGGCTCACTGTAGATAAGTTATTTACATTGACTGTAGAAAAAGCCAACCCTTCTTTTAATATTAATATATTAAAATAAAAATTAATTTTTCAAAATATTAAATTTTAAAATATTGAATATTTTTACTTTTCTAAATTTTAATCTATGTTTTGGACACACTGATCAATTTTTTTTATAAGAATTAATATTATATGACATTTTTTGAAGAATTATATAAATTATTTTTTAAAGGATACTTTTATTAAAATATTTATTTTTATCCTATATACTATATAGTATTATACCGTGCATCACCAAATACTAGATGATATTATCTTATACAATATATTATTTTATACAATACCGGGCCAAAT
Organism: Gastrolobium villosum; assembly: GCA_032173675.1. Classification (NCBI taxonomy): domain Eukaryota; kingdom Viridiplantae; phylum Streptophyta; class Magnoliopsida; order Fabales; family Fabaceae; genus Gastrolobium; species Gastrolobium villosum. Next base: position 227,650 of record JAVKPL010007683.1, read on the forward strand.
GCTGGATAGTATTAAAATTCAATCAGATCCTATATAATTAGGTCTTATACTATCATGTCTTATCCTATACTATGCACCAAACGTGCCGTGATTGTATCGTGATTGTATTGGCAAAAGTAAGCCTTGTTGTGCTTACATAGACATGACATTAATGGGCCGAAATACTCGTGTAAGCGAGAAAAGACAAAGTCTAAATGAGCTTTAAGATTCGTTTATATTAATTTGGGCCTACAATTATAATTTTATCATGATTAGGACAGGGTATTACTTTGTTGTATTATTATTAGTACGGACCTATAAAATGTTTCTTTTGCCGAGTATACGGATCCTCTAGAATTACATCTACAGGGATATTCATTCCATGGTATTTCTATATATGCATTTGATAAACGCATTAGAATGAGATATAATAACATGTAAGATTTCTATTTAATATTTTGTATGTTTTAAAAATAAAACAAATCAGTGCATGAGATTACAAAAAATTATATGTTTTGATTCAACTAAATGACCGAATAAAAAAGAACAGAACATAACAATTTTATTTTGTCCGTGACTGAACATTAATTAAAGTTTGGTATTCAGTTGAATTGGGTAATTTTTTATTTTTTTTGTAACTATTTAAAATTTGTGTTACTCCCATTCACGGCGTTATAAACATACTAACAGGGGTATACAACAATACATAAGAACAAAAAAAATTAAATTATTCTTAAAATAACCGATTTTTGAAAATTAAATAACTGATTTTTTAAGAATCAATTCAAGAACCGAATCGGTTTTTACAAACCAGTTCAAGAATCGAACCGTTTTCGAGCCAGAACTGTTTTATCTTTTTATTTCTTTAATTTTTTTTTTTCAGAATAAGTTCGATCTGAACCGTTTTCAAACCGAACCAAATTATTTTCAATCTGAATCGAATCGAACCGTTTAAATCAATTTGATTCAGTTCTTTAAAAAATTCAGTTCAATTCGAGCTATCACATCCCTGCATACTAATCAAGTAACATATATTTCAAAAGTGTCAATATCCTATGCTTTATATCGTTAGGATAACTGTAACTTATAAGCAAAAGAAAAAAGGATATATATATATATATATATTTAAATTTAATTAATATATATTTCAATTATCTTAAAAATAAAAACTTTTATTTTTTTTCAACTAGGAGGAGAGGGAAAATTTATCTTTCTAAGTTATATTAACTACAAATTAAGATTCACAATTATGTTTACATAAATGAGAACATTGATCAATTTGCATTTTCTATTTGCACTTAGAATTTATTTTTGCATTTAATTTAAATCATTAAATGAGTACTTAATAATGATACTTTTAAAAAATGGGAAAGTATAGAAGGGGATTCCCTTTGTAATAGTAATAGAACATAATAGAATTTAAATTAATTTAAATTTAATCTGTCTTAAAAATCAATATAGACTCTTTATACTTTTATATCAAAAGTTACTTTATAGAGGATTATAAGCAAGTCTAAGATCAATGTTGAAGTGTAACAGCCCACCCAAATAAATAAAAGTGTCCTATTATTTGTACACCCGAATTCTTATATCTACATCTTCTGAGGAAAAAAGCAAAGAGATAAAGAGGGGCTAACCTCATTATCCCCATCCTTTTTGTTGAGAATTCGGTTCCCTCGACTTGGTTGGGAAAAGTCAATCCTTCAACTCAGTTTCTATAGTCTTTTTGCGGAAGTTAATTAACAAAATTCTGGATAATCGGATCTCGGCAATCTAAACTCGGCCTGAATCACCAGGTCGTCCATCATAGTGGAAAAAATGAAAAATACATAGGAGAAAGAAAATTCACACACAAATATGTTTAACGTGAGAAAACTTTTCTCAATATGAAAAAGTAAAAACCCTAGGGACCTAGTTCAGTTCAAACGCCCGCTATGACAATAATGTGTACAAATTCACCTAAGTGGTGGTTAACACAACCTCTCCAACAATGGTGATAATCAAACTTCCCTAGAGATGTTTCACTCAAACTCTCTTTAGAGGTCTCTCAAATACAAAGCCCAAAACTTTGCTCACAAATCTCTCAAGTGTCACTCAAAAGTCTCTCAAAATCATCTTCTAACCTAGCCTCCACCTACAACTAATGAATATATAGAGGAGGTGGAATATAGGATTTAGGGATTTTGGAAATCCCTCAATGAGCTTGAGCTTAGCATTGAAGGAGGAAGCCCAACAAGGCCATCACCATTCACTTTTTTTTAGTGTCCCATGGAGTGAGTGGGAAGCTCTCCCCAAGAGTGACGTTTTAAGTCATGTAATCAAACACATGTGTAACTAGTGATGAGATAGGATGTAAAAGCTGAGTTGAGAGACTGACTTGTCCCAACTGAGTTTCTACTGTTATTGAAGGAGGAAGCCCAACAAGGCCATCACCATCCACTTTTTTTTAGTGTCCCGTGTAGTGAGTGGGAAGCTCTCCCCAAGAGCGACGCTGGAAGTCATGTAATCAAACACATGTGTAACTAGTGATAAGATAGGATGTAGAAGTTGAGTTGAGGGACTAACTTGTCCCAACCGAGTTCCCAACAGTGGTATTAGAGCCCGGGTTTGATGGGTTCTGAGGGAGACGAGATGGAGACCAGCGACATAACCTATAATGGATATATGTTCAAGCTAATCACAAACATTTTCACTTATTAGAGACCAATGATGGAAGATCATCTCTACTGAAAGATTTACACGAGTTCCTAACACCTTTCTCCCTTGTCTCTTTTTCCACGGTATGGAGAGACATAAATCAAGGATAACTCTTAAGAGTTTATATTAATTGTTTCAACTTATTATTAGCCTTTCAGACATGCTCCATGCTTGGTTCGTTCGAGCCCATCCAAGTAGATAGGACCCAAACAACTTTTTGTTGCTAATTCTGGAATATATTAATAGTGTTCGAGTTCCGGATATGATCAGACAACCTACCACTACAATTGGTATGTGTTTTACCGCAACATTACTAGTGGACGTCCCTACTAATTAATAAAAACGGGTGGATAGGTGTATCATTAACGCTAAGAGACTACTTACTGTTTTTGGAACCCTTCCTTTTTGTGGTACAAAAACGGGGCGGTAGAACCTTCCGATTTAATTCATATGAAATTGCTTCCTATCTTATCGGATTGGACTAAATGTAAAGGTAGACATGCGGGTTTTACGGGGAGCTAACTTGAAAACATGGGGAAACATTGAACTATATTGTTCAAGGTAACAGCTTCCTCACTTATCTACCACACCCAAATAAAAACTCTCATAAATTCCACCATACATTCAAGAGGAGAATATGCTCATTCAAGATTCATCGAATCCATTGATTAATGGGTTTTATAAGAGTTATGTTGTAGGAAAAATGATTGTGTTATATTATAGAGATTCGTTTTGCGTGCCAGAATTTTTATTTTTATTTTGCTGCGGGCCCCATAAAATATTATGTGTGTAGGAAATTTTTTATGGTCATGTTAAATGATAGATGATAAACCCTTGATTAATATATTACCTTATAGCTACCCGCTCTCTCACTTTATCACAAACACACATAATTCAATATGGTGCAGGAATTCCTGAAAATAATAATAATTATATACTACGGTTAATATATAATTATAAGGGATATATAAGAAAATTTAATATTATAACTATGTATTACCTGTAATATATAATTATTTATTTTTTTACAAAAATTTATAACAATATATTATTTATAGTACATAATTATTTTTTCGTTGCAGGAATCTGCATCATGATAATTATTTTTTTCCATTCAATATATATGGGATATATGTAATTTAGTCAAAAACCCAAAGTTCCTAAATAAATATATAAGACGTATCGTGCGTGCTAGGATAGGGAATCATTAATTATGAACTAATTTAGGGTTAGATTCGTGGGACCTAGTTTAATTGTTATATTTGTCAATCGTCAAGTCTCTGTCTGAAAAATTGAATCAGGACAAGCTCAGTCCAGAGGTGAATGCACCATCCAAGCGATGGGATTGTCTTTGCGACTATCGGGAATTTAGGCCATTGTAATCGGACACCAGGCAACTATTTATTTCGTATTTTATGTAAAAGTCACTTAAAAAATAGCATAGAGCTGGCCTCGTGAAGCAAGCTTTATGGTAATGTTTATGATTAGATTATAGTATTATTCTCGTGATTTTAGGTTATGGATTAGCAAAGTTTATAAAATAATGTGGGCCTTGTTTAATTACTATTTCAGAAGTGCACCGTATCTGACCCATCATGTAGAATGAAAGGACAAGGCAGGCAACTATACTGTTAAATATTAAATAATCATTTGATCATAGGCAGAGACTGTACCTGAATTGAAGAAATTCATTAATTTGACTGTCCCAAAATTAAGTGATAGAACTCTTCAGCAAGGAATAAGTTATCGCAAAGGAACATGATGAAAAAGAGTATCATACCAGTTTTCTTTTTAATATGTATTTTTCCCCTCTTATTATAGCAATTTTAGGTATTGGTATTTTATTTTTATTTTAAATATTTTTTTATATACATAGAGGGCACAAGCCCAGAATAAAACGCAAAAATTAAGAAGTAGGAGAGGCAACATCCTCTTGAGCCTGAACTGAGTCCTTAAGCAAGATACTATAGTTAAACTAAACCATCAGGTGGGTCCTCAAAAATGTGATATACATCCTCCTTGAGTTGCTCGAATGAGTAACCAACCAGTGTGCACATTATTTTAAAATTTTAAACAAGTCTATCTTAAAACTTTTCCCTTTTCATGTGGTCCTTTATTATATCTCCAATAGAAAAATATCTTCAATACTTTCAGTATATACTCCAATAGAACTTAATATTGAGCATATAAGCATCTTATAACGATAAACTATTGAATGTTAAGGTGATCATCAAATAAAATAAAATAAATTAAAACAAACCAAAAAAACTTTATATTTGTATTTATAGGAAATAAGACATTTAATTTAAGATTTCTGGACCATTAACACAAAAAAATTTATATTTGTATTTTCTTTCGCCCTGAAAAAAACATTTAATTGACTCATAATATATCACCTTGACTCACGATAATCATGTTCTTGGTTATAACGCCTAATGGGGATGATTTTATGGATTCTATGACATAGGCAAAGGTAAGAAAGCTTTTGTGGATTAATGATCATGAGTGTTATTCGGTGATGTGGACTGTGGAGAGACAAACTTTGACGTGTGATTGGTGCAATTGATGTTTGTTGTTAATAGTTTATCTTTAGAGTTGCGATGCAAAGGCACATAGAGTTTGTAACGTTCGTAGTCGTTATTGAACGGAGATTATAAATCTAGTGGCCAGGCAACAGTTTTGACAATGGTAGTCTCTATTCCATGGAGTTTATAAATCTAGTGGCTAGGCAGTAGTTTTGACAATAGTTTGCATATGTTGTATCAGGGACGATTTTGAAGTGGATGTGTTTCATTTGTTATGGAGGTTTGATGAAAAGAGGTTCTACGTGGATGGATTAGGCTAATATATATTTTCATGTATATTTTCATGATTTGACTTGTATTTCTTATTTTAAAAGTACCGTAAATTTTTGGGGAGTTTGAAAGCTTATTCACTTGATGTTTCAAGAGATATATTTTTTGGTAGATGAGTTGTTTATAATTATTTTTTAAAAGTTGAAGAAAAGTATATATAAAGGTAGATTTTTTTAGGGTAGATGTTTTTTATTAGTGCACAGAAATCGAAGGGTGTGTTTTTATGAGAATTATAAAACTCATTTTTTTATTAGTGTTTTTATGAACAATTCCAAAATTAATATATGGTACGGTCTCTTGTTATATGATAGACTAGCTCAATTTTTTGATGCCAATTGAGATAATTGGGTGATTGAAAAATATCATGGGTGCATGTAAGAGGTTTTGTTTGGAGTTTATTATATATTGTTTGTTGATGGTATATTTGGCACCGGAGAAACGAAGTGACCCAAGATAGCTCTCACAATGAGGGTCGCCACCTTGATCGCTTGAAGGAGATATAACTTGCCTTCATAGACACAACCAATGTTGCGACTCCATTTCTCCAGAGATGTTAGCTAATAGCTTCCTTTAACTTAGTATGTTAAATTAAATACAGATGGGGCCTCAAAGGGTCAAATGACTGAAGCAGCTTATGGAGGGCTTCTTTGTGACCACAAGGGAGTTTGGCTAGGGGGTTTGCTACAAGAATTGGATGTTTTGATGCTTTACAAGCGAAAATGTGGGATGTGTTAAAAGGGTTGGAGTTACCTTGCGAGGCAGGTTGGAGAAATATTTTGGTTGAAAGCGACTGTCAAACAGTCATTGCATTATTTTCTAAGGAAGACAATGAAGCTTGTGAGTCCCACCTAGTGACTCGAATTCGAGTTTTTGCTAGTCATCAATGAAATGTTCGGTTTATGCATGTTCTTCAGGAAGGCAACCAGTGCGCAGATTGGTTGACAAATAATCTGTTGGTGCACCTAGAATTACTTGATAAGGTCTTCAAAAAAAAAAAAAGAATTACTTGATAAGGCTCCCCCCCCCCCTCTCCCCACACAGGACTATGGTGTCATATCCGGGCCAACAATAGGGGTGCGATTTTTGCTAGACGTATGCAAACTCATTAGAAGCTTCCTTATCTAATCTTTTCTATATTTTCTTTTTCTTTGCTTCATGTCTTTACTTCAATGTATCAAAAAAAGTATATATATATATATATATATATATATTCTCAATACAACAATTTTTTATTTGAATTCTTTAAAAGTATTACTTTTTTCATTTAATTTGTCTTTTTTTTTCATCTAATATCCATGTTAGCATTCACTTATCTCACATGGAATATTTTCTCTTAATGTAGACAAATAACAACTTTTAACAAAAATGTAACAAAAACAAGGGTTTATTTGTAAAAATAAGGGTTTATTGTTTCTCCATCAACACAAGATAAAATTATTCTCATCAATCTCAAGATTATTTCAGTTTGGGTTGAGAAAATTAATTAGGGGTATTTTAAGAATCTTAATTTATTTTTTGTTATATATATTTTACCAGAATAACATTTATTAATTCTCTCAATCCCTAAAATGATATAATTTTGGAGTTGATGGAGATAGTTTTATCTCATATTGATGGAGAAATGATAGATTCTAAAAATATTGGGCAAATATGTTTTATTTTTTGATTTAATGTTTCTACCGTGAATGTAGATGAATTATCTATATTCGCTCCCAAAATGACGTCCTTTTGGGATGAAAAATTAAATTATAATGATAAAAATTATTGTAATCTTGAAATAAATTATAATTATAAAATACCATATTTTTGTCTCTGAACAACATCATTTTGGGCTCAACATCGATAAATTATCAACATTGACTATAGAAAAAATGAACCCTTTTATTTTTTTTTTAAAACCCGGAGGTAAAGATATAATAATAAAAAAAAAGAATTATGAGAGTAAGAGCTCAACTATTACCGAAAAGGGCAAGATTCTCATCTAATTTATAATAATTCATGAATGTAAGAGCTCATAAATATTTTAATTTTCTACCTTCATGTATAAGCGTTATAATTGGTGACGTCATTTTCAGTAGAAATGGATGAATTCTCTACTGAATTTTGCCCATGTCTCACTTCGCAATAATAAAAAATAATGTACATTCACAATCGATCATAAAAAAAATATCATATACCAAATTATCAATATAGGATGTATTTAAATAAAGGGCTATGTTTTTTAATCACGTTACACGAGATAATATTATTTCTTGTAGAGACATAATTAAATCGATTCCACATTAAAAAAGAAAAGAAATATTGGCTTGAATTTCGATGAGTATATAACATGAGAAAAATATTTATCTTAAATAAATTAAATTTACCGTAATTTTTGCTTTTATTTCGCTTGTATTTTAAAAAAATAAAAATTACCGTCATTTTATGTACGTGGAAGAAATTTTCACATTATCATCCTCGGGTCACGTGCCAATATGATGTGAGACTTGAATTGGGTTTCCGTTCAAGCAGAGCAGCCAGAGCTAAGTGGACATTAAACCCTAGCATGGTAATGTGTAGCAAAGTGTGGGGTCTAAGTTATGTAGTCTAGGTGGAGAAAAGTATCCACTATGTGAAAGTCACGTGCATGGTGCATGGATCATTAGAGGGGAGGGCGTTGCGTCACGTGCTTCCTCGGATACCTCCAGAGGGATTCATAAACTGCGATTGGGTTTGTGTGCCAGTTGGATCCATTCACGCTTCCCGAGATAAATACACACCATCCAGACTGTCATCCCAACGTCTCTCTTCATAATTTCACTCCTCTTCTTCCCATTCTACCCTTCCGCTCCCACTCATTGCCACGCTATTACTCTCATCCATTCCTGGGGCCAATTTCGACAATCACTTTTCTTTCAAATATTCTAACTGGCCCAAGCTGTATTGCTTTTGTCACGTAGCTATCCCCACAAAACAAAAGCCCTTCACTAATTTCCACAAAGGCTTCACTTTCTTCTTATGTCTTTGCCAGTAACACAGCTCTCTTTTTTAATGCTCTCCCACCGCGTACCATTGGGTTGTTTCTCACGCCCCACTAACTACACACATGGTAGTTCTGCGCGTGGAATAAACTCGAGTGGGTGAGATTAGAGTAGAAACAGTACGGTTTTGGGGGGTCCCTGTTAGCACTTAGCATACTTACTGGGCAAGCCGTGGCTCGTAAATGCCAGAGGGGCTAACCACTTCCCTCGCACAAAAGTCACGCTTTAATCGCTGTCTCTTTCTTGGCAAGTTCTACTTCTACCCTCAGTCACAGTAAAAACACATTTTAATTAATAAAAACATCCTCCAATTTAAACCCCACCTGGGACCTATATATACCTCACTTCCCGTTTCCTTCAATCACAACACAAAATTACAAGAGCTATCTCAGCTCATTGATCCATTTTTTTTTTTAAAAAAAAGGCCGTTATTCGAAAAATGGCTGTTGTTGTTTCTCCTCAATGCTTTTTTCAAATCATCCTTCTCATTTCTGTGTTTCAGTTCTCTTTAGCTACTAGGAGGCTGAATGAGCTGGTTCAGGACCAGTCTCAGCTTCTTCATTACCACAATGGTCCTTTGCTATATGGCAAAATCTCCGTGAATCTCATCTGGTATGGTCAGTTCAAACCATCCCAAAAAGCCATAATAACCGATTTCATCACCTCCCTCTCATCCCCAATGGCTCAGAGCAACCAACCCTCTGTTGCCACGTGGTGGAAAACCACCGAGAAGTACTACCACCTCAGCTCCAAGAAGTCCAAGTCTTCTTCTTTTTCCCTTTCATTGGGCAAGCAGATTCTCGACGAGAACTACTCGCTCGGAAAGTCACTCACTTCCAAGCACCTTGTTGAACTGGCTTCCAAAGGAGACCAGAAAAACACAATTAACGTTGTTCTGACATCTGCCGATGTGGCCGTCGAAGGTTTCTGCATGAACCGATGTGGCACTCACGGGTCTTCCTCGGTGGGTCACGTGAAGGGAAAGAACTACAAGTTCGCTTACATCTGGGTAGGTAATTCCGAGACCCAATGTGCAGGTCTATGCGCGTGGCCATTCCACCAGCCAATCTATGGGCCCCAAAGCCCACCGTTGATTGCCCCCAACAACGATGTGGGACTTGACGGAATGGTTATCAACCTGGGTAGCCTCTTAGCCGGAACTGCCACCAATCCCTTTGGAAATGGTTACTTCCAGGGTCCCGCTGAGGCTCCACTTGAAGCTGCATCGGCATGTCCTGGGGTTTATGCTAAAGGGGCTTATCCTGGTTATGCTGGTAACTTGCTAGTGGACTCTACTACTGGTGCTAGCTACAACGCACATGGTGATAATGGCAGGAAGTACCTGCTTCCTGCTTTGTATGATCCTTCTACATTATCGTGCTCAACGCTTGTGTGAGGATTGATATAGTGCTCGTCGTTACTGTGCTTTTGCTACTTTATTAGATACTGGGGGTTAATTAGTAGGTTGTACAAATAAGTATTCAGTAGGATTAATTCATTGATTTGTTTATTTCTTTTAGTTATGCGGATTAATGATATAAAAGCAAATTTACTTCGGTTTGCTTTTAATTTTAATATATTATTCTGGTTCTAAACCTGCTTGGAATTTCTATCTTCTTTGGCTAAACAGAGTTTTGTTGCTAAGTCCTTTACATTTCAGACGATTGAACAGGCTTATTATTATTTACCATTTACAATAACTCATATGGGTGTTATGTTTATCATATGATATAAGTTCACTTTCCTCCTAACACACTAAAAAGGTGCAATTCACATGTTTTTCTTTCTTTTTTGTCATTTCATTTTTTCTCTTACTTTTGTTGTGCGTGTTTGAAACATAACTTTAAGTTATCTAACATTACATTAATAAAACCCTAACTTTATTGTGCTGGTCCTGGTTGGTCCTCGTAATTAAAACCTGTCGAGTTCCTGGATTGGGTTACTAGTTACCTCATACTTGAATCTGGATACTATAATTTATGGTAAAAATTTACTAAGTATTGTTATAATATTTATTACCTCATACTTGAATCTGGATACTATAATTTATGGTAAAAATTTACTAAGTGTTGACATATAGTACTGTTAAGTTTACTGATGAGTTACTATTAAGTTTTAGTTTTAAGTTAGTTTTATATTCTGTTTAGTTTGTTACTGTTTGTAACTGAATTGGCTTCTTTTAGTTTCTTTCTAGCTTGTTTAGTTTCTTTTATATAGGGTGTCCTTTCACCATTATACAATGTGTACGAGCACTGTTCTCTTTCAGAGAATCTAATAGATATCTTTCTCTCTCTCTGTAATCTTCCTCATATCTTGAGCTTATCCTCATCTTATCACCTTGGTCTCCTTCACCTTTACATGGTATCATCACCTTCGATCCATGGCCGTCCAAGCTTCCGCTCCCGTTTTCACTTTACACACTTTCTCCAACCCGGTTTCTTTCAAGCTCGATGAAACAAATTTTCTTCCATGGAAACAACAGACTCTTGCAACTATTCGAGGTTTCAAACTTCAACAACTCCTTGATGCTCCTCCAAGCTCAGATCTTGGTGAATCTGAGTCATTATGGCAGCAACAAGATCACCTACTCATGTCTTGGTTGCTTTCCTCCATGTCTGAAGCGCTTTACACCAGAATGGTAGGATGCATCTCTTCCTCTCAGATCTGGGAGAAACTAGAGGAATTTTTTGCTTCACAAACGCGTGCAAAAATCAAACAGCTCAAACAACAGCTGAAATCAACAAAGAAAGAGGGACCAATCTCTGGTTACCTACTCAAGATCAAGAAAATCGTGGATTCTCTTGCTGCTGCTGGTTCCCCTGTGAACTCTGAAGATCATATTGATGCCATTCTTGATGGCTTGAATGAGGACTATGATCCTTTTGTTGTCTCAGTCACATCACGATCTGATCCTTACACAGTAACAGAAATGGAGGCTCTGTTAATGGCTCAAGAAGAGAGAATTGAAAAGAGATCCAAGACTGAGCTGACTGTCTTGCAAGCTCATGTTGCACAAATGCAATTCAGAAAACCTAATACTCAAGGTTTCAATCGTGGTGGTGCTTCCTACTCTGGTCGTGGTGGTGGTTTTTCCCAAAGAGGAAGACAAAACCGAGGATCTCGCTCGAATAACTATAGTGGCAGGTTGTGCTGTCAAGTTTGTGGCAAACCAGGCCACATAGCTTGGAATTGCTATCATAGATACAACCAGGACTATCCAAATCCTACTGAGCAAGTCAAGAATGATAAGGTTTTGCCTCCGACCTCACAAATGCAAGCCAATGTTGCTGTGACTCGATATGCTGAGCAAGATCCTCCACCTGAAGATGCAACTGACTACTTCTCTGTTTTTGATCAGGCTTGGTATCCTGACTCAGGTGCCACGAATCATCTCACACCTAGTGCTGGTAATCTCTTATCCAAAACTTATTATAAAGGTCAAGAATCTGTTCAGATAGGCAATGGATCTTGCATGAAAATAAAGCACAGTGGTCATACTATTTTACACTCACCATCGAACTCATTATCTTTTACTTTACCCAATCTTCTACATGTTCCTGGTCTTTCAAAAAATCTTTTAAGTGTCTCTCAGTTTGCTAAAGATCACAATGTGTTCTTTGAATTTCATCCTAATCATTGTGTTGTTAAATCTCAGGCAAGCAAGGAGATCCTTCTTCAAGGAACACTTAAGAATGGTCTCTATGCATTTGAGGGAGTTCAGGTCCCAACTCATACTGCATTTACTGCTGTTTCTGTTCAAAATAAAAATGTATCCCACTCTGAAGTGGTTGATTCTGTCACTTGCAATATAGATAGCAAGTTGTCCTTATGGCATGCACGTCTAGGTCATGCTTCTCTCAGCACTGTAAAAAGTGTATTGACTCATTGTAATATTTCTTTTCAAAACAATAAAGCTCCTTTTACATGATGTGCTTGTTGTATGGGTAAATTGCATCAATTACCTTTTCCAACTTCAACTCATACTTACAAAAAACCTCTAGAGCTAATATTTTCTGATATATGGGGTCCTGCTCCTATAACTAGTACCACTGGCTCTAGATACTACATTGTTTTTGTTGATGCTTTCAGCAAGTTCACTTGGTTATATCCTTTGTCTACAAAAAGTCAAGCTCTTCCTATGTTTATTGCATTCAAAACCATGGCTGAATTGCAATTCAACACCAAAGTCAAGTCTCTCCAAACTGATAATGCTAAAGAATATTTAGCCTTTGCCAACTACCTTCAACAAAATGGTATAATTCACAGACTCACTTGTCCATACACCCATCAACAAAATGGTACCCCTGAAAGAAAACATAGGCACATAGTTGAAACTGGTCTTTCTCTCCTTGCTGCTTCTTCTCTTCCTCAACAATATTGGGAAGATGCCTTCCTCACAGCAACCTATATTATCAACAGACTTCCTACACCTACATTGCACAACACCTCTCCATATGCTGTTCTTCTCCAAACAGAACCCGATTACACATTCTTAAGAACCTTTGGTTGTGCTTGTTATCCTCACCTAAGACCTTACAATAAACATAAACTTGATTTTCGTTCAATTCAATGCACATTTCTTGGCTACAGCCCCAATCATAAGGGTTATAAATGTCTCTCACCTGAAGGTAAAATTATTGTTGCAAGGAATGTTGTATTTGATGAATTTCTTTTTCCTTTTAATCAAAAAGTTACCACAAATCCTGTATCTTCTTCTTCTGAGTCTCCCCATGTCCCTCAAATTCCTCAAATACTTATTCCATCTTTCTCTTCATGTGCTGAATTTTCTGCAAATTCCGTTTTGCCTACTTCTAACAGTTCTTGCAGGTTGTCTACTGGTGAAACATCACAGGCTCTTTTACCCACTTCTGCACCAGTTTCTCAACCTCACAATAATCATCATATGCTCACTCGGGCAAAGACTGGGGTTTTTAAACCCAAGGTTTTCACAGCATCTGTTGAACCTACTTCAGTTGCAAAGGCTATGACTCAACCTCAATGGCTTCAAGCCATGAAAGATGAATATGAAGCACTTCAAAGAAACAACACCTGGCAGCTTGTACCTCTGCCACCTGACTGTGCTCCCATTGGATGTAAGTGGGTGTTCAGGACTAAATATAATCCCAATGGTTCCATCTCCAAGTATAAAGCCCGCCTAGTAGCTAAGGGTTTTCATCAAAGAGAAGGTCTAGATTATGCAGAGACCTTCAGTCCTTTGGTCAAGCCTGCTACTATCAGAATCATCCTTACCATAGCTCTCTCTCGGCAGTGGCCTGTTCATCAATTGGATGTGAATAATGCATTTTTGAATGGGGACCTTCATGAAACTGTCTACATGCAGCAGCCTCCTGGCTTCATTACTGGAGATAAATCAACTGTGTGCCGACTCACTAAGGCACTTTATGGTCTTAAACAAGCCCCTCGGGCTTGGTTTGAGAAACTCAGTCTCACTTTGGGTCACCTAGGCTTCACTTCTACAAAATGTGATTCTTCTCTTTTTATCTCTATCACTTCTACAGCAACCACCTTTGTTTTGGTATATGTAGATGATATTCTTATCACTGGGTCCTCCACTACTGCCATTGCATCTCTTATTACCAATCTCAACTCAGCCTTTGCCCTCAAGGATTTAGGCCAACTTCACTACTTTCTTGGCATTGAAGCTCACAAGGATTCCTCAGGTACACTACATCTGAGTCAAGCAAAATATATTGCTGACTTGCTTAAAAAGGCAAACATGAGTGACTGTAAACCAATGCCAACCCCTATGTCTTCAAGTATAAAACTGTCTTCTAGAGATGGTACTGCTTTCTGTGATCCTTCTCTCTATCGATCTATAGTTGGAGCTTTACAATATGCCACAGTGACTAGACCGGACATATCCTTCTCTGTCAACAAGGTATGTCAGTTCATGCATGCTCCTCTTGACACTCATTGGAAGGCAGTTAAACGCATTCTGCGGTATCTTCATGGTACAAGTTCTCTAGGACTTACCATCTCTCCTTCTCCTCATTTCCATGTTTCAGCTTATTGTGACAGTGATTGGGGATCTAATGTTGATGACCGTAGGTCCACTTCTGGATACTGTATCTTTCTTGGTAACAATCTAATCAATTGGTCCTGCAAAAAGCAAGCTGTAGTCAGTCGCTCAAGTACTGAGGCTGAGTATCGATGTCTTGCAGCCACTATTGTTGAGCTTGCTTGGCTTAAATCTTTACTGTCTGAGTTGCACATCTTCTCTCCAGGCACACCTACTGTTTATTGTGATAATCTCAGTGCTGTGCAATTGGCTGCTAATCCTCTCTTCCATTCCAGAACCAAGCATTTTGAGTTGGATCTCTACTTTGTCCGTGAGAAGGTTCTGGCAAAGCATCTTACTGTCCATCATATACCTTCGGTAGATCAGATAGCTGATGGCTTCACCAAGGCTGTCTCTAGGCTTACCTTTCTCAATTTTTGTTCCAAGCTCAAGCTTTCCAATTCTTCCAGTCTTGAGCTTGCGGGGGGATGTTGACATATAGTACTGTTAAGTTTACTGATGAGTTACTATTAAGTTTTAGTTTTAAGTTAGTTTTATATTCTGTTTAGTTTGTTACTGTTTGTAACTGAATTGGCTTCTTTTAGTTTCTTTCTAGCTTGTTTAGTTTCTTTATATAGGGTGTCTTTTCACCATTATACTAGTTGTACGAGTACTGTTCTCTTTTCAGAGAATCCAATAGATATCTTCTATCTCTCTGTAATCTTCATCATATCTTGAGCTTATCTTCACCGTATCACCTTTGTCTTCTTCACCTTTACACTAAGTATTGTTATAATATATGTATATATATTTTGGTAAGCTATTTGTTATAATATTTATAAGTTTATAGTATTTTTATTGTTGTGTAATCTGGTGTAAAATACTTTAAAAGGCTGATTTAATAAGTTGAATTGTAATAATGTTATTAGTTTTATTGCTTTTATGTCCGTTGGAAAATTAAAATATTTATGGTATTAACTTTTGTTTTTTTTTTTTAAGAAAATTATAATGGTTGAAGTTAGATATTTTTTATGTAACGAATTATAAATAAAAAAGGTTTTTCCTGGTTTTATGGTATGTTATGTCTATTAAGAATATAAAGTAATAAATGAATTAAGTGTACCGAATTCAAATTTTATTTTTTTATATAATTTTGATTCATTCAAATAAATAAGTCAAATTTGAATTTTTTCCCTCAAGGGCTTTTTGTTGAATATGGTTGTTGTCTCTCCTTTGTGTCGAGTCTGTCTACAGAATGGGGAAGCGGGAGAGAGAGAGAGAGAGAGAGAGAGAGAGAAACGCGTATCCCCGATGTCCTACCAAGAAGCTAACGCCTTTTCTTTTTTTTAGTCCCAAAGAGAAGATAATAAGAGGGGGAAAGGGAAATTTTCTTAATACAGTACTCCTGAATTTTCTACCTTTTTTTTTAATCACTCTTTTATTTAATATTAAAATAATTTGATAAAAACAAAATACTTATCATATTATGAATAAAAGGTGCATTGCAAATTCACTGCTACTATAATACTAAAGATTTGTTTCAAAAGAGGCTGCAATTCTGTAGTGTTTTTTTTTTTTTTTTTTCACACAAGCTGAAATTCAAGAGTTAATTATAGGATGTTTGACCATTTGGGATCCAAATGTGAATAATTAAATGAAAGAGTTTCACATTAATTAGAATGGACAAAGTGACCATCCTATAAATGGAAGGACTCATGCACCTAATGCATTAAAGTTTTGGGTTTGATTGTGGTATTCCGAATCTACTTAATGTTGCTGCTCATTTGGCTTATGATTGGCAGTCTCACCCCGCAATGAGCTCCCATTGCCCGGCCCAACAATTGATATCATTAGCTTGTGGTGATCCGAATACGTCTTGACGTGAAAAGTCAAGGTCTTGATGAGAAGCCAAGCATTAATGAACCACATAAATACCCGAAGAAACTTCTCCTTGACGGAAAATAATGTGGGAAAATGTTGAAGAATCCAAGTGTGTATAGATTGAGTGAGCATCACATAAGGGAAGAGAGTGCACGAAAAAGTTTATAATTTAAATTTTAAAAAATACACTACTTTTATTTTTGGTAAATAAAATTAAAAAAAAATACAATACTTTAATCTAAAAGGATCATCCTTTTAAATGATACACAATTTTTACATTTTCAAATGTTTTTAACGACTTTCGATGACTTCAATAAAGAACTCATTAATAAATGGGGCTTTGCCCCTTATTATAAAAAATAAAATAAAAAAATCTCATTAATATTATTTTAAAAACTAATGATTTGTCTACCAAAAAAATAAAATAATGATTCTGGATGGCTGAGATAGTGAGATGAATTCTCGTAGAATTTGAAGCGTAGAGGTATAAATGAGTCAGATTAGCCTCCAGCCTAACCTATCTAGTTTGGCTTATCGAAAAATTAGATTAGGCTTATAAATTAGTCTTTTTAAAAAATAGGCTAGGGCCAATTAAGTAATAACCTGACTTTAAAGCCGGTAAACCTACCTGTTTGATTTTTAAAATAAAATAATATATTTATTAATTATCGTAAATGTTTTTCATCTATCCTAAAAAAGTAATATTTGTTGTCATGAACACTAGGGGTGTTCATAAACCGATTCAAATCGCAAAAACCGAACCGAAAAATCGAAAACCGAAATAACCGAAAACCGAAAAAATTTATTGGATTGGATCAGTTTTCGGTTTTGATGTTGAAAACCGATCCAATCTAAACTGAACCAAACTTTTTTTTACCAAATTATACCTATCCCAAATAATAGCCGGCCCAAAGTTTTAAATCCACCCGTGCGTTAGCCCATTAGTTTTTTTTTTTTTTTTTTTTGGTATATAGCCCATTAGTTTTAAACCCAACCAAAGTTCTAAACCTAATTCATCCAAACTCACCAGTGGCATCTGAGTCTTGCCATTCTCTCAGTCTCTCACTCTTCTCAGTCATTCACGCTCTGGCACCCGTAGCATATCTCTTTCTTCTCAAAAATTAATGTTTGTCTCTTCCGTTAAACATATAACAAAGGTACTGTAACACTTAATTTTATTTGCATCAAGGGCATGATAAAGGTATAGCAAAGCATATTTCTAAATTTCTTCCTGTTATTCGTGTGATGAAGCAATAGTATTTTCCTTCATTTTTTGTTGGTTTCAAACAATCGCCTTTTATTCTGTGTGGCTGTGACATAACGTTTTTGAGACTGGAAAATAATTATTGGGTAATATTGCTGAGTTGAGTTTTGTCAAGTTTTAAGTGTTTGTTTATGCTTGTCTGCTACTATTTGTATGTATTAAGCTGTTTCTTACAAAAATTGGTTGATTCTGCTGTAAGCACTGCATTTCTTTTGTATGTTGTACTGTCATGAAAAGATAATGCATATACTTGATGGCTTCTTTGCTAGAAACAGGGGGATGAAGAAAGATATTACTGAATGTCATTGGTATATTCACTATTCTGATCAACGTGTAGATCTTATAATGATGTCAGATGATTAATTTTGGGACGAACTCTGATCTCTTTGAGCCTTTAACTGATGTACAAGACATGTGAATCAATTCTGATCAACGTTTAAAATGTTTTCAAACATCGTCATTTTTTCTGAAAATAATTCTTTTAAGTTTTGTTTTTTTGGCTTTTCAAAAAACCGAAATCCAATCCAATCCAATCCGAAAAAAATTGGATCGGATTTGAAAAGAAATTCAAATCGATCGGATGATGTAATGACCAAACCGAAGGAATTGGATCGGATGGTCTTTTGCTTTAAAACCGATCCAATCCAGACCGCAAACACCCCTATCATGGACATTATTTAAAAATCTTTATATTCTTTTTAACAAATCTGTTCAAGAATTTTTATAATCTAGACACATGCTGGAAATATTATTTAATGAATAAGACATTTCATTTTTTTTAATTGAACTTAATTTGCAATAGGCAGACCTGACTTATAAACTAAGCCTTTAATAAGTTAATAAGCTAGATAGACTTAACATTTTTTTTAGTTAGACTGAGGCCATGAAGAGTAAAGTATGGCCTAACCCGATTCATTCTCATCCCTATTGAGGCAGAAAAAAATAATAATAAGTATATATATATATATATATATATATATATATATATATATATATATATATATATATATATATATATAGTTTTGCATGCAAAACTGAATACCCTACTGAAAAATAATTTTGACAGCATTCCAAATATATAAAATACAAATAACAACGCCCCAAATAATCAAATGGCCGTTAATACTTTCTCGCGTCTTAGAATAGCAATTTAGCTTAATTAAATCCGTTGGTAGCCGGCTAGCAATTAAGAGTAAAATAATATTTCTAAATCGCCTCTAAATACTTTACTTATAGATAAAACAAGTATGTTTCCTTTATATTTTTTTTTTGGTTACAGTGTTTCCTTTATAATTTTAATTGTTTGTTTAGTGATTAACAATGTGTTTATTAGTTCTATTTTATTTTATTTTTTATTTCAGAGGGCATTCTGAAGTATAAAACTCTGTCATTTTATAAAAAGCAACAACTTTTTCCCCCTTGAAAATTACTGACCATTTTTCAAGTAAAGATGAACAAGAGAAAGAATAAATTGCATATTCTCCAAACTTTTTGATATAAACCAAATGCGAAGGCAAAACTCCATGCTATTACTAGTAATCATCGAGTTCAAAGTCGTTACTCATGTCGGTCTTTGCAATAGCTAAACTTGGAGAATTTCTTCTGTACAATCGTTGCACTAAGTTTTTTATGCATCTTTGACTCATAATATGACACGTGTTTTATTTTTTTGTCCAATCACTCTTTCACCTGATATTAAAATGAATTATTTATTAATAATTTAACAAAAATAAGATAAGTATCACATTATAAGGGAAAGATGTATCAAAAAATTGGAAAAAAATTTGGTGCTCCAGACCCAATGTGGTCCTTCCATCCAGTGAGTGACACTTGTACAAAAGTTTATTTTTTATTTCTCTTCTCTCTTCAATAATTGTCTCATTCTGATTGGTTTGGATCACTGAATTAATGGTGGTGCACGGCCACCAAAATTCTTCTCCAAAAAATCAATACATAGGTAACACAGAAGAAATTTTCCTAAACTTGATCCCTCCATGACATGGAACGGTTTTATATTTTGAATTTTAAATTATAAAATCATGATCTTGAACAATAATCGAACCCTATGATTGAGAACTACTTGTCCAATTACATAATTAATATAGGTGTACAATATAGAAAACGTGCATCCAACAAACCCATTTCAAATCATCCATTACTAAACCTTGCAAAAGAACAAATATATCTCACGGAGTAGTCCCACTTCCAGCTTTCTGCAAAAAAATATCTCCATCAACGAAGAAAGAATGTTCTGAAACATGCTCTCCTTTGTTAAATATCAAGATACAAGAGGAATTGATAGTAATCCTTGTTATGTTAAACTACACAACATTGGTTCTATTATATAGCAAACTAATTGAAGAATACAATGAGACACACACAATGTGGGACTTCTACACTATTCTAACACTAACACTCTTAACACTCCCCCTCAAGCTGTAGCATATAGATTATATGCTACAAGCTTGATACATAAATAATACTCCTATTAGGAACCAAAAGCAACAGTGCTACATCAACAAAATGAAATGACCAAGTAACATAACATCAAAATAAATCTCCTATATGAGAAACCAAAAATCAACAATGTGCTAAAAATGGCGTCGGAATGAACATCAACATGGAAGATGCCGGAATGATCATCGGCAAAGACATTTGTGCTGGAATGACCATCAGCAACATGGACGACGGTATGGAAGATGCCGGAATTATCATCGGCAAAGACAACAGTGCTGGAATGACCATCAGCAACATGGACGGTGCTCCCCCTCAAGAGGACCTTCGGTGCCGGAATTATCATCGACAAAGACAACTGTGCTGGAATGACCATCAGCAACATGGAAAGTGCTCCCCCTCAAGAGGAACTTCGGAGCCGGAATATCATCGGCAAAGACAACTGTGCTGGAATGACCATCAGCAACATGGAAAGTGCTCCCCCTCAAGAGGAACTTCGGAGCCGGAATTATCATCGGCAAAGACAACTGTGCTGGAATGACCATCAGCAACATGGAAGGTGCTCCCCCTCAAGAGGACGATGAATAGAATAAATAGTCCATCTTGGGAAGAAAGAAGATAAAAAAAAAAAAGCTTCACATAATCGGAAAAGTCGCCGGAGACGGCGGTGGGTCGTCGGAGATGCTAGTGGGTCGTCAGAAAAGTCGCCAGAAAGTCATCAAAAAAGTCAACGGAGACGGCAGTCAACGGTGGTCGATCAATGGCGGTCAACCCAACAGCTTCCCAAGGATCATTCTTTTCTGATGTGACAGATCAGTCTAAGGTGCAGTCACAGAGCATACTAAGAAAAACCCGAAAAAGAAATAACAACGAGAATCCCTCAAGGAGGGTGATATCTCTCTATAACCATATTGAAATTATGGAAAAGTGAACTAAGTTAAGCGGATTAAGATTCCTCTTTTAGGCTCTAGATACCATGTTAAATATCAAGATACAAGAGGAATTGATAGTAATCCTTGTTGTGTTAAACTACACAACATTGGTTCTATTATATAGCAAACCAATTGAAGAATACAATGAGACACACACAATGTGAGACTTCTACACTATTCTAACACTAACACTCTTTAACTTCCTTATTCATGTAGACATGCCCTCGTTAATTAGCCGCATCACATACATTTGTCCTTTTTCTGCCATTACCGCTATTTTCTTGTTGAGTAGTGGTATTTGTTTACTATTGGTTACACTTTCTTTTATCCTTCCTCCTTCAGGGTACTAAAAACGTGAAATTAAAATTTCTTTTTTGTCAAAAAAAATTATTTTGAATTATTCAAGTTCTTTACATTCGCCTATTGAAGTAATTTAGTTGGTCTGCCCTTTTTTTCTAAAAAAATTCACAGACTTTTCATTATTATTTTGAATTTAATTAAACCTACTCAAGTTGTATTTTATATGGCTCAATTTTTTTACACCTACTGCAATGAATGTGCAGATATTATATTTTTAGTAAATGGTGTTATGTTCAGAAAGACTAAAATTAATTATTTTAAGTGAGAGATGTAATATTATTTTTTCAAATTATAAGAAGAGAAAATGAAAAAAAAAAATTGTATTAGAATTTTCATAATTATTTTAATAAAAATGATTTAATATTTATGATCCATACGAAATCGGTATAAATCTCATTTAATTGAGTGATTTTTTTTTATAACAGTACTTTTTTTATTTATACAGAACATTTGTAATATTAATTAACGTGGGTGACAATATAGACTTATAGATTAGTGTAGATAATAATGTAATCCAACTCACACATGAAAAATTCATATTCGGATAAATCCGTTTTTTAAATTTATGTCATGTTTGTAATTACAAAATTGACAAAAAAAAAATTATGTAGTATTTTGTGTTAACTCGCAAGCTGTAAATACGAAATTAAGCTTAATAATTAATCTACATACAAATTATTTGTGTGATTATGTCATGTCTTGTTAATCCACATAATAAATTATATATTTTGAGATTGACAAATTTTTTGTGTTATGTTAACCTGCTTAATTAATAACGTACACGTGGATTTACTATGTCAACATCCAAAAATAAATAAATCTTGTTTCCATTAAAGGTTTGAACTTATTTTTGAATTCGTAAACCCGAATGCAGAGGTGAATCTATTGCAAATTATCAACGAGGTCGTCATAATGTTTTTCTGTTTTTAGTCCGCGCGTCTTTTGTTATTGTTAGAAGTTAAAACCAACCTTTTGCCCTATTTTGTGACCATATAGTAACTAATACCCAAAATCCGCGAATACCCATAATGTACGTTTGAATTGCAATTTTCCAAATTTGTCGTATTGTAAGCACATTTCACTCTCAATAATCAATTATACATATTTTATAATTTAAATATTTGTAATCACTATTTAAAATTTATCAAAATTAATTAAGTATAATTTTAATGGAAATAGCATTTGTCATTTTAAATAACATAAATTTATATCATTTTAAATAAAATGATGGTATTTTGATATATAATTATTGACTTTTTATATTTTTCTCCTTCACAATTTTTTTTCTCCTTTTAATTTTGTGGAGAAAAAAATATAAAAAACTAACAAATATACACCAAAATATAATTATTTCACTTAATCTGACACAAAATTATGTTATTTAAAATGATAAATTTTCATATTTTTTATATTTATAATTTATGCTCTTAATGTTTTAATTTTTTTTCAAATATTTGTATAATATACAATTTTTTTATTATTTATTTAAAAAAATTGAAGAAACACGGCCCGTAAAAGCTGGCACGTCCTTATCTTAGCCCTACCTACCTTATTTGACTTGCCATCCATGGTACTGCTAGCAGTAGCACTTTATTGTGGTAAAACAGCATACAGATTTGCTTGTATTAAAGTATCTATTTATTAATTTCATCTTGAATCAGATAATTATCTTATGTAATAATTTATGCTAATAAGATTTTTTTTTTTTTAAAAAATTTGAAAAAATATACCCTACAATTTTTATTTTTATTGCATAAAAAAATGTAAGATAATTATTTCCCGTTAAAGTAACAAGGATACCTACCTTATAACCGAGCAATGTGTTAATTTGACTTGCCATCCATGGTACCGCTAGCAGTAGCACTTTATTGTGGTAAAACACTACAGATCCAACACGTGTTATATAAATTTTAAAAAAAGTTCAAAGGTTGCGTTGCATTGAGTTTTTAGTTCTAACTATTAGATTCGTTGGATTATGATTACCATTTTATTGAATTTAATATAAATATTTTGGATATCTTATGTTTTTTTGCAAAATTGATGCATACTATAAGTTTAGTTTCATTTTTTTGTTAAATATTGAATATTAAATATAATATATATTACATAAATTAAAAATATTATTTAATATCAAAATGTGTCCTAACGTGTCGAAATTTAACATTTTTTAGAATTAATTTCCATTAAAGTAACATGTCCTACCTATATATCGGAGCAATGTGTTAATTAGACAAGTGGCGACTGTTAATGTTAATAAATTGAACGAAAGACTTTCTAAAAAAAAAATTAAGCCTAAGTTGCGTAATGATAGGTATATTGTTTTTGTAGAAAAGGAACACAATAGTTAATATTCTTCTTAATCTTATTACTATTTATTTTTGAAAAATAATTAACTTTTGAAATGTAATAATGATTTTTAGAATTTTAGAATAAATGAACCATTTTATTTCATTTTATATTAGATTCCCATATTTTAAAACTTTGCAGATTGAAACGGTGAATTGGAAAACATAAGACATACATAAGGCCAGACAATTTGCAGAAAATCCACCATTTAAGACATATTCTAATTCCTTATGCTGAAATAATTGGAATAGTGACCAAAATCTCATCTTTTTGTAGGAAATTTATTCTAATGTTATGAGAATAATATTTTTTATTAAATTGTCACATAAACATAATTTGCTATGATTGATAGCAAATTATGTTCACTAATGATTTTATAATACGTGATACACTTTCACATGAAAAAAACTGACATATCATAATTCGTTATCAGTGGTAGTGAATTTGGTCTATAATATGATCACGTGTCACAAAAGCATTGGCCACGAAATTCGCTACCAGTTATAACGAATTATGAGATGTAGTATAGTATGGTAAAAAATTTTTTTCGTGTGACATTTGGATAAATTTTTTGATAAAATATGACATTTTGTTAACTATTCCAAAATAATTTCTACCAGTGATTATACAGTCTTCAATCAATTAGCCGAAAAAGAGATAAGAACAAAGCGTAACAATACGAATTAACAAATATTAATGGAATTATATTTATAAAAAATAGTTACATCATATTATAGAAATAATTATAAATGGAATCCACGTATAAGGAAAAGAGAAAAAATAAATGTCGGATCTATCTCTATATTTTATATATATAGAAAATTTATTTATCTTATGCGAAACTGTGGGTTATTATTTATAAACGATTAATATCAAGAACTATTGAAATCGTTCCTGAAGTTTAGAAATTGGGAAGTGTGAGTTGAATTATGAAGCAGATCCAGCACTAATTGCGTGAAAAATGAAAATAAAAGGCATGCCACTTCATTGACCAGTCTAGTTTGTCTCCCTGTCTGATCCAAGTGCTGTTTTATTGTGTCCTGTTCCCCTTAGCTGGCCATGCCCTGTCCAAGCAGGACATATATTTATGAGCTATGACTAATTGACTATACACACTAATAAATAATTCGGTGGCGACATGAAAGCTTGAAATGAATTTTGATTACATCAGAATTCAAAACAGCAACGCGTTATCAAGCTGGCACCTCACTCCGCTCTACCCCTTAGCGGTCTTTCCCTGCGCATTCCTTTTCAATTTTCTATTTACCTTCCCTCTCCACTATATATACTTACTACCACATTACTCTTCTCCACACAATCCTTACAACATTTCACTTCTTCCTTATTACTTCCTCTATATACAAAATACAATGGCAATGGCCTCTAGTGTTCTTTTGAAGCTATTCCTCGTTATTTCCCTGCTCCATTTGAGTTCAGAGGCGAGGAGACTCGCTGAGTCAACTCAAAACGACCAGCAGTTGCAGTTCCAATACCATAAAGGCCCTCTTCTCAGCGGCAAAATCTCCATCAATCTTATCTGGTACGGAAAATTCACTCCTACCCAGCGAGCCATCATGTCCGATTTCATCACCTCTCTTTCCTCACCCAAATCCATCACAGCCCAACCATCTGTCGCCACGTGGTGGAAAGGGACCGACAAATACTACGAGCTCATAAAGTCACCAAAGCAAGCCCTTACTCTCACCCTTGGTTCCCAAATCCTCGACGAGAACTACTCTCTAGGAAAATCACTCACCACGAACAACATCGTTATGCTAGCGTCCAAGGGTGCCCAGAGAGATGCTATTAACGTGGTTCTCACAGCCGCTGACGTGGCCGTTGATGGTTTCTGTTCCAGTAGGTGCGGGACCCACGGTTCCAGTGGGAAGGCCCACAAGTTTGCTTATGTGTGGGTGGGTAACTCGGAGACACAGTGCGCGGGTCAATGCGCGTGGCCCTTCCACCAGCCAATTTATGGTCCACAGAACCCACCGTTGGTTGCGCCCAATAACGATGTGGGTCTTGATGGCATGGTCATTAACGTGGCTAGTCTATTGGCTGGGACCATAACGAACCCTTTTGGGAATGGGTTCTTCCAAGGACCGAAAGAGGCACCTCTGGAAGCTGCTTCGGCTTGCACTGGGGTGTATGGCAAGGGTTCTTACCCAGGCTACGCTGGGGATCTCTTGGTGGACCCAACAACTAGTGCTAGCTATAACGCTAATGGCGTCAATGGCAGGAAATATTTGTTGCCAGCACTCTTCGACCCAACCACCTCAGCTTGCTCTACTCTAGTATAACACAAAAAACATGATTCGTGTTAGTGCTAGGCAACGACCAAAGAGATTTTTTATTTTATATTTTAATTCTTTTATTGATTCATTGTTGTATGAATAATGAATAAATATATGAAATTGAATGTACCCAAGAAAAAGTAGATATGAATTAATGAAATTGAGTTAGTACCTAAATGGTATTTCTTGTCTTCGTCAATACCCGCAACATAAAACGATGCTGCATGAAAATGAATTCTCTCGTTCTAATATAACACGTGGTAGGATCTTAAATATTAATAATTAAATTAATTGTGATGATTATATAATTTTTTATCCTAAATTTTTTTTTTCTCCATTCTTATCACCATTTATTCACTCATATATAATTATGATTGCCCAAGATAACATGTTCATGTTAATTAGGATTCACTCCGTACTGCGGTATGTTCGCGACTCACGAGGTAAACATATGCTGCTTAACTTTCTTTTACTCATTGGAACTCACATCTGATTTTAAAAAAAATTCCACAAATGTGATTCTGTACATAATAAGGCCGCTCCTCCTCAAATGTGACTTCATGGGCCTGACAACTGTTGGACGGCTTGACTTGAAACTATGAAAACACCAACAAACTGCCTTTATGCCAAAAATAAAAATTTAGTGGTGTTGTCACGCTCCTGCTTTTATCAAGAGATTGATATTTGTATAAAAATAAAATTTTATTTTTATATTTTTATTGATTTGGATCACTTAAAAGTTTGTGAAAAAACTACGATTTTAATCCAATTTCCCGATTGGGCTTTTTATTTCTAGAGATTAAAACACCAAAAAAGATATTTACTCTAAAATTTAATACTCCCAATCCACCAAAACTCTACTCTCATGCTGGTAAGTTCTATTTATTTTTATTTTTAAAATAATTCAACCATAGTTTTTTAGGGAGTTGACTTTTATAGTATTTGCATAAATTTTAACTTTTTGAGCCCGAGTTTAATTTTGAGGTGGATCAAGATAAAAATATTGAAACTCATTTAAAAAATAACACGTGAGGATTGAACCGATCCTTTATTATGAGAGCTACCACCATTCGGTTGTAAGCTCTATTTAAATAAACTCGAAGAAGAATAACTATAGTGGACATAGATAAATTTAAGTTATAAAATATTTTTAAATTTGCGACCCAACAGTTTAAACACTTGATTATGAAACTTCAAAGCATTTTTTGATGTTTTGTAAACTGCACAAGCTAATTAAAGAAAAAACATGTAGCTTAATTAGTCACTGATTAGTTTCTATTGAAATCTTTTTTTTTTTCGGAAATGCTACGTAAAAAAAGTAGTAAATTATCCAAACACTCAATTTAAGTGAAGTTAAAGAAGTTCAAGTATGCATAAATGAAATTGTTGAAAGCAATTTTTAAATGGCTTGAAGAGACTACCTCAATTCCATTCATTATATATAGGATTTACAATCATTGATAAAAGAAATCAAAATAAATCTAATTAATTGACTGCGTATAGAATCCCTAAAATTAAGAATTATATTTCCTAAAATAAAAGATATTAACAAGATATTATTTAACAGGTATAATACAAATAATAAATTCAAGTATTCCAAAATACTAAAACCAAAATATAATATGAATAAATGGCTCGTTTTGTAATTATAATTATTTCGGAGTTATAATAGTCTTTTTCATTATAATTTTTTAAATTTTCAACCAACATGATGTCGTTTTGGGAACGAATGTAGATAACTTATCTATATTCACTGTAAAATCATTAAAGCCGTGAATAAATAAGCAACTAAAATATATATAAATTTTGTTACTTTAAAGAAATTCTATGTTTTGAAGTTTTATAAAAGGGTATTAGTAATTTCATGTTAAAAGATAAAAGTTATTTCATGTCATAGAGACAAATATATGGGTCACACCATCTGAAAAAAGAATGAAAAAGAAAAAGGTTGCACAGTTATCGAATGATGTATAGAAGAATAAGCTAATCTCATGTAACATGAGAATATTTTTTCCCTTTATAAAAACTGGTTTAAGTATTCAGATTTTGACAAATAATCAATTTGTGTAAGGAATGAAATAAAACCAGAGAAGTGGATCATACTAAATTAAGTTATTTTTATGTGATTTGATTTTCTCATGTTGCATGAGAATTCAATTCTCATATTGTGACTCAACTAGTGGTGGGTCCCACATTTATTAAAAAAAGAAAAAGAAAATAAAAGCTTTGCACACAAATCGAAGGATGACAACATGAGAATTGAATTCTCATATAACATGAGAAAATATTTTCCCTTTTTTATATAGTAACTTGTTTTTATATATAATGTATATTTTACCATGAAAACTACGGGTATTTTATCTTTTATATTTTAGGAAATAAATTTATTTTTTATACATATATAAAAGTATAAAATCTATATATTTTTTTCTTTATTTTTTTTTTCAAAAACTAATCAATGCTCTTTTCAAAAACCATCCCTCCTTGGGAAAGGTGCAGTCTATTCCTTAATATTTATGCCTCTCATAAAGCCATATAATTTACAAGTTAAATCAACCAACATATATCAATAAATTCCAGCACAGATGGTAGATAGTTAGATTCCTTAAACATGTTGACATGGTTTCAATCCCTGGCTATGTGTATAGAAAAGGTTTTCTTAAGAGAGGTTTACCCACTTAACGTGATCTCCCGTCTCGAAATGATTAGTTTTCGACTATCGGCCGGAGGGATGCCTTGGAAAACCAAAAAAAAAAAAAATTCTACAGCATCAAATTTGTTATAGAAATATAACATAAGATTATTAAGGGTTTTATAATTTTCATTCAACATGAGAATTGAATTTTTCTACACTCCTTTCGATTTCCATGCTGACAAAGGTCCTACATATAAATTTTTTCTAATATATGGGTAAAAAAAAATTTTTGTGTTATAGATTTCAATTTTTATTCAACATGAGAATTAAAAAACCCAATTATTAAAGGTCCTTCGCTTATAAGTTGAAAATTTTAGGTTAAAATACTTTTTTATATAACATCAGAGTCGGCATGCTTAAGAAATATTGAGTTTAAATCTCACCACCCTCGTTCAGTCATCCATATTAATATAAATAACTAAATATTATGAAATGTTTCAGCACATGTAGGTTGGGCGTGATGCATCCTCCACCCTTCAAACCCATTGAGCTTTTGTGTGAGAAGGTGCAGATGCGGACCGGCGCTGTTGCCAGTGTCTGCACATGCAGACACAAAAATTTGAGATTTTTTTTAAAGGGATGGGTGATTTAGGTCAAGTAAAAAAAAGATTTGGGAAGATTGAAAAGAAAAAAAAGTAAATATAGGCCAAACCATAGTAGTTAAAGTCGGGATCTTACCTAAAATCTGAAAGAGGATAAAAATTTGTGGGTTTGTAGTAATTCGAGAAGTCTCAATGAAAGATAGCTTTCTATATTTATTTTATTTATTATTGTGACAGCTTAGTTGACTCTTGATTAATTTTTTTATGTTAAGTTAAAATTTTTTTTTCTTGTTTATATTTTTTTAATACATTTAAAAAAAAAATCTTCGGGGGCGCTGCCCCTAAACCCCCACCTTAAGTGTGCACACATAAATTTTTTTTCCCGGGTCCGCCATGTAGAAGGTGTGTTAGAGAAATATAAAATCATAAAGGCTCATCACTTAATAGTTTGAGCTTTTAGGTGAGATGATTATTTTCTATGATATCAGAGTCTTCGTGATCACGGCACAGGATAACGAGTTCGGTCCTCAATACCCTATTTCTAGTGGGATGAACTCAGTATAAGATAGAACCAATAGAATGGGCTTGTGTAATATTCACAATTGAAGTCCAAATAACTATTACATAAGGGTGTGTGTTAGAGAGATATAATATAAAACCATTGAAGACCCTTGATTCACTAACTTAAGCTTTTGGGTTGAAAAATGTCTTTGGAATTTTTAATTTAATTATGACTTTGGAGTTTCAAAGAAAAAGGAAGATATTATTAGAAAGATTCAAATATCATTTTTTTCCCTTTAAATTCTCCATTTCTCTCTCTATTTTTTAATTTAGTTGTGGCAGTTTGTGACTGGGAGGCCATGGTCCTATGGGGTCAAGGTTTAAAATAAATACAAGGACACTCATAACAAAAACAATTTTTGTCGAAATTTTCGATACGAATACGATGTTCATTTTGTAGGTCGATACAATATGACATGAATAATCCATTAAATAAAATATGTCTCGCTTATTATACGGTTGATATGCTAAGAATAACCAACTAACCTCAAAGTGTTATGTTTATTATGCAAGTTGACACAATACAACATAAATAAATTGTATATGTTTTAAGGCAAGTGTTTTGTTGCAAGTTGACATTCATGTAGTGTGAGATGATATAAACCATTAATAAATTAATTAACAATCATGATTTTATAAGTGATGTCCCAATATTTTTGCTTTTTTTTTTCTTATTAACATTATTTCACTTTGATATGGTTTGGATTCTCCGATATGACATGATAATATCAAATAAGATATGAAAGGATCAATTTTCCAAACAAACACATCCAAGCACCCTAAATGCATAGTTTAAAAAAAAAAAAAAAAAACTAGTAATATACACAGCAGAACCATCCCTTCTCCATCAACTACCCACTTTATTTGCACACTATTGAGGTTACGTTGCTGTCACATATTTTGAATTTTGAATTTACTTTACGTGGCAGCAACATAGCCTCTCCAATACACACAATGCAGCGAATATCCAAGAACTGCAACCAAACATTGAATTTGGGATACAATTCGCCAACGGTTTTCCATACATGAATTAGTGCCTGATATGCTTGGTTCAGATCATATGATCATATTCATCATCGAATTATCGATCAGCAATAACCACTTAAATCAGGGAAGCTTTCGTTCACCAAAGCTTATATCTTACTCTGCTTGTCTCCTGCTTTTCTAACCTTTACTTTTGGTTTTATATTTTGTCCCACCTTTATTCCCCTTAACACAACCCTACCAGGTAGCAACGAGTGACAACCACCACGTTGTGCCTTGCATCGTGTAACTGCCATTAGTTCTCGTATCTAATATGTGACTAAAACTTTAATTTGTTCTTATCCCTTACAAATTAATTAATGGATAGGGTAGGTCTTCTATTAGTTCACTATTCCATTCACCGTAATATAACTTGAAAGTAAGGACAGTTCTTACACCCAAAAAAAAAATTGTTAGATAAACATTAATTACAAAAATATGAGTTATTTAAAATGTTTATATGTGCCAGATGAGATGGTTGAAGTTTTAATACTTTATTACAGGACAGATTGAAAATTTTCTTCCTATAACCTAAGGGTTAATGAAATAAGTTGGTTATTATTATTGGTTACGGGTTGACAAAACCCATTCCTACACACCCAATTGCCAAACCCAAAACCAAAGCGAATAAATTAATCATAATTTTATACTACTGGTGTTAGAATTATTAAAAATAGATTGATATATAAGAACTCTCATGAAGTTAATTATTTTGTTTTCAAAGTTAGCAAAGTAAATTTATTCCTATAACCTTCAGACTGGAGGGTTAGTCAAACTAATTGGATCTTATTTTCAAAATTATTAATTGGTTACAGGTTGAGAAAAACCCAAAATCAAAATGAATAAATTAATTGTAAATTTGTCTTGCAGGAGTTAGAAGTATTAAAAATAAGTCGATAAGAAATCATTTTTTGCAGGCATTTGTATCTTCGGCGGTTGTTTTGGAGTTTTCATTAAGGGTTTTATAAGAGTTATGTTGTTGGAAAAGTGATTGTGTTATGTTATAGAGATTCATTTTGCGTGCCAGAATTTTTTTTACTGCGGGTCCCACAAAATATTGTGTGTGTAGAAATTTTTTTATAATAATGTTAAATGATAGATGATAAACCGTTTCATTAATCTGACGATTATAATAGGAGCACCAAAATACCAACTAGGCTGTAAAAAAAAATATATGCGTGTACTTCTTTATTTATTTGTTGCAATCAATAAATAATGAAATATACATGCGTTGATTAGGACACTGGCACAATCCATCGAGAAAATTTCACAAGCTGTAATTTCGTTGATAATCGAATGATACAGAGACGTAAACACGATATTTTAAAAGGAAAATGGTGTATCATTTTAAAGAATGTAAAATTATATCATTTTAAGTGAAAAAGAAAATAAACCATGGGGTAAGAGAGTGAACAAAAAAAATAAAAATAAAAATTAAATCTCACCTCTTTCTGAAAGTTAAAATAATACAAGTTGTATCAACTAAAAGTACAAATATTTCCCCTATTTTGAAATGATTTTTTTCTACCTATCTTTACTTATCACTATAAAATATTGTTAGATCAGAATCATAACTAATATCTATCTTTCCAAGATTGTGATGTGAGGATGGTAGACAAAAATAAATTAATAAAATAATAACGAGAATAACCTGTTCCTTTTTAAAACACATTATAAACAGCCAGGCTCTGCCTTGCAAAAAAGCGTACAAGTTACGATTAAAGCCATTTAGTGCTGATTTATTATTCCGCGTTGCCAATTTCCTTGTGGGGCCAATTTTATCTGCCCCCGTAGGTTACCAGTTTCATGCGTTGATTAAGACTCTTCACAGTTCACAGGAAATCTATTTGGGAAAATTTCATTGGGTGTACTTTCCATGATAATCGAATGATACATTGACAAAAACACTATATTTTAAAAACACATTTTTAATAGCTAGTCTCTGCCTCGCAAAAAAGTGACTTTTCATGAAGTTGAATGCTAACTATCTGAGTACAAGTTCCGATTAAAGCTATTTAGTGCTGATTTATTAATCCGCGTTGCCAGTTTCATTGTGGGGCTAATTTTTCTGCCACCATATTTTGTCTGAGTTTTGTTTAATTGATGCAAGTGTGCTTCTCTGAGGCCGAATAGTTGGGTACCTCACCTGGTCCAGGCAATTTTGTCCTACACAATAGGGTATTAATCCTGAACCTTTTTCATTCATTTCCTACATATGAACTAACCTATATTTGACCTGTCAATGTTACTATAATTAAGCGACGCATATAAATATTGAATGATAAACAAGTAATATAAACACGTATAAAATCATGAATTATATATGTCCTGATGATGTACTATAAAATTTTACTTTTTTTTATTAAGTTTTTACATTATACATATAATATACACAATATTATTACATAACTCGAATTTCATTTAAATGAACATATAAATTTACGTTATGTTTAATTTTGCATATGAATCTTTAATGAAAATATATGTTATTATAAGGTATGACATATACTTTATGTATCGATCTCAAGACAAAAAAGTTAGAAATTATAAATTAGTATTGGGTGAAATTTTGTATCATTATTTTTTTATTAAAAATCATAAATGCTACTGCACTACTGTTTTAAGAAATAGAAAAGTGGGTTTTTTGGTTAAATATATACCGGATTAGGATATTAACGTAACGATACTCACAGGTGCAAAACATCAAGAAGATGTTCCTAGAAAAGGCCTTTGCCTTCAATATTATATTAATGGACATGTCCATTAATGGGGAGAGTGACCATTTTGGCACACTTTATCAAATTATTTACCAGACTGCCACGTCAAGAATAAAAATCTCCGGAATGCCACGTGCCATAATTCGCTACACTGTCATGTGAATTATGTTTGTAAGAAATTCGTTACACAGTGTAGTGAAATATGTCATTTCAGGGTACACAGTCAGCAAAAATAACACGTGTCAAGCTGACAGTAATTCGCTACATTGTGTAGCGAATTATGCTTGTATTGTTGCTAGCTTGACACGTGTCATTTTTGCTGACTGCGCACCCTGACATGGTATATTTCGATACACTGTGTATTGAATTACTTGCAAACATAATTCGCTGTGTAATGTAGCGAATTATGCCGCATGACACTCTGAAAATTTTTATTCTTGGCATAACAATCTGGTAAATAATTTGATGAAGTGTGCTAAAATGGTCACTCTTCCCCATTGATTGGTTGGATCAGATTCATCCGCGCACGTAGGTTAGGTTATGTTAATTGTCAAACCTAAGCCGTTCCTACAAAGTTAATATTAATCAAACCATTTCGAAATCATATAAATACTCGTTTCAAGTTGAAATTGATCTAACAGTACTCAAACCAGCTAATTAAGCAAATCAGCAATGGCTTTTCTTCATTCTTTCAGCTTCACACTTTTTGTTACCTCCTTTCTATTCGTTTTATCTAATCTCCCAAACAGTTATGAAGCTACACCCTTCAATCGCATGCTGGCTTTGGTTCAGCCAGAACCGATTGTTCTCAAGGATCATAAGGGTCCACTCCTAAAGGGAAACGTCACCGTTCATGTCCTCTGGTATGGAAACTTCACCC
The DNA here is from genome assembly GCA_032173675.1 of Gastrolobium villosum. NCBI lineage: Eukaryota > Viridiplantae > Streptophyta > Magnoliopsida > Fabales > Fabaceae > Gastrolobium > Gastrolobium villosum. The sequence continues at coordinate 262,169 of JAVKPL010007683.1, forward strand.
CCACCCAACGCTCCATCATCATTGACTTCATCAAATCCCTTAGCTCTGCTTACCATGCTCCATCTCCCTCCGTCCGATCATGGTGGCAAACCACCGCCAGATACAGAGGAGGTCCCTGCAACCTCGCCGTAGGGAAACAGATCCTCGACGACACTTACTCCCTCGGCAAATCACTCAAAACGACGCAACTCCTCGCCCTCGCTTCCAAAACGGTAACAAAAGCCCGCGGTAAAGAAATTCAGGTCGTGCTCACTGCCGCTGACGTGGCGGTTGAGGATTTCTGCATGAACCAGTGCGGGACCCACGGTTCGGCTCGGGTCGAGAAGAGTAAGGCTGTCTACGCTTGGGTGGGCAACCCGGTGGCGCAGTGTCCCGGGGAGTGCGCGTGGCCGTTCCACCAGCCAGTGTACGGCCCGCAGACTCCGCCGTTAGTTCCGCCTAACGGAGACGTCGGGGTGGACGGAATGTTGATAAGCTTGGCGACGGTTCTGGCGGGAACGGTGTCGAACCCGTTCAAGAATGGGTACTACGAAGGGTCGGCGGTGGCGCCGCTGGAGGCTGTGTCGGCGTGCACCGGCATTTTCGGGAAAGGGGCGTATCCGGGTTACCCGGGTAGCGTTTTGGTGGACAAAACGACGGGATCTAGCTACAACGCAGTGGGTGTGCACGGTCGGAAATTTCTGTTGCCGGCTATGTGGGACCCCGACACTTCAACCTGCAAGACACTCGTCTAATTTCATAATAATTCTTTTAATTTGGGTGCATGCGTGAGACAAAGAAAGGGACTCTCTTTCTTTCTTTATTTCTTTATTTCTTTTTCCTACTAAACACGTATGACATACAATATAAGAATAAGGATAATGTTGGAATGATATTTTTGTCAAAAATATTAAAAAAAAATACAGTTGTAGATCAAGCAGTTTCGAATCTGCTATTTGTGACGGTAAAAAGACATCTTCATAAGGATTCCATGAACCAAAGATGAAAGAGGCTAATTTAACTGAGTTGTTTTGGTGGACACGGCTGGTTCTATTTGAACTTCGCACCGTAAAATATTTTCATTGGATTGAAGCTGCCTGCCTAGGTGCATTTGATGCACAAAGTCACGCGACAAGTGGTTGAGTCACCATAAATTTTTATTGTGTATGATATCTGGTAGTCCATGTACGATACACTAAATTTTAAATCGTATATTTTTGTTTAATTTGTTTTATGCTTAGAGAATGTATTGGGTAATATTTTAATATTTATTATTTAATTTTTTTCATGCTAATTTTATTTATAATTATTATTAATATTGATATATTTTAATTAAACTTTTTTTGGTAAAAATATTTTAATTAATTTTTATAGTATATATATAAGATATAAAGTCTTTTTTTTAATAAATATTTTGTTTATTATTTGCTCTTAATCTACAACGTCATCTTCTTCCTCCTTAATTTCCAATATGCAGCCTCGTTTCTTCCTCGTTCGAAAGGGGAGAGCAAATAGCATTCTCGTGGTGGAAGAGAAACGACGTTCATAGAGAGAGAGCAAGAGAGGGTTTTTTTAAGTCTTTTCATATTTTGTGCTGCGGTAACTCGGTAAGGGACAAATATTTACCTCAACCTTTAATTTGTTAAAATTTTAACATCATACATAGGACAAAGGATTTTGTGTTCCACTCCTTAGTTTTATGACAAGTCAAACGCATGGCAACTGTGTATATTGTGTATAGAGATCTGCATAGGTCGAACCGAACCGGATTTTTTGAAAAAACCGAACCGAATTGGTTTAAATGGTTCGGTTCGAAAGTGGTTCGGTTCGGTCCAAAACTGGTTCGGTTCGGAAGTGGTTCGGTTTGAAAGTGGTTCGGTTCGGAAGTGGTTCGGTTCGGAAGTGGTTCGGAACTGGTTCGGGTCGACCCTCTTTTGTAAAAAAATTTAAAAATTTTAAAAATAAAGTTATAAAAATTAATTTGGTTTGGTTTGGTTTGAAAATGGTTCGGTTCGGAAACGGTTCGGTTCTTAAACCGGTTCTAAAAATTGGTTCGGTTCTTAAACCGGTTCGGTTCGTGAACCGGTTCCTTAAAACCAGTTCGGTTCATGAACTAATTTTTAAAACCGGTTATTTTATGGAGTGGTTCGGTTCGGTTCATGGTTCGACCCACTCTTTTTTATTATTTTGCACGACCGTAATTGTGTATCTATGGTTGGACCACATATATGCTGCGTTTAAATACTACCCAGGGCCAATGTAACTCAAATGATACATGGCCATCTCACCTGACCCATTCTGAAACTAAAATTAAAAAGCCCATTAGTGGACCAGCCTGTTCTTCTCCTCCTTCATGTCTTGTCTACGTTATCTTCATTTTCCAGAATAACATGGAAGGTTCATATCCACAACCACTCCCCAAAAAAAGTCTTTCAAATACTTTATCATGAAATCAGAAACCTAATATCATGATAAAGTCTACCTGTGACAGAAACTACGTATTATTCTCAGTGTATTTTCAAATAAAAGTTACACATAACAGTCATAAGACCGTACAGTATTAATTATAAAATCTAAATCAATTATAATAATATTTATTCTATAATTGTGTTATTAATATACTAATTATACTAAATGTGATAATTATGCTAACAGCTTCAATTCCGTTAGATCCCATGAAGTTGGGTTTAGCACAAAAATTTATGGGTTTAATATTTCTACTTTTGCAACAACAACAAAAATCTCTACTATGTTCACAAAAAATTATGGATTTAATTACTTTCTTTTTCTTTGTGCACATGTAGACAGCGTTTTTCAGTAGTAATTTATCAAAGGGGATCATTTGTTAATGAACCCAAAGTCAAATTATAAGGGGGTGAAGTCCACTATTTCAAAACTTAGACATTGACAATTGATCCTATTTTGAAGCTTTGTTATTAGTTAACGAGTCATGGTAGATAACAGTTCAAAACTATGGTAGGAAGTGCCTGGGTGGTGCTTTGAAGATGAGTTAAAATACATTTCATTTAACATTTATGCCTTAGGGATGGCTACTTATACAGTACAGAATAGATGTGAAGTTGAGCTTTATGTAGTAGTACAAGTTGTAGCAATACCACAACTATTTTGAAGAACTTATTTTGGTACATAAACATGAGTGAGGATATTCTTACTACTAAAATTTTCTACTACCAACTTACTACCTATCTAATCATCATTTAATCAAATAGAGATAATGTTAAAAAGTTTTTGAAAAAAGAGAAAATGTTAATCGAATGGTGATTAGATAGGTAATGAGGTGGTAGTAGAAAATTTTGGTAGTAAGAATATCCCTCCTCCATAAACATATGTATGAATGGGGGACGTTTAGGGAATTTTCTTCTGTAAATCGGATGTACCCATTTGGGTACATCTTTTTTCTATAAAAGCTAAATTTTCTTCCAATTTAAATCCACACTTTTATTTTTATTCCATCTCTATCCTTACTTTTTTGCCTTTTTTGGACCGATGCACCATGCATCGGTTGTACCAAAGGTTTGTTCGAGGTTTAGGGGATTGGCAGGTAGGTGAAGCAGTGGCAGATCCAGAAAAGAAAAAAAGTTTATGTCTGCACACATAGGGTGGGGATTCGGGGGCAGCGCCGCAGAAGATTTTTTTTTAAAGAAAAATTTAAATATATTAACAAATATATAAACAAGAAAAGAAAAGAATTATAGGTATCGGTTGGGTTGGGTCTACGTTAGTTAAAATCACGATTTAAATATGTGATTTTATGATTTTACAATTTTTTTTAATCAAAACGATTTCATCAAAATTCCAAACACTTTTACAATTTTATGATTTTTTAAGATTTTTTTTATGTTAGAATTTTACGTTTTATGATTTTTTTATCCTCCTTCTGATTTTAGGTAAAATCCCGATTTTAACTATCATGGTTGGGCCTATGTTTATTTTTTTCTTTTCAATCTTCATAAATCTTTTTTTTTTTACTTGACCTAAATCACCCACCCTATGAAAAAAAAAAAAATCTCAAACTTGTGTCTGCAAGTGCAGACAGCGGCACCTATGTGTGTCCGCCACTGAGGTGAAGGATACAACATTGAGGCTATGGATGACAGGATGGATAACGACGATTTGGGTAGGGGTGTGCAAAAAATTTGGTTCACTTGTCCTGCTCTTGATCTGACCTTGACTTGACCCATAAATACCTTTTTTTTTAACTGGGTTTAAATACTGACTCACTTTATTTATGTTAGTTTTAGATTTGACTTGTTTTAATAATGACCCATTGACTCAAAACATGACTCATACCCATTATGTGAAAAAAAAGAAAAAGAAAATCACAATTACATTAAAAGAAAAGTTTTAACGTAAAACAATTACGTCAAAGTCTTTTACGAAAAATATTTCCGTCAAAGCAAAATTTTTTGACGAAAAACATTTTCTTCAAAATTTGTGATTAAAGATATTTCTGTAAAAAAATTTGACGGGAAATTTTTATTTCGGCGAAAGTTTTCGACGGAAACATTTTCGTTAAACTTTTTAGCAAAACACATTTGCATTGAATTTTGACTACAAAGTTTCGTCAAGTTTTTTAATAAAAAACATTTTCATCAAAATTTTCAACGGAACATATTTCAGTCAAAAAATTTCGTAAAAATTTTTGACAGAAAATTTTTACTATTTGCATTGAATCTGCTATTTGTGACGGTAAAAAAACATCTTAAGGATTCCATGAACCGAAAAATGAAAGAGGCTAATTTAACTGAGTTGTTTTGGTGGACACGGCTGGTTCTATTTGAACTTGGCACCGTAAAATGTTTTCATTGGATTGAAGCTGCCTAGGTGCATTTGATGCACAAAGTCACGGGACAAGTAGTTGAGTCACCATAAATTTTTATTTTGCATGATATCTGGTAGTCCATGTACGATACACTAAATTTTAAATCGTATATTTTTGTTTAATTTGTTTTATGGTTAGAGAATGTATTGGGTAATATTTTAATATTTATTATTGAAAAAAATTTATGCGAATTTTATTTATAATTATTATTAATATTGATATATTTTAATTAATAGTTATAGTATAGATATAAGATATAAAGTCTTTTTTTAATTAATATTTTGTTTATTATTTGCTCTTAATCTACAACGTCATCTTCCTCCTCCTTAATTTCCAATATGCAGCCTCGTTTCTTCTTCGTTCAAAAGGGGAGAGAGCAAATAGCATTCTCGTGCTGGAAGAGAAACGACGTTCATAAAGAGAGCAAGAGAGGGGTTTTTTTTTTAAGTCTTTTCATATTTTGCGCTGCGGTAACTCGGTAACGGACAAATATTTGTTCGGTTTCCTCCTTTCATGCTAAGCCCAAGCCCATTTGAAGATTTGTTGGGCTTCCTCCTTTAATGCTAAGCCCAAGTCCATTTGAGAGATTTTCCTAAAATACCCCTAACCCTAATTCCACCTCTTATAAATACCCATTGTTAGGGTGGAGGCTAATGATATATGAGAAAATTGAGTTGGAAAAAATTTGAGAGAAAATATTTGATTCTTTGAGCAAAAGCTTTATGCTTTGCATTTGAGAGATCTCCAGGGAGAGTTTGAGAGAAACATCTCTAGGGTAGTTTGATTATCACCATTGTTGGAGAGGTTGTGTTAACCACCACATTGGTGTATTTGATTATTGTAACCATTATTCTCATAGTGGATTTTTGATCTGGACTAGGTCCCGTGGTTTTTACATCTTTATTGGAGAAGGTTTTCCACGTTAAATCTGGTTGTGTTCTTCTTCTCTCTCCTATCTATTTTTGATTTTTCCGCTGCGCTCCCGACCTGGTGATATTCAGGCCGAGGTACTGCCGAGATCCGAGCTCCGGATCTGGTTGATTGACTTCCGCACAAAAAGTTTCCTAGCCGAGTTTGAGGGAACCCAGTTCCCAACAGTGGTATCAGAGCCCGAGTTCTACGGGTTCTGAGGGAGACGAGATGGAGACCAGTGGCATAACCCATGATGGAGATATGTTCAAGCTGACCGCAGATAAATTCACGTATTGGAAACCGATGATGGAAGGTCATCTCTATTGCAAAGATTTGCATGAGCCCATTATCCTTGATGAGAGACCGGCAGGCAAAACCGATAAGGAGTGGGAGATTCTGAGTCGTAAGGCGGTAGCTACGATCAGAAAATATATTGACAAGAGCCTCTTTGAACACGTGTCTGAGTTCACGAACGCGTATGAGTTGTGGACGAAGTTGGAGTCCTTGATTCAGAAGAAGACTCACAGGAATAAAGCACACCTGGTTCGCCGACTTGTGAAGCTAGAATACAAGGACGACATGAGCATGATAGAACACCTCAACACCTTCAAAGGTATTGTGAATCAGTTGTCAAAAGCTGATATGAAAATTGATGAAGAACTGCAGGCATTGCTGCTGTTTAGTTCGCTGCCAGAAAGCTGGGATACTCTGGTGGTGACTTTGAATAATTCGATTCCAGATGGAAAGTTGAAAATGGATGTCGTGACAGACAGCCTCCTGGGTGAAGAATCCAGAAGAAAAGAACGAGGTAGTTCGAGCACGTCTGAGGCCAATGTTGCAGAGAACAAAGGGAAATCCGACTCCAGGGGTAGAAGCAAAAGCCGGGATCGAGATAGTGATAGAAGAGGAAAGTCCAGAGGTCGGTCAAAGCCGAAATATGAATTGAAGTGCTTTTACTGTGGAAAGACAGGTCATAAGAAGCCGGACTGCAGGATCCTGCAGAATGATGAGAAGAACGGCTCTGTAAAGCAGGATCAGATTATTCCCAAGAAGAGGGAAGACAAGAGCACCACTGCGGTGGTTGCCACTCCTGATGCCGAGATATTCCTCTTAGGTGAGGATAATTATTTGAATGTTGCATATGATGATTGCACCTGGATTGTTGACTCCGGTGCCTCCTTCCACGTTACTCCACACAAAGGTTTTTTCTCCTTTTACCGAGGTGGTGATTTTGGAGTCGTGAAGATTGGAAATCAGGTGACCAGTAAGATTGTTGGTGTCAGTGATGTAACTCTGACCACGGATGTCGGATGCCGACTTGTGTTGAAAGATGTAAGGCATGTTCCTGACATGCGATTGAATCTAATCTCGGTAGGCAAACTTAATGATGCCGGGTTAGTGAACTACTTCGGCAGTGTTAGATGGAAACTGGCCAAGGGAAACTTGGTCGTGGTTCGAGGTAAGAAGGAAGGTTCTTTGTACGTGTTGCAAGGTAAGATAAATGGCGGAGAAGCTAATTCTGTCTGAGATGAATCAAGCTTGGAGTTATGGCACAAGCGCCTCGGCCACATGAGCGTGAAAGAGCTCCAGATCCTTCACAAGAAAGGATTACTAACCGGGTTGAAAGGCCAAGCGTTGGAGAGTTGCACGCATTGCCTAGCTGGAAAGCAGCACCGAGTTTCTTTTGTGAAACCGGATCAGCCCAGAAGACGCAGGTATATTCTTGACCTCGTCCATACTGATGTTTGCTCCATGTCAGAAAGATCTCTTGGAGGAGCTCAGTATTTTGTTTCATTTATTGATGACCATTCCCGCAAAGTGTGGGTGTATATGTTGAAAACTAAAGACCAGGTACTCCAATCCTTTAAAGAATTCCATGCTATGGTTGAAAAGAAGATTGACAAGAAATTGAAGGTGGTCCGATCTGATAATGGTGGTGAGTATTGCGGCCCTTTTGATGCATATTGCAGAGCGGCCGGGATCCGACTTGAGAAAACGCCCCCCAAGACTCCACAATTGAATGGACTTGCTGAGAGGATGAACAGGACTATTGAACAGAAGGTCCGAAGTATGCTATCCAATGCCAGATTGCCGAAATCATTATGGGGAGAAGCCGTCAAAACTACGGTTGACTTGATCAACCTTTCACCATCACGACCACTTGAAGGAGAAATTCCAGAAGAAGTCTGGACAGGTCGGAAAGCGGCCTATAATCAATTAAAGGTGTTTGGACGCCGAGCTTTCGTGCATGTCCCTAAAGATGAAAGGGCAAAACTTGATGCAAAGACTAAAGAATGCATCTATCTTGGTTCGCCGAGTCGTGAGTTCGGGTTCCGACTTTGGGATCCAATCAATAAGAAGACCGTGAGAAGCCGAGATGTGGTCTTTCATGAAAATGAGACCATTCATGACATCTCGAAGCCCAAAGTCCGGGTTTCTGTCAGACGTGAAGAACCCATCCCTCCTGTCCGAGCTGAAGCAGGGGGAGAAAATCAAGAAAATGATGAAATTGATGATCAACAAGAAGCTGATGATGAGGTCCGAGTTGAAGATGAGATCCGGGATGAGAATGATGAACCGGGTTCTCAAACTGAAGAACAACCGAGATATCCAACTCGAGAAAGAAGACTCTCTACAAGATACCCATCTGATGAATACACTGTTGTAGTTGAAGACGGTGAGCCTCAGAGTTATGATGAGGCTGTGACGAGCTCAGAGAAAGAAGAATGGGAAAAGGCAACGCAAGACGAGATGAAGTCTTTGCACAAGAATCAGACTTATGAGCTGACTGAGTTGCCTGAAAGAAGACGAGCTCTGAAAAATAAATGGGTGTACAAGATTAAGAATGAAGAGAATGGGCAGAAGCCAAGATACAAAGCCCAGATTGTGGTGAAAGGCTGCAATCAGAAGAAAGGAGTAGACTTTGAGGAGATTTTTTCTCCTGTGGTGAAAATGACCTCAGTCCGAACTGTGTTAGCTATGGCAGCTTCGATGGACCTCGAGGTAGAGTAAATGGACGTGAAGACGGCATTCCTTCACGGTGATTTAGAAGAAGAGATTTATATGGAACAACCTGAGGGGTTCCAAGCTCCAGACCAAGCAGACTTGGTATGTCGATTGAAGAAGAGCCTCTATGGCTTGAAGCAAGCACCTCGGCAGTGATACAAGAAATTTGAATCATTCATGACTGATCACAAGTTTGAAAAGACAGAAGCCGACCACTGCGTATTTGTGAAGAGGTATGAGGCAGGAGATTTTTTGATATTGTTGTTATATGTTAACGACATGCTTATTGTAGGGAAAGACAAATCGAGGATAGCCGTCATGAAGAAGGCGTTAAGCTCGTCCTTTGCAATGAAGGACCTCGGCCCTGCAAAGCAGATACTCGGAATTAAGATTATCCGAGATAGACAAAAGAAGCTACTGTGGCTAAGTCAAGAGAAGTACATTGAGAAGATATTGAAGAGATTCAGCATGGACAAAGCCAAAATAGTGAGCACCCCCTAGCCGGACACATAAAGCTGAACCAAAAGCAATGTCCGAGATCTGATGAAGACAAAGATGAAATGCTGAATGTCCCATATCAATCCACCGTCGGAAGCTTGATGTATGCAATGGTTTGCACCAGACCCGACTTGGCATATGCTGTTGGAATGGTAAGCCGATATTTGTCAAACCCCGGCAAAGAGCACTGGGAAGCAGTGAAGTGGATCTTCAAGTACCTCCGAGGTACCACCGACTTATGTCTCCGATTTGGAGAAGGCAAAGCCAAGTTGCAAGGCTACTCGGATTCTGATTTAGGGGGAGATTTCGACTCGAGGAAGTCGACTACGGGATACATGATGAGATTTGCCAGAGGAGCTGTCTCTTGGCAATTAAGACTTCAGAAATGTGTTGCACTTTCGACAACTGAGGCTGAGTACATTGCCGCGACTCAGGCAAGCAAAGAGATGCTGTGGATGAAGAAGTTCCTCATGGAACTCGGCCATAAACAAGACAAGTACGAGCTGGGTTGTGACAATCAAAGCGCAATCCATCTTGCGAAGAATTCGACCTATTACTCCCGCACTAAGCAGATTGATGTGAGGTATCACTGGATCCGGGATGTGGTGGAAGGTGGAGAGCTCGAACTCGTCAAGGTGCACACTGACCAAAATTGGTCTGATATGATGACAAAGCCGGTTCCAGCAAAGAAATTTGAAGACTGCTGTGAAGGAGCCGGGTTGATGCTGAAGCCGACGCATTAAAGTCGGAGGGGGAGATTTGTTGGGCTTCCTCCTTTAATGCTAAGCCCAAGCCCATTTGAGGATTTGTTGGGCTTCCTCCTTTAATGCTAAGTCCAAGCCCATTTGAGGGGTTTTTCTAAAATACCCCTAACCCTAATTCCACCTCTTATAAATACCCATTGTTAGGGTGGAGGCTAATGATATATGAGAAGATTGAGTTGAGAAAAATTTGAGAGAAAATATTTGATTGTTTGAGCAAAAGCTTTATGCTTTGCATTTGAGAGATCTCTAGGGAGAGTTTGAGAGAAACATCTCTAGGGTAGTTTGATTATCACCATTGTTGGAGAGGTTGTGTTAACCACCACATTGGTGTATTTGATTATTGTAACCATTATTCTCATAGTGGATTTTTGATCTGGACTAGGTCCCGTGATTTTTACTTCTTTATTGGAGAAGGTTTTCCACGTTAAATCTGGTTGTGTTCTTCTTTTCTTTGTTTTGATTTTTCTGCTGCGCTCCTAAACTGGTGATATTCATGCCGAGGTACTGCCGAGATCCGAGCTCCGGATCTGGTTGATTGACTTCCGCACAAAAGGCTTCCTAGCCGAGTTTGAGAGTTCCCAACAATATTTACCTCAACCTTTAATTTGTTAAAGTTTTAACATCATACATAGTGATAGGACAAAGGATTTTGTGTTTCACTCCTTAGTTTTATGACAAGTCAAACGCATGGCAACTGTATATTGTGTATCTATGGTTGGACCACATATATGCTACGTTTAAATACAACCCAGGGCCAATGTAACTCAAATGATACATGGCCATGTCACCTGACCCATTCTGAAACTAAAATTAAAAGCCCATTAGTGGACCAGCCTGTTCTTCTCCTCCTTCATGTCTTGTCTACGTTATCTTCATTTTCCAGAATAACAGGGAAGGTTCATATCCACAACCACTCCCCAAAAAAAGTCTTTCAAATACTTTATCATGAAATCAGAAACCTAATATCATGATAAAGTCTACCTGTGACAGATACTACGTATTATTCTCAGTGTATTTTCAAATAAAAGTTACACATAACAGTCATAAGACCGTACAGTATTAATTATAAAATCTAAATCAATTATAATAATATTTATTCTATAACTGTGTTATTAATATACTAATTATACTAAATGTGATAATTATGCTAACAGCTTCAATTCCGTTAGATCCCATGAAGTTGGGTTTAGCACAAAAATTCATGGGTTTAATATTTCTACTTTTGCAACAACAACAAAAATCTCTACTATGTTCACAAAAATTTTTGGATTTAATTACTTTCTTTTTCTTTTTCTTTGTGCACATGTAGACGGCGTTTTTCAGTAGTAATTTATCAAAGGGGATCATTTGTTAATGAACCCAAAGTCAATTATAAGGGGGAGAAGTCCATTATTTCATAACATAGACATTGACAATTGGTCCTATTTTGAAGCTTTGTTATTAGTTAACGAGTCATGGTAGATAACGTACAGTTCAAAACTATGGTGGAAAGTGTCTGGGTGGTGCTTTGAAGATGAGTTAAAATACATTTCATTTAACACTTATGCCTTAGGGATGGCTACTTATACAGTACAGAATAGATGTGAAGTTGGGAAAATATTTAATGCTCCGGGCTCCACATGGTCTTTCATTTAATGAATGACACTTGTATAAAAGTTTATATTTTATTTTCTCTCTCATCTCTCTTGAATAGTTATCTCATCCTGATTGGTTTGAACCACTAAATCAATGGTGGTTCAGGATCACCAAAATTTTTCTCGTGAAATTGAGCTTTATGTAGTACAAGTTGTAGCAGTACCAACTATTTTTTTTTTTTTTTTTTGGTATAAGCAGTACCAACTAATTTGAAGAACTTATTTTGGTACATAAACATATGGATGAATGGGGGAGGTTTAGGGGATTAGCAGAGGTAGGTGAAGGATACACCATTGATGCTATGGATGACAGGATGGGTAAAAGGCGATGTGGGTAGGGGTGTGCAAAAAAATTGGTTTATGTCCTTGATCTGAATCATAATTTTTTTTTTGAACTACGTTTAAATACTGATCCACTTTTACTTGGATCAGTTTTAAACTTGACTTGTTTTAATCATAATCCGTTGACCCAAAACATGACCCGTACCCTTTATGTGAAAAAAGAAAGAAAAAGGAATCACAATTACATTAAAAGAAAAGTTTTAACGTAAAACAATTACGTCAAAAAATTTTACGAAAAATATTTCCATAAAAAAATTTCGCAAATTTTTTTTATTGTGATTAAAAATATTTTAGTAAAAAAATTTGACATAAAATTTTTTGTCAACTTTTTTTACAGAATCTAAATTTCGCCAAAATATTTCACAAAAAAACATATGCATCAAAAACTTCGGCGAAAGTTTTCGACGGAAACATTTGCGTTAAACTTTTTGACAAAAAAAAATTCGCCAAAATTTTTAGCAAAACACGTTTCCATCGAATTTCGACTACATAGTTTCATCAATTTTTTTGATACAAAACATTTCCATCAAAAATTTCAACGGAACATATTTCAGTCAAAAAATTTCGTAATAATTTTAGACAGAAAATATTTCGATAAAAGATTTCGACGAAAAAAATATTCAGTCAAAATTCTTTAGAGAATCTAAATTTCGTCGAAAGTTTCGAATTTCCGTCGAAATTTTCGTGAGAACACATTCCTATCGAAATTTTGAACGAAAAATATTCCGTCCAAATTTTTGATGGAATTCTTTTTTCGTTTAAAACATTTTAGGGAGGAAATCATTTTCGTCAAAACTTTTGACGGAAACTAAATTTTGATAGAATTATTTTTTTTGTAAAAAAATTCATTAGAGAAAAAATTTCGCCGCTTTTCGACAAATAGTAATTCGACGAAAAAATAATTTTGTAACGAAATTTTTGTCATTTGCAACGTAGAAATTTTGACGAAATTTTTTGAGGAAACCAAGTCAAGTCAAATCCAAACCGGTTCTGAACTAATTCAAACAAATCCAAACCAAGTCAGATCTGACTTGGATCAAATTAAAGCGAGTCGGGTCAAAATACCTAACATGTAAAAATCAAGTTGAGTTGAGTCAGCACAAAAATCTGACTCATGCACAGCCCTAGATGTGGGTGAAGATGTTCTAAATGATAAGTAATATGATTTTTGAAGGTAAAACACTTTAACGACAGTGAGGAGGAGAGGACCGGATGTGATGATGGGTTTGATAATTCTAAGGGCAAAGCTTGAGACTGCAAAACAAGGTAAATGACAAAAAATGAGAAAGAAGTCAGTGCCTACAAATCGGCCTTGTGTGTCATTCATTAAGAAGCATAAAAAGTGAAGGGAAAAATAAATCGTTATTCCATAAAACTTATATAGAGGGTAGTAAGTGTTAGGTATGACTCATACTTCGTATTAGATGATGACTCCCGTTGGTGGGATGTAGAGAAAGTCAATGGGGATCCTATGAATAGTAGTTTGTGTGTGTGACTCCTGTTGTGGTCTTTTGGCTTATCTTATTTTTTCTGTTTTCTTAGTAAAGTTTGGCCATGAGCCCGTTATTCCTTGAATAAGTATTGTTACTTAGGGTTTCTAATACTATTTATATTATTCTTGTAAATTGAGTGGCTTGTAATGAGTTTCAATAAAGAGAATATAATACATATTCCTACATTGAATGAATTAGGATAAATTTCTGTATCATTTTTCTTCCCTTTCTCTCTTTTCAATTTCAATCGTTTGTGTGAGTGATTGTGTGCCGATTCCAACAGTGAGCTAACCACATGACACACATCTAATAGATGTGTAACATTCTATCAATATGGCCATTACAGCAGCAAATGAAGAACCCCAGAGTGGATCCTGAACCTACAAGAAATCTATAAATCTACCTATATTTCTTTCAATTTATTTAATACACATCATAACTTAAGTTATATGGTTGTTAAGATAAGGAAGGACAACTAAAGGGGCTACTACAAGCGAAGGTGCTAGTGATGGCATTGGAACTGAACCTACTAGAACTAAAGGGCCTACTGGAGCTGAAAGAGCTGGAGGCATAACTTCTCAGTCTACAAAGAGGCAAAATAAAGCAAACTATCAACCTATGTTCACTTTCAATATATTTTAATAGGGATTTACATCTATCATTTAACATGACACAAAAAAATTTCCTACACACATAACATTTTATGGGCCCGCAGCAAAAATAAAAATAAAAAATTAAGGCACGCAAAATGAATCTCTATAACACTACACAATCATTTTTCCTACAACATAACTCTTATAAAACCCATTTTAATATAGGAAAAAACTATTCTAATGCTATATGGGATAAGTTTTTCCTCCTACATAATATACACACCCTTCGATAACTGTGTCATCTTCTTCTTCTCTTTTTTTTTTCAGGTGGTGGAGCCCACAAATTTATCTCTATGATATGAAATAATTTATGTCCTTTAATATAATGAGATTAATAAAACCCTTTGATCTATATCGTAAGTTAATTGAATTTGTCGCAGAGAAAAAGAAAAGCAACTAATGTCAATCCTTGTTTATTTTTCTCTTCATTGTGTTGTTCAGGTGCCATTAAATTACAAGGAGTTGGAATAATGTGAAACTACAGATTTCAATCTTTCGTTATATTGTTGATTTTCTTCACTGAAAACACTTAGTTAGTGACATTCTTCGTTGTATTGATGATGGTGCCACTGGAGAATATCTTCGGTATTATGCATACACCGAAAATTTGGTGCATCTTTCACTTATGTTATGACATGTGTCTTATTTTATATCAAATCACTTTCTCTCCTAATTTTAAAATACATTATTTATTATTGATTTAATTAAAGTAAGACACATGTCATAATATGAGTGAAAGATGCACCAAATTTATGGTGCATCAGTGGCACCAAAGAAATTTCCGTGCCACTAATGGTGCATAAATCATAAAAGGTCATCACTTCATTGATAAAACCACTTACTCGAGATTCAATTTTTCAATAAAACCAACCTAAACCCACAAATATTCAAATAATCATAATCCCAATAATTGGTAGTGACATTTCATAACCCTTTATCACCTAAGAGCGACATTCCATAAGACAATGATACACATCATATTAGTTATTGTTCGATTATTCAAGTTTCACCAGTCTCATATTGGTTAATAATGGGTTAAGTGAAATCCATATAAGTAAGAGAATCCATGTACCTACTACGTTAAGATTTTGGGTTGAGATATAGTATCGGATCTACTTGCTACAGTTCATGTAGCTTTAACCCATGGATGGTTGTCCCTCGCCATAGGCTCCCCTTGGACCCGCCTGACAATGATATTAGATCCGAGTTGAGCTCAAGCTAGCTTGGGGATTGGTTAGTGACGAGTTGAGTACTTTGACCTAGATACTCGATTGAGATTGAGCATACCAATCTTATATTTCACACTTGAGAAGAAAATTGTTAAATTATTTAAGTATGATACTAAGTAAAGTCGATATAAGTGTCTCTTCTTGAACCCGACCCGGCTAACACTTATCATTCCACAAAACATTACATGTTCAACTTTTGCAAAAAAGGGCTTGCCACTTTGACCGCAAAAGTTGCTATAGTTTGTAGTGAGTTCTGTGGCCTTAATTGATCGTGCCATGTAGCCAAACCATACTGGTTGAGTATTGTAGCGAGTTTAATGGCTTGATAACTCGCCAAAAATATTTTTGGTCCAAGGCATTCAGATACTACAGGTAATATTATTGAATAAGGGGTAATATAAATGTCCCCTATTTGATTTTTTTTTTATGTGTTTTTTGTATTTTTCTGTTTTGAAAGTTAAAATACAAAAATAAAAATAAAAATGAGATGTGTTCTCTAAATTTGGGAAATATTTTTTATCCTCCACCAGCAATGATTTGGTGCTCCCTCTCACAACACTAATTTTTTCTTTCCCTTTTTATTCTGGTACTTTTACTCTTTTCCAATTTTACCTTCCAATTTATACTAAGGGACCACCTAAAAAATGGTGGTCCCAAACCACAATAAATTCTCTCCTAAATTTGATTCTTAAAATTAAATAATAATTATAATTTTTAGAATTAATTTTACAGAACAGATCTCATCAAATATTTTTTGTTTCTAAAAATAAAAAACTATTTTAGAAATTGAACTTAAATATGTCATAGTATCTCCACACACACATTCTTTTTTTATTCGTGAGTTAGAGATTGGTGAAGAAGATTTGCAGGTCAAGGCCATTGTCGTAATTTAAAAATAAGTATAGTTTTCTGCTAATTAAAATATTGACGTTTTTTTGGAAGGGGACTTCCTAAATTAAATTAAGGAATGGAGCCTTTTTTTATTTTGTTTTTTCTGAAAATGTTTTGTTTTGATAGATATATCTCGAAAAAATTTACTAATTCATAACATAAAATATATTGTGCAAGAATCCATAGTTACATTTTTTTATACATTACCAAAAAAAGGAATAATAAAAAATGAAATTTGATTTTGATTGATGTTCTATCATTTTGGTTCTATATTATCTTCTCCCTACTATGCAACAAGAGATATATATATATATATATATATATATATATATATATATATATATATATATATATATATATATATATATATATATATTGGAAATTAGAGAAAATATTTTTGATACTACATGTACTGATCACTTCAAGCATTTTTTGTCAAATATAAAAAAAAATGTTTTATAAGAGTTATGTTGTATGAAAATTGATTGTTTTATTTTATAGATATTCGTTTTGCGTGTCAGATTTTTTTATTTTTTATTTGTTGCGGTCCCACAAAATATTTTGTGTGTAGGAAATTTTTTATGGTCACGTTAAATAATAGATGACAAACCCATAAAAAAAGGTAACGTATTTATACTATTATTATCTTTATCGTTATTTTTTTCCACATTTTTTTTAGTTAGATTCCCTCCGTTGCATCAAATCTACTCGCAGCTAGAAGAACTCTTGGGTTCTAATTTAGAACATGTCACACCGGGCCTTAGAGGAGATAAAGTCACGTGCCATTTTAGGTTAATTTCTATTTAAAAAAGATTAATGACATATAAGACATTTAAGATGTACGATAATTGAGACGTGACAATGTATTTGTCAAATCATTACTGAGCAAACTAAAAATTAGATCCAAATAAAAGAAAAAATAAAAATAAAACTATATTTATACGAAGGGATTTATGTTTATCATTTAATATGATTATAAAAAATTTCCTACATATACAATATTTTATGGGACTCGCATCTTTTGAAGTAAAAAAAAAAAATTATGACATACAAAAGAAATCTCTATAATATAACACAATCACTTTTCTTATAACATAACTTTTATAAAAACCTTATATTTATACTGTATTTAAATAAGGGAAAGCACAAGTTATAACCTTGCAGCAGGCACAGCCTTGAAGCAGGCACAGATTTTCGATAGGCCCATAATTATTAAATAAAGAGTGATACTCTTTTTGACGCTGAGCAGATTTCACAATATCCATGTTAGTTTATAGTAAATAAAAAAATTATTTATGATTCTAAGAAATTTAAAATAGATCAATTTAGTTAAAATTGTGATTTCTAACAAATTTAAAAAAATCATACATTAATTCCTAAAAAGGACTAAAATAATTTCATTTTAAATTTCTTAGTAACGACGAATAATCTTTTTATTTGCTTTGGACTAAAGCGAGCATCATAAAATCTGCTGATGCTGATGACCGAAAATGTTATTTATTCTTAAATAAATAAAAAAACAAAATGCTCTCCATATTTTTCCATATCTGAAATCAATGTTTTTTCTCATGTGAAAGAAAAACATATTAACCTATAAATAAAGGGTTTTTTTTGTTATTTATCTCATGCAACACATAAAAAAATGGATTAGATCCACTAAAAAAGAAAATAAAAATAAAAAAATGGGTCTATTTATTTTTTATGTGTTGCATGAGACAATTTGTCTCATGCAACATAAGAAAAATAAAACTCATAAAGGATTGTATGTTTATCATTTAACATAATATAACTTCACTTTTTTACATACATTAAAAAGGTGGGGTCCACATATTTTTCTTTCTCTTTCATCATTTCACTTTCTCTCTTCTTTTTGATGTGGGAGTTGAAAACAACACTTATATTATGTTACATAACATTAATAAAATCCATGAAATAAATATAATCTTTATAATAAACCTTTAAAAATTGAGAGCCCAGAAAGAGTCACATCGAAAATGTTAGGTTTTAAATTAAGAACTTGACTTAAGGATCAACTTGAGTCTTAATTAACCAGCAACCCGTGCCATTCTCACATGGCCACAGTAATGCCCTTTGTAGGTAGGACTCAGGGTCAGAGCCTCAGAGTTCAGACACCATCTTGATCTGAGTTGCTGTCAACCTCTGAGTTACCGACTCGTGTCGGTACCTCCCTTCTCCAAACCCACTTGTATGTAACTTGTAACTCGTGAGTCTTCTACTCTTCGTCTCTCTCTCTCTCTCCCTCCCTCACTCCCTCTCTCCATATTTACTGTCTGTCATTTCACAATGCGCACACACGGCAATCAAAACTTAGATCTATAGTCTTACAAATAATAAATTGTACTGATGCCGATGCCATTAATATCTACCTTATTTACTTTGCCAAAATCGTTCTTTTAACAACAAATTTATGTTATTCCACTAATAAAAAAAAAAAGGAATATTAATGTTTTTCTTTTCCAGCTTATAGAAATATAACCGACTAGTATATTTTTTTTTTGGTTTTTGTTTTTTGGGTTAAAAAAGGACTGTTATCTGTTTTCAAGTCCGTTCCTGTATTTGGACCTTTTTTCAGTGTCTACTCAACAGGCAACAGGTACCTTGGTAACGCTACTGTGTCTTTACTCTTGTTCTTGTTGCTGATGGTTACATTGAAGCGGAGAGAGTAGGTGGGTAGATGTGTCTTTGTTTTGTAACTTTACTCCTTTTTCTCTCTTACCCCTCTTTTTTCTCCTCTCTTTTTCCCGGCGCATGTGGCGGATTAACCGGTCAATGTTTCCATAATTCAGGTCCTAGAAGGAACACTGTCTACTGACCAAAGATCTCTCCACTGGTAAATATCCCATCTTTTTGTTGCATGTTACTCATTTCCACTCTCTCTCTCAAAAAAAAAAAAATTTCAATCTGGGAATTCTTTACTTACTCAAGATATGCTATCTTGAAACTAAAAAAGTTTTTTTTTTTTAATTTTTTTCCTCCAAGTTTTTTTTCTTAGCAAAAGCCTGGAGTGATGTCTCTGACGCTCTATGAATGGTTTGGATTTATGTGATTGTTAGCATTTTCCCAAGTTCGCAGTAGCTGTGTGTTTGCAAAAATAAACAAGTACTGGAATTTCAATAATCTGTGTTAAGGAAAACTGTTCTGGCATTTCTATTCTCCCAATTTCATGTTGTGGTGGTTCTGTGAGATGAACATTTAAAGTTGATTTTTTTTTTTTTTTTAATTATCTTCAATTTGCTAATTTTTATTTCGTGCTATCGATGTTTCCTTTATCTTCAAGTTTTCAATCTCCTCTAATCCTTTCCAAAAGGCAATCGTTACCTAGCTTTTCAAACATTGCTTGAGTTTGAACTTTTCATTCGTATGATTGTGACAGACATTTCGATGTATGTGAGTCTGGTCATTCACTATGCTTTTAGGTTTTTTCTATGAAGAGTTCCATTTCTTTTGCTCTCTTACCCCCCCTCTTCTTTTGGGCAAACTGAAGATTTCTATTTTTTTGGGGTAATGCCTCTTTAATATGCATCTTTAAATTTAATTTCTTAACCTCAACCAGAAACCATGAAAATGCAAAATTTTATTCTTTTGTAGATTGTATGGGAGAAACATCTGATTTTCGTAGGTGGGATGAATTGATTCCTGATGCCTTAGGGGTAATCTTCACCAATCTTTCTCTCCAAGAGAGAGTGACGGTGATCCCCAGGGTATGTAAATCATGGGCTAAAGCAGTAACTGGACCTTACTGCTGGCACGAGATAGACATTAAGGAGTGGAGCAACCGCTGCCAGCCTGATCAACTTGACCGCATGATTGAGATGCTTATCACAAGGAGTTGTGGATCCCTACGCAAGCTCTGTGTTTCTGGTCTCCAAACTGAGAGGATTTTCACTTTCATTGCTGAAAAGTAAGCATAACTGCATAGTTTTTATTAACATGACACATTCCATGGAGTTTATTGCAGTTTAGATCAAATCTTGTAGATAAATACTTTCCTGAATCCTGATTATTATACTAATTGTTAACAGTCTAAAATTGGATACAAATTTGACATATTCTCTATCTTGCTGCTTGTTCACATTAAAATTAGATAATCAGTCTTTATTAAGTTATGTTGATATCTTCATTGTATACTAAAACTAACGAAGGTTGTATTTATTAGCCATCTTTCTTATATAGTATCCTTTTACTCTTTTGCAAGTGCCTGCTCCCTCCAGACTTTGCGGCTGCCAAGGAGCAGTATGAGTGATTCCATTGTGGAACAGATTGCTGGGAGGCTTTCTATGATTTCTTTCTTGGATGTGAGCTACTGTATTAAAATTGGTGCCGATGCGCTAGAGATAATTGGCAAGAACTGCAAGCTACTAGAAGGGTTGTGTCGGAACATGCATCCATTGGATACAGCGGGCAAGCCGTTACAGGATGATGAAGCATATGCAATTGCCTCCACAATGCCTAAGCTCAAGCATCTTGAAATGGCTTATCATCTCATCAGCACTTCGGGCGTTCTTCAAATACTTTCAAACTGTCCTAAGCTTGAGTTTTTGGATCAGAGGGGGTGTTGGGGTGTTACACTGGACAACTTGTTCGTGAAGCAGAAGTTTCCAAAGTTGAAGGTTTTGGGGCCTTTTGTTCTTGACACTTATGAGAGTGATGGCTGGGATGATTTCTCAGATATATCAGATTCTTCTGAGTTTTTGGCCTGGGATTTTGTGGATGGTGGCGTTGGTGAATACTACGTTGATGACAGTGACAGTTATGATGGGATGTGGGATGAGGGAGGGAGGCTAGATGAACTTCAGTTCAGATATTATGAAGAGATTGAAGATGCAGGAATGTATTGGCCTCCATCTCCATAAACTGTATTACTTGTTATCAATTGCATGGTTTTATATACTTTATGTAACTAATGCTTCTGCTCGACTTTTATGTGCTCTATGAATTATGTGCTTTTTTCCCTTGAAAATGAACAAGTTTGCCTTGCTCTTTCTATGATAACTGAGTAACATTGTTGTAGATTTTTTCTTTATCGTTTGTCTGGCATATAAAAGACAGCTATCAAACTTGATGTGAAAACAATTTGATTCCCCCGGGCCATTGTGAAAGAGAAAGTAGGTACAGAAAGGGGAAGAGCAAGCTTTCTTCTTGTTTCACATATTAGAGCCCTACTTTATGGTTGAAAGGAGATTAGGGAAGAAACTTTACATTTTTAGCTTACAGTATTGTACCTTGGAAAGAACAAGCTCTCTTGTTTCTCGTTTTAGATCCCTACTTTATAACCGAAAGAGATTGGGAAAGTAAATTGACATTTAATAGCTTACAATATTGTTCGTACTTGAAAATATCTATTTGATGGAAATCATGGAATGAGGTTGTCCAAGTGGATTTTGAATTTTTATTATTGTAATAAATTTAATACTGAAAGTGAAAGCAAGCACTAAATGGTGAGTTGGCGTGAATTTCCAAATGTTGTCGGGTGTAGCCGTGATTAACTTTAATTGCACTCACTCCGTATAAAGAAATGGGTAACACAAGATATGTTTCTCCCTTTTAAGTATATAAATTGTGTTATTTTGAAATTATGAGGGAAATAGGTTTCTCCCTTTAAAGTATATAAATTGTGTTATTTTGATTTAGTATTATATATCATGGGTAGTAGTATACAGTTATAATATGAAAAGTTTCATTTTTTCTTCAGTCACTTTAGCTGATTATTTAATACATAGTCTTAAAAATTAAAAGGATATAATTACGTCTTTTAAAAAAATAAATATTAAATCCTCTATTTATTGTCATCCGGCAGAGAATTTTTTTTTTTTATTTAAGAGCATTTAAAAATTTCTCGGAGATCACCTACTAGTACAAATAGCTCAATTGTTCCTGATACCTAACTTGTGAATGATTTTTTGAGATCCACGATTATGATGTTTACAGTTCATGGAAGATGTAAAGCTCCACGGGCTTGAAAACGAACACTCATTTTCGTAGACGTTCTCCTTGCCTCCGGAGAAGTCAAGAATTTTGTTTTTTGTTGTTGTTTTTGTTTTTTTGGGGGTTACCTAAGAACTAATTGAGCTATGTTTTTATTCCAAGAAGAATGATATTCTTACTACTAAAATCTTCACTATCAATTCACTACTATCTAATCACCATTGGATCAACATTTTCTCTTTTTTCAAATTTTTTTTAACATTCTCTCTCTTTGATTCAATGATGATTAGATAGGTAGTAAATTAGTAATAAAAAATTTTGATAGTAAGAATATCCTTCCTCGTATTTCAAACCTTAGATGCCAACTTTCTCCTAATAGCGTTAAATTAAGGTAATTTTCATATGCCATTAAAATTAGACCTTCATTATGCACACCGTCTTTTCATATGAAAGATTAAGGTAATTTTCCGATTGCTTGGTTCTTTTTTTTATATTTTTTTTATTTACCTAAAAATGATAAAGGACTGCATCGCAGTGAAAAAGATTATTATTTTACTATGTGGTAACTGAACACCATGTGTATCAGTCGCCGTACTTTATATTCCCTGGGCCCATAGAATTCATTACATTATTGAATACAGATATATGGTTTTGAATTATTTTAAAATGGAAAAACATCCTGGGAACAAAGAAAAATCATATAAAAACACACATACACAGTCAAACTCGAATGATAACAAAGAATCATATCATAGTTTCTCAGAAATCCGCGACACCAAAATCTAGAGGGCCTTGAAGTCAAGAGGAGTAAAATCAAAAACTTTCCTTGAACATGTGTTATTTATTATTAGAGACAGAGTTTAAAACTCCAATGTTTTGGTGAACCGTTTCTTACGTTCTCAAATCTCACGGCAATCAAATATAATAAGAGGAAAAGTGATTATCTTCATAATTAATTCATGCACTTGTAAGGCTGAGTAATGTTCCCAGGAATGTCCCTGATGGATCTTTGCTCATACTTCTTATAATTAATTTTTTATTACATTTTTTATTTATTTACCATCTACAGTATTCTCCCTAGGTTTAACTACTATGTTACACCCTAGCTAGGAGTCACATGATTACATGTGATTATGTTTTTGGATCTTGCTGACTATTATTTCTTCAATCCATCCATTGAAACTTGTGTCCGACCATTGTTTTGAACTTCAGATAATGCCATTAAAGTTGGTGCGGCACGTGCTTAAGAAGTTCAAAGTTAAGTAATTAGGACTTTTAAGACAGATAATGACACAAAAGAGGTTTGATTATCTTCATTAATCACGGACACCTTATGGTTGGTTGCAAAATTGTGCTGACAAAGTTGGTGATTATAATTTGTCCTATTTTATTATTTTATTTGATGCCTAACATCTTTTATTAATGGGGGTTCGATTCTTTGAGCCACTTATGAGACTAATCCAAAGTTCGGGTGCAAGTATTATGGTACTTATGCCCTCCCCAGATGGTGTTGGTGGGATTCGAACCGAGGTCCTCTCCCACCACTCAGTCTCCATGCTACCAACTGAGCCACCACACTTGGGTAATGTGTGTCCTTTTAAAAAAATACAAATTATGCTCTTTTGGTTTTTAACATTATGTATTATGGGTAATACATATTTATAATATGAATTTTTTTTTCTGTGTCCGCTTAGCTAGAATGACTGAGGAGAGAAAGAAAAAAAGAAGTAAATTTTCATATTATAACTATGTATTACTCGCATTAGTTAAAATCTAACAAGATAAAAAGTGGTGTCCTTTAAAATTATAAATCTTTTTCCGTTTATAAATTCCGTTTATGAGTTTTCCTTTTCTTTTCTTTTTTAAATAGTTTATGAGTTTTCCTGATTGTGAATTATAAGGGTTGAGGTTTCTTTGTCCTCATGTCTAAATGTGAAGGCAATGTAGCAGGACCACCAAAGGCAGAGTCCTCACTTTCACATATCTGGTGCCTATTCCTTGTCCCAAGATAAAATCCGCATGAATATACAATTTTTCCGTTGAGTATGAGGTGCTTCATAATGCTTCATGATGAAATAATCAGTGGTCCCCCTTCTACATATACTCAATATTCATATTCATATGCATCAACATTTTTCTCTTTTCCCTACTACCACTTGATTGCCGATTTGCAATGATGATATATACTCTACACTTGAATTACATTCTTCTCACTTTTACATCCTACATGAATTACAAGTTGAATTTCATCTATTTCGAAATTCACATGGTAAGATTGAGAGACTTAAGTATAAACATAATTTGTTATCCAGTTTCGAACCAAAAACATTATGAGTGATTAATGAAATGGGAAAGTTAATTAGACGTGTATAAAGTCTATACCTTATGATGATCTTATTACGCAGACTTCATTAAAAACGAAGAATCCATTGAAGTTGAGTAATTGTCTCATGTTTTTGTACAATTAAATAAAGAATCTAGTAAAGGTGTTATGTTATAAAACTATTGAACAAGAAAAAAAAAACCCCGATAAATACCCTTACAGCATTAAAAAATAAAACAGAGAAAAAAGTTAGAAGCAACAGCCAACTTGTATTTTAATTTAAAAGATAAAAAGTTATTTGTTTAGTTAATTTTATTCTATGATATTTAATAAATTTACTACTTCATAATAAAAATAATATCACCCATCAACGGATTCTCTCTATCAGGTCATTCTTACAAGCTGATCCGTTATTCTAATTCTCCCCACAAAAGTTTAGAGTCACATAAGAAATCCAAGGATGAAGCTTAGAGAATAGAACTGAGTTAGTTGTATTCAAACAAGAGGTAGGATATTTTTACTACCAAAATTTTCTACTACCAACTTACTACCTATCTAATCATCATTGGATCAAAGAGAGAGAATGTTAAAATCTTTTTGAAAAAAGAGAAAATGTTGATTCAATGGTGATTAGATAGGTAGTAAGGTGGTAGTAGAAAATTTTGGTAGTAAGAATATCCCTCCTCTTCAAACAATCAAATTACATTCAACTGAGTTAAGAAAATACTAAGCATATAAAATTTGTTATGCAAAACTCAATAGAGAAAAATGTGTGACGCATTATTCATGTAATTAGACAGACCAGTCACCTATTATACTTGTATTTTAAACTTTAAGTTTTGTACAATCTATATTTTCAAAGTTATTATACACTGCAGAAATAGTTATAGATTCTATTATTTAATTTCTTTTCTTTTGGGCCTAGCCCCTTTATTCTACTAAAAAAAAAAGTTATTATACACTTAATTAACCTTATCTAAAAAAGATACACTATAATGTATTCAAATTTATAAAAAAAAGCTGTGTACAGATATCCAAATTCTCAAATTAATTAAGACTCAAGTGTTCTAGTAGCCTAGTGAATACAAAGATTTAGATTAAAAAACGGTACGTAAATATGATTAGTGTGACTTTTTTTTTTGGTTTGTTTTTCTCATATTGCATGAGAAAACAAACCCTTCCTATACTCACCATAAAAAGTTGTGCCACTCAATTTTTTTTTTGTTTTTTATTTTTTATTTTTTTAAAATAGGTGGGTCCCACACTTGATATATCTATGACATGAGATTTGAAATCTCCTATGACATAAGATTTAATTTTCTCTTTTTTTTAGTGCATTTGCAAGAAAAGCCATATCGCGTGTAGAATCAAGTGTGTTTAACATTAATATGCTTACGAATTATTATTGTCTCATGCTTAGGGATGTGCATGGGTCGAACCGAACCGGTTTTTTTGAAAAACCGAACCGAATTGGTTTAAATGGTTCGGTTCGAAAGTGGTTCGGTTCGGTTCAAAAGTGGTTCGGTTCGGAAGTGGTTCGGAACCGGTTCGGAAGTGGTTCGCAACCGGTTCGGAAGTGGTTCGAAACCGGTTCGGGTCGACCCTCTTTTGAAAAGAAAAAAATTAAAAATTTATAAAATAAAGTTATAAAAATTAATTTGGTTCGATTTGAAAATGGTTCGGTTCGGTTCGAAAACGGTTCGGTTATGAAACCGGTTCTAAAAACTCGTTCGGTTCTTAAACTGGTTCTAAAAACCGGTTCGGTTCATAAACCGGTTCTGTCATGAACTGGATTTTAAAAACAGGTTATTTTATGGAGCGGTTCGGTTCGGTTCATGGTTCGACCCACTTTTTTGGTTATTTTGCACATCCCTACTCATGCTGCTGCAAAGGGTGTTCCCTTTCTATATGTAGACGCACAAGGCTTCCTTCATTAATTATTTGGGATTGTCAATGCCTTATAAATTCTACATATTAGGATGCACCACTCCAAAACTTAACTCAAATGGTGGGAGTGCCCAAGACCTTATAAACTCCACATTAGTTGCACATAATCAGACCCAATCTACCTGTGCTGCTAAGAGAGTCCACAAGAGAAAGTGGGGGACGGCGAGGCTCTGATACCTTATCAAAGAACCTTGGGATACACCACCCAAAAACTAGCTCAAATGATGGGAATGTCAAAGACCTTATAAACTCCATATTAGTTGTTCATCCAACCAATGTGGTTCTATATATCTCAACAACTAAAAGAGAGCATTTTGTAGCTATGGGGTGGATAAATCTTTCAAAGTATATTCAAGATGACTAAAGAGTAAAGATAGCATAAATAGGGAATTAAAAAAAAAAAATCTTAACTGTAGATTCTCGTGTGTTCTTCTCATTCACTAAAATTGGTAAATAAAAAATAAAAAATCTCAACAATATTATCATAAGTGTGATTAATATAATATACGTATTACCTATATAAAAAAATTTAATGAAGAAAATGATAAAGTTACATATGTCAAACTGAAAATTTCCAAAACACATTTATAAATATTAAAGCCTAATTGATGGTACAAACTATTTCGCTTATATCAATACAGAGGATAACAACGAAGATGGACTGCAGGTGCAGCGGCCATATGGGCTTAATTTATAAAGTCATGTGCCTTTTCTATTATCCTGGGCTTTAAGCCTTTATCAATTACAGAAAGATGTGCTTTGGGCTGCAGGAGATAAACATGACCAAATGCCATCTCATTGATGGGTGAAAAAAATGATTATTTGGATAATGGGAAATAATACTCTCATGCTATACTAAAGTTAATCATTTTACTACACAAATTTATTTTCCGTGCTAATTAATTTTTCTCTTCTTTTTAAATATAAAATATGAGACCCATATTTAACTTCTCTCTATTTTTTTCTCTCCTACAATCCTACAATATAAGAAAACTTAAACCCACTAATAATTACTATTATTATTAGGAGATTAATTTTCTCATGTTACATGAGAAAATTTCCTCATGCTACACACTCAATGCATAAGTGGAGTCCACAAAAAAGTGTAAAGACAAAAGAATAAAAATGGGTTCTATCTTTTGATCATGTATATAACATGAGAATCTTTTCACATATAAAATGAGAAAAGATTAACCCTTATTATTATTATTATTATTATTATTATTATTATTTCAAAGGCCCAATTTAACTTCAATTCCTCCGTACAGGTGAAAAGCAGTACCACGAAACATAAATTTGAGATATTCAAGTTTTTGGTTAACTGGAGTTAAAAGTGACAACGTTATTTTATCATTTTGTGCTTATCACTTACCCATTTAGACGTATGTCAGTATTTGAATGTAACTGATCCACTTTAAATTTAACACTTAAAATATACGGTTCATTTGTTTTTTTGTTTTTGCGTACCACTTTCAAAATGATATATATATATATATATATGCTGTGGTTGTATAATAGGTTCCGTGCGACGAGCCAATGAAATAGAGCCATAAACTATGTTATCAGTATGGAGAAAAGAAAAAAATAGTTTTTAATCAACTTGTCATTTATATATATATATATATATATATATATATATATATATATAGGGAAGAGATCATTTGACTCCAGAGTAAGACTTATAAGTCTTACTCCTCATCCTAACCGTTGATTTCTGTCCATCCAACGGTTATAGTTTAGGAAGTTATATTAATTAATTAATTATTAATTACACTATAAATGATAACCATTGATTTCCATCCATCAATGGCTGAGATGAAGAGTAAGATTTAAAAATCTTACTATGGAGTCAAAAGAACCCTCCCCATACATATATATGGGAAATATCTATTGTGGAGCGGTTGTATAATAGACTCCGAGCGGCGAGCCAATGAAATGGAGCCATAAACTATGTTATCAGTATGGAGAAAAGAAAAAAATTGTTTTTAATCCACTTGTCATTTTTTCACTTGCAGGTACAGGTACAACTGCTGTGTGAAAGATGATCTCATGTATGTGCATGTGAGTGTGTGTGTAGTGATCGATTTTATTTTAAAATTATTTCGTTGTGAAATAAAGTTTATAAAAATATGGTAATGGATATATCTTAAAGATGTAATATACCACAAATGGTTGTTAAATGGGTCACCCTTGCTTTATTTGAGTTCTCTCATGAGGAACCAAGCCAAAACAACCCACATTTATTGTAAAATAAATAACTTGACTTAGTTATCAACTTGTAAAACATAAATGGGGTAAGCTGAATAAGCTATTTTTCTTTTCATTTATTAATTATTAGAGTTTTTAAATTCATTAGTCTTCACATTAATTAATCAAGGAAGTCAAGTTCATATACAAATAAAAATGTAACAACTCGTTATAAAAAAAATTAAAAATGTAACAACTTACCAAAAAAAAAATTAACTAACTATGGCCTTCTCTCATAGATCAAACAATTCAAACATGGGAAAAGTGTTTATCCTTTTAAATGACACAATTTATATCCTTTCACTCTCACAAAAAAGTGTACCCACATTTTTTTTTTTATCAACTCTCTCTTCTTTTTTATCTATCTCTTTCTCTCTCTTAAAATAACACAACTTTATATCCTTTAAAATAATACACACTTTACCCTTCCAACATCAATAAATTAATTTCAGTTAACCAAATGATAGTATTAAAATTGTACCCAGGTTAAATGGTCAGATCGTTCAAATTGGAAGCTAAACAAGACGATATAATTAGATTGTCTGTGCTTTATACATTAACACGAATATAACAGCCTAATCACATTATTTATGTGAGAAAACGAGCTGGCTCTTTTCATTGTCAATAAGGTTTTTTTTTTGGTGAAAGTGTCAATAAGGTATTTTATTAGATTGGGAAATATCTCAAATCCTCAAATTGCAGCCTGATGCTATTCATTTTATTTTAACCAATGTGGTATATGATTATTACACTCGAAAAATTGATTTCCGTTACCTATGGTATTAATAAAGTTTCAATTATATATTTAGAGATTTGAGTTATAGAAAAGCATGACAATTTGAATAGTCATCACATAAATGGAGTTATGACAATACATTATGAAAGTAAAAAGCTCATTCACATATTTACATTGTTGTAATTGTGATACTAAAATACGTGTAGTTTCCTGTTGCGAAATCAACAAGTATACCGTTCGTTTCAAGTAATAAAAGTGATAAGTAAAGATCGTTCCCTCGATGATTAATACACCAATGACTAATTTTAACTATTCCCTTTTTAATTGGAAGAAAAGAATTGGTTTGATTGTGAAAGTGATTTGTTGTTGTAATTTTAAAAACAGAAATTTAAAAACAATAATATTTAAAAGCATGCAATAATTATCAAGAACATCAAGAAATTATGAGAATGATTAAAAATTGTAAAATGACTGCAGCTAGGATGCACTTTACCTCTGATCCTCCCTTATATTCCTAAATTATATTTTATAAATAACTAATTTATTAGCTCACACAATTCATTATTTCCCTATAAAATAGTTGAACCCTAATGTCTTAGTGATTTCAACCCTTTAACCCAATTAGAATCGTACTGTCCTAGTAATTCCTCTTGAATCAAGCATTAAGCAAATGAATTAAAAGTCTGCAATCTATGTAAACCTATGTCTAGGTCATGCACAAATTGTTATTCTACCCTTGTCCAGATTAAAACCCCAATATGTCTATTGTGAGCCATAACTCTCAAAGCCCTTATAATTAAAGTGATGAGTTCTAATCAAGATATGAAAAAATTAACACAGGCAGAATAAAATTAACTAAACTAATTAATTTATAAAAACAATATAGGAAATATAAAGGATTCACATAGGGTCCGTGATTTCAACTACAAAAAGAAATTAGCCAGACATATTCATGTCTGACTTAAACAAATTAAAATTAAAATTGTTCATGAAAGAAAAAGAAAAGAAGATGAAGATGAAGGATCAATTGTCCTTGAACTTCAGCTTTGGTGGAATCATGATCTCTGGCGCGAGTCTCCAAGAGCTCTCTCAATTCTCTTCAGCCAAAGATTTCTGTCTTATGGGGTCTGAGACTCTATTTATAGAGTTTATTCCCTTGCTTAGAAATTTTGATCGAATCTTTATCATATATCTTGGTCCAATCTTCTCTGATTCGGCTTTGGATTTGTTTAAAAATTTCTCACGTAACTCCAGTTTTGCGCTGATAGCGTGAGAGTCTTGTTCATTGTATTGCAGGTTCACGTTACTAGCGTGGATCCCGCGCTGACAACGCGATTGGCAAGATTGGTTGGCGCTGCTGGCACCAGTGCCACGCTAGTAGCGTAATGGTTCTGGATCAAAAAGTTCTTCTTGCGCTACTAGCGCCAGTTTCACGCTAACAGCACGGGGCTTCAGATTGTTCTTCCAATTTGGGCTTCTTTTTGTCTTATTTTCCTACAAAATTAGTAGAAAATCAGTGATAAGGTATCTGATTGGATTTTATCAAATTAATAGTAATTATAGCCCTTTTTATCCAAGATTGATCAAGATTCTTTATCTATTTGACTTAAAATCATCTATATGCTGGAGGAATATCATTTCTGCTTTAATAATGAATTATGTTGCGCTTACTACCATATTGAGATGTTAATACACTGGGTGCGCATGAGATGTTACAAAGTCAGATTCAGACAAAAGCCACCACAAAAAAAGCGAGGCTCAAATTTAAAAGCCTAGGCAAACGAAGTCTGACTCAAATTAAAAA
This sequence comes from Gastrolobium villosum, assembly GCA_032173675.1. NCBI lineage: Eukaryota > Viridiplantae > Streptophyta > Magnoliopsida > Fabales > Fabaceae > Gastrolobium > Gastrolobium villosum. The sequence continues at coordinate 293,416 of JAVKPL010007683.1, forward strand.
GTCACGGCGAACGAATCTGGCTTGGATAAAAGAGGTGAAATCTGCCTCCATAAATGAAAGACTCCGGCGAAAAGCCAAGTCAAATCAAAAGGCCACTGCAAGAGAAGCTGGGCTCAAACTGAAAAGGCAAAAAGCCGCCACCACAAACTCTAGACTTTGGAGAAAAAAGTAGAGTTACCATAAAGTCAAAAATAAGCCACGACGAAGTAAGCTGGTTTTGACCAATGAAGGTCCATTAAGGCATGTCCTGGCCAAACAAGTTCCCAAAAAAGTACGATCTGAGGCCAAGGTGTAATCGTCGCCCTCATAGATACTATACGCAATGCAAAATAAGTCGAGTTTTAAACGGTCAGCATAGCAAAAAACATGAAAAGAGGCAAAAGGTCAAGAGCTGCGCCCGAACAACTTAAAAAAGGATGTTTCCCATGAGCCAGACAATTCGGTCCAAACCATGTTTGGCTGGCCAGGTCACGCCTAGATTGCCCGAAGTGGCTGAGACGCTAGCAAGGATGCAAGTAGCTACATAAAGACATTCACATTTTAGTAAAAGATTAATTATTCGGCAACATTCTGCCTACACTGAGACAACGACAAATCAAGCCAATACTGGACTTAAGGCCGTGATATAGAAGTCGAGGTAGATAGTAAAGACCCACAATTAAACGTGGCAATCCTAGAAACTGGGTTACTAGCCCTACATCCGCGAGAATCCTATAAAGCGGTACAAATTAAGACTATGGTGACATTGGTTCCTTCAAAAGTTCTCAAGCTATGAAAATCAAAAGTTCTAAAAACATTCCTTTACTCATTCTAAAACTAAATGAAAAATAAAAAAATAAATTAAGAAATTGAATTACTATTTTAAAATAGAGATATGATATACTTATCACCAATTAAGTTTATCACTTTTTACCATTAAAATTTAACCGTTGATTTCCGTTAATCTAACGGTTATAATTTATTAATATTTAATTAACAAGTGTCATCCAATAGATTATAATCGTCAAATTGACAAAAATCAATAATTACGATTTAATAATAAAAAATGATAATTTAATTGACGCTAAGTGGATCACTTTCCTTTAAAATAAAGAGGATAATGCATTGTTAAATATGTTAGCCTCCATAGGCAATTGGATAGGGGACGCGTGTCTCATTTTAATTGGCAGTCATTGAAATATTTAACTAATGACCTTAGGATAAAACATAAGGGATCCGATCCTTAGGAGAAAAATATAATGTAAAAATTTATAATGATATAAAAATGGATCAATAATAATAAAAGAAAAAATAATATTATAATAAATAATTACAAGATTATAACTATTAATCTTTCTACATAATCATATTATATATTATTTTTACACGGGACGATCCATTTAGATAAGAAATTAGAAGGTAACGTGAAAATTTCGTTGTTCACCGCTACTTCTCTCCTCTTCTCTTCGATGATGGCAACTCATCTGCTAAGGCTTCCTCTCTCTCCGCAACAGAAGCTCTGCTTAGCTATTGCGTATCATGTTGTTTCCCAAGAATAATTGTTTTTCAGTTTCATTCATTATTTAATTTTATTTTACAGCCCATATTATTTAATTTAGTTTATATTTTACAACTTGAAACTTAGATATAGATACTGGATCTTTTGTTTTAATCTATGTTTATGAAAGGTTAATATTTATTATGTTTTAATATTTTTTTATATAAAAAATATGTAGTATTGTGCCTACAAAAGTGAAAATAATAATTATGAGGTAATCACTTCCGTATAGCTTTTTGTACAATTGAGTTATTTGTTAAATGAGTCATATGTTTTTTCTAATATAATTTTGATTGGACTATAATTTTTCAACGAGTTATGATATTTATTTTAGCTACAGCAATAAAAGCTAAAAACAATCCATTGAAGACAAAAAAATTAAATAAACCAACAACCATTAATCACATTGATTCAATTTTCAATTTGTTAGACACAAAGCAGTTTAAATTTTCTAATATAATTTGGGAATAATTTGTTATAGTGTAGACTGTAAAATGAATTTAGATAAAATAAATTGTAACGAGAAATTAGATATTGTAAAAGAAAAGAATTTTATTAGATCTAATATTCTTCGTTTGTCATATTAATTATTTAAAGAAAGGAATGTCTTAAAAATTATCGTAAAAGGTGTACTTGTATTAAATTCACAACAAATTGAGATAAGCAAGAGTTTACTACAAGGTGAAATAAATATATTAATTAAATTTTTAACAATATTAAAAATAGACTTAGATGGAAAAACATACAAGATAAATAATTAAAAAAAATGAAGGTGACACTTGTAATCTATCTTCGTTTATAATATCTTATAACTATAGCTTATAACTATTCACAAAAAATAAAAGTTATTATTTATTGTGAATTAATAATTAATTAATAAATTTATTTTATATGAACAATAATTATTAATTGACAAAAATAAATGATTAAGATATAATTATAAAAGGTTATAAATGAAAATAATTTATGAATATAATTTTTTTATAAAAAAATATAAAGAATAAATTCGAAAAACATAATTTTGTTTTAACTTTTCCCTACAAAATTTGAAGCGCTTGTTACTGTTGGCCGTTGTATTTGTATATGGGTTATATTTATCTCATTTTATATGAGATAAATAATTTTCCTACACACATAAAAAGAGGTGGGTCCCATTACTCTTTTTTCTCTCTCATCTTATATGTGGGTCCCACTTATAATTTTATCTTTACTACATGAGGTAATTATTTTCCTACAACATAAGAAAAATATCTCCCTTTGTATATACTATATGGGTTTATCATCTATCATTTAACATGACAATAAAAATTTTCCTACACGCATAACATTTTGTGGAGCCCGTAACAAAAAAAAGATTCTGGCACGCAAAACAAATCTCTATAATATAAAACAATCATTTTTATTACAAGATAACTTTTATAAAATCCATCCTATGCTGAAATATGAGGCGCAAAAAGTGAATATTAATTTTGTAGGAAAGAGTAATGGAATATACCTATTTTTGTTCCTGTACTTGACACGTGTCTTACGAAGAGATGGTTTATTTTTATCGTTAACACTTAGTAGTGAGATTGTGGGAAATATCTATGGTATAATATTGTTGTTTCATTTACACAGTGTATGTAATCCAATAGAAAATAAAATATGACTGTCATTTTTTTTTTATTCAAGTGTCAATTACTAAATAAAAGATATTCCAATTACATATATAAAGAAAGAGTTTTATAATTCTCCATTAATATGAGAATTTGAATTTTCCTATGCACCCTTCGATTTTCGTGACAATATGGATCCTACACATAACTTTTTCTAACATACAGGTCCCACATATTTTGTTATCTCTATAACATGAAAATTTAATTCTCATGTTGAATGAGAAATATGAATCCCATAAAAAAATGCTTTGGAGATTGTGGGAGTAGGAAAGGCTGGAATACGAGAGAACGCAAAGATAAAAGAGATCACTCGATTAAGGAGTTAGGACTTGGGAGTGGAAAAGGGTGGGTGACTTGGATCCGCTGACGTGGAAATCTTCACCTTCAAAACATAACAGGGATATATTAGTCAATTCCGCAAATGCGCAACACAACTATGAACTATCACATTTCACACAGCATAAGTCATATGTGTCAGCTTTGGAAGTTGGAACTGTAACAATTGTAACAATGTAATGTTCCTCTGTGAACTATTACGTTACCAACAAACCTTCCTGTTACGTGCGTGAGCTTTGGAACTGTAACACAGTATTGTTCCGCTGTCAAGTCCTACGTTACACGCTAATCTGGAAAAGTGAAGGAATAAAAAATATTTTTAAAAAGTCCAAAAATCAAATAAATAAAGAGAAATAGTTATCTTATATCACACAAGACAACTATCTTATATTGCACACTCATGAAATGTGCTCATTTTTTCTTTTATATTTTTTTAAATATTATGAACTCCACAACTTTATTTCACCCACATAAAATATATGTGACATAAGATTTTTTTTTTTTGGAGATATGTAACATAAAATTAATATCTCCATATATAAAAGGGTAATAAATAGAAACCGATTCATTCGCGAAACATGCCGCAACCTAAGGAAAAAAGACATGAAATTTTAAGAATATTATCCTAAAAATTAAATGCTATAATAAAAAATTGTTTCAATTTAATGCTACAATAAAAAATTGTTTTAATTTATTGCTATAATAAAAAATTGTTTCAATTTATTGCTATATTAAAAAAATGTTTCAATTTATTGCTATAAAAAAATATTTAACCTTTTAAAAAATGATTCTTACTAAATGATGTTAGCTCAGTTAATGATGTCCGGAAACAGAACATGTGAGCATGTGTTCGATTCTCTCTAATATTGTTCTTGTGAGAAGTTTAAGAATTTAATACAGTGACCGCTTCCAATTCTGACTAGTATATTTTATTTAAAATTTAAATTAAAAAATCTTACACTTTATTCTCTTTTAATTTTTATTGTGTATCTCTTTCTCTCGTTTCAAATCATAGAATTCTATATGAAAAGTATTTCTTTAGTCAACGGAGATAAAATTATATCCAGTGAGCTCAAAATGACGTTATTTTGGGTTATAAGATTAAAAAATTATAATGATGAAGATTAATATAATCGTGTAATATATTATAATTACAAAAATACCTTTATTTTCATCCCAAAATGACATCGTTTTGGGTTCACTTATTTAAAATTCTTTGTCCATTCTATATTCCGGAAAAACATTCATCCCTAAAAGAAGAATATCAAGTGAAAAATAAAATAAAACAAAGAAAGAAAGATTGAGCGGAGCGGCGCCGTCAAGCGAAATCAACCTTAGTCCTTGGCTATAAGTAGGTGAAGAAGAACATCAACAAATCAAGCAATTTGACTTGTTCACCAACTCCTGTATCCCAGTTCTGATAATACCATTAGTATTTTTAATTGACGAAAACACCCTCCCCCCCACCAACCCCTTTCCCCTCGTCATCATCACGCATATAAAGCCCTCGTTCAGTAATTGAAGCAGCTCAAGCTCAGAGAATTCAACCTCTTTCTCTTTCTATTTCTCTGTCTCCGCTAAAAGAAACAACCAAACCACAATGGCTGTTGCTTCTTCCAACTCTCTAATTCCCGCAAAATCCTTACTCCCAACCCACCATTTCCTTGTTCCTCCCTCCAACCTTAACAACCAATGCTGCTTCCCGAACAAGCCCAGGCCCAAGCCCAACCCCAGGCCCGTACCTTCCATCCACGCCGCCGATAAGTCCCCGCCGCCACCGACCTCCACCAGTGTGGCAAAGTGGACCCTGGACGGGTGGAAATCGAAGAAGGCCCTTCAACTTCCCGAATACCCTAACAAAGAGGACCTCGAAACGGTGCTGAGGACACTGGAAGCATTCCCTCCGGTCGTGTTCGCCGGAGAGGCTAGGAACCTGGAGGAGCGGCTAGGCGAGGCTGCCATGGGCAAAGCTTTTCTTCTGCAAGGTGGAGACTGTGCCGAGAGCTTCAAGGAGTTTCATGCTAACAACATTCGTGACACCTTCAGAATCCTTCTCCAGATGAGCGTTGTTATGATGTTTGGAGGCCAAATGCCTGTCATAAAGGTTGGAAGAATGGCGGGTCAATTCGCAAAACCGAGATCGGAACCGTTCGAGGAGAAAAACGGCGTGAAGCTGCCGAGTTATAGAGGTGATAATGTGAATGGAGATGCATTTGATGAGAAGGTCAGAATTCCTGATCCACAAAGAATGATTAGAGCGTATACTCAATCCGCAGCGACTCTTAATCTTTTAAGAGCTTTTGCCACTGGAGGTTATGCTGCTATGCAAAGGGTCACCCAGTGGAATTTGGACTTCACACAGCATAGTGAACAAGGAGATAGGTGCGTGCAACTTCATTTTTTTTTTTTTTTTAGTAAAATACCTTTTTGGGTCTTAACAAAAAACATTCTCCCCATTTTATTCCCTTAAAAAAAAAAGTTGCTATAGAGATTGTTAAGAAATTCAGAGTGGACCTATTTAATCGAAATTGTTGTTCCACACAAATTAAAAAAAAAAACCCAGACCCAAATTAGTATCGAAAGGACTAAAATGGATCTATTTTGAATTTCTTAGGTACACGGAGACTAACTTTTTTCTTTGTAAGAGACTAAAATGGAGACCATATTTTTTGTGAGGGACCCAACGGGGTATTTACTTTTTTTTTCTCTCTTTCTTGAATCGGTGTCAATTTCTTTATGAGTAGAGAAGCAATCGTTTTATTTTGGATGAGAACGGATTCATTATTTTGGTTGTTGAGTTTGTTTGGTAGAAATTTTTTGCATTTAATCAGAAATTAAGAATGTATAAAATTACACGGTTTTTTCACTCTTGGTATTTTTTGTTGGTATAATCCTGAGAGGTATCCCCGTTCAATCTCCTTCGGTTACCTTGCCCTTGGGGTTACGGCCCTGTAGGCTAGCCCCCTCATTAGAACAGTGGGTACATTGAATTTCGTTAGCGGAGGAAGTATGAAACTAATCCCCAACTGAGCCCGGTGCATGACACTTTCACTGTTGGTTTTTACGTAGACGAAGTCATGTTATTGGTGTATGATTTTTTTTATGTTGTGAGTGGTAGGTCATTTTCATCACCAAGGGTTACACCAGGCTCGCCCTCTAAATTAAATAAATAAATAGAAGAAAATTAATGATTACTATCTTTCCTTAATCACGGCTCCCTTCTCTACTTCCAGAAAATCTAGATTGGCCTTCTTTTGTTGTTAAAAATTAAAGTGCTTAAAAGGGAAAGAATCGAACTAATCTGAAACAACTTTTGTTTGTTTTATACGAGATAAGGTAACAGGATATTAAAGTGATAAGAAATCCATCCTTGTTTTGATAAATGTTAAATTAAACATTATGGCCCGAATCTAAAGTTCATTAGTAACTTTAATTCATGAATCTTGTTTGTTTTATTCATGAAAAAAGTTCTTATTCGATATTATTCCATGTAGTGAATTTTAGTTATGTGCGTTATCATTGTTTCTTACTTTAAAAACATTTTTAATATTATAAGTTTGCCAAGAACAAGAACACACTACACACTGTGTTAATCCATGTTTCTCGAGGTAAATTAAATCTGTTCTTGGCATGGCAGGTACCTAGAGCTTGCTCACCGTGTTGATGAGGCCCTTGGATTCATGGCTGCTGCTGGCGTCACTGTTGACCATTCTATTATGAAAAGAACTGAGTTCTGGACTTCACATGAATGTTTGTTATTGCCCTACGAGCAATCACTTACACGATTGGACTCAACTTCGGGTCTCTATTACGATTGTTCGGCACACATGCTTTGGGTTGGTGAGAGGACGAGGCAGCTTGATGGCGCTCACGTCGAGTTTCTCAGAGGAGTTGCCAATCCCCTAGGAATTAAGGTTTGGACATGAATATTCCTCTAAACCAATACCGCACTTTCATTTTATGAAGTCATTGTAAGTCATTCATTAGTAATTCAATAATTTATGTTCAACCATATACATTCAAGAACATGAGAGAGGATCTTCAGAATTAACGAGTTTCACATAAACATACCTTTATCCATTAGTGCCGAAGAACTTTGATGGTAGAACACTTTCTTTGAGTCTTAGTCTTTACCTTTCTCTGTTCTTGTATCTTCTTTAATAGGGATTGAATACAACTTTCATAGGCAGACCCATAAGGAACGTTATTTTCTGTCAAACACCCTTATCGGAGAACTGACCATATGAACCTTTATATAATCAACAGTTATCCTTAGGTAACTTATCTTTAATGACCAAATTAACATATAATGCCCTTTTTATTAATTAAACCGAGTGACACATAATATTACACATAAGACAAATAGTTTTACTATCATAACAAAGCTTGTGCAAGCAAAACCACTTTGATGATCTATTGGGATTTCAATGTTTCTTTAGCCTCGAGTGATTGATTTTTCATTCCTTCCCATGAAGGCATGTAAGTTTCTTGATTTGAAGTTGAATATTATAATTGATAAATTGGCATCATACTCTACAGGCAAGCGATAAAATGGACCCCGACGAGCTTGTTAGACTGATTGAAATATTGAATCCCAATAACAAACCTGGGAGAATAACTGTTATCACCAGGATGGGAGCTGAGAATACGAGGGTAAAGCTTCCACATCTAATCAGGGCAGTGCGCAGATCCGGTCAAATTGTGACATGGGTCAGCGATCCTATGCATGGCAACACCATCAAGGCTCCGTGTGGACTCAAAACTCGCCCCTTCGATGCCATCAGGGTACGTACAATTCTTGTAACTAATTCTCTTTTGATTTGTTGTAAAGCATAAATTCTTTCAGGTGGTTTTTGAATTAACGTAGATATGTTTGGATTGAAGTCATGTTAGTTATTGCCGTTTACTCAAGCATAAAATTAAATCATATCGAAAACCATGCCGTTTTTGTGGAGAGTGGGAAACAATTAGAGCACCAGTAGAGGTATTTTCAGTGGCTTTTAATGCATGGTTTTGGCCTGCCGAATAGTTGTTGAAGTTTTAATATTCGAACTGGTCATAAACGGTGGGCTACCAAATCTGAAGGTTGTATTTATAAACCGGAATATTGGGTAGGTCGCAAAAGATATGCTTGTAGAATAGTGAAGTTAAGGTATTCAAGTTGTTATTTGATTATTTCATCAATTAACTCATTTTGGAGTTGGGTTGGCATTTCTTTATCAATCAGTGGTGTGATAAGACATTTGGGGCCCATTTAATTGTGAATTTTTTCTTTTTTTTTTCAATCACCAATAATCTACCAACCTTAACTAGCTGTGATAGTTCTTACCTACTTTAAAGAAAGAAACACAAATCGGTTCACAAAAGTATTGATATTTAATGGATTTTATAAAAGTTACGTAGGAAAAGTGATTGTGTTATGTTATAGAGATTCGTTTTGCGTGCCGTAATTTTTTTTGCTTCAAATGATACGGATCTCATAAAATATTGTGTGTATAGGAAATTTCTTGTGGTCATGTTAAATGAAAAGATGGAAAGCCCATATTTAATATTTGATAATTGATGCCTCTAATTTCTTTTTTAATTTGAATGACAGGCGGAGTTGAGAGCATTTTTCGACGTGCATGAACGAGAAGGAAGCCACCCGGGTGGGGTTCATCTGGAGATGACGGGTCAGAATGTGACCGAATGCATTGGTGGGTCAAGGACGGTGACGTTTGATGATCTTAGCTCACGTTACCATACACACTGTGACCCTAGGCTTAATGCTTCACAATCTCTCGAGCTTGCTTTCAACATCGCTGAACGGCTCAGAAAGAGTAGGATCAGATCTGAGCAGCATCTTCCCTCCATAGGACGACCGTAAATGGCTTTGAATATCAACAATATGACTTTGCTCTTTTTCCCTTCTATATTTATATATGCACCCAACCAACAATGTTGTTATTATACATGGACATGGACCATTCAGCTAGTAAGCCTGTATCGTGTAGTTTATTTGAATGTGTTAATTGCGAAGTATATTGCGACTGTGTTTTGGAATTATTTGGGTGGATATGCACTTGACAACATGCAGACAGAGAACTAGACCTTGTACAACATGAATCCTTTTCTGATATTTCCATGCGTGTCTACTTTGGGGACAAGTCCAAGTTATATATGATGCGATTGCGAGTCACATATTTTTCCGGTTTTGATGGTACGAAATCCGTCGATATTAGGGACATACGGAACACGACAAATAATCTCCAATATTAGGCGGTATTTTTTTTTATTACTCCATTGATTTTCGGGAATTTATCCCGATTATATCCAATCCGACCCGTTTAATTATTTAGTATTGATAGGTGAATCTCCCACCGAAATATTAGGCTATCTTCAAAGTAATGTTTACGGCTTGGCTTCCTAGTTAAATATATATTTTATGAAATTTATTTAAGAAGTTAGTTGAAGTATTAATAAATATAAATGTTAAATTAAAAGTAAATCATTTATAATATATAATATATTAATTCGAAAAGTATATGTAGTATATTAAATGTTTCTCAACTAATTTTGATATTTATTAATACAACTTCCTTAAAAGGATTTTTTTTTTGGTAATCCTTTAAGGGGGCGTTTGGTACCCGATTTTTTTTTGTTTCCCCGGGATACCTTCTTAGGACATAACTGAATCCCATGTTTGGTTAGCAGAAAATAAAAGAAATCCAGAGTTCACTTTTATCCCGGCAAAGCTTGGTATGTGTTATGCACAGTACAAAAACATAATCTGAAACTCCATTCAGAAGATGGAACTCTTTGGATCCCGGGTAAATAGAAAATGAAGTGCGCGATTATTGACGAATTTATCCTTCATCTTGTTACGAAGAGTCCACCTATTTTCGAGCTGTTATCGAGTCGTACTCCTTATAGAGAAGTTCTATTTTCATTTTGCATGAAGAGTCATAACAGGGGGTTGTGCTTCCATTTGTTTAGACTTGGTGCAATAGTCGCTTTTTTGAGTGTTCCAAATTTGTATCCTATTTCAGCGACTTAAACGGTTGAGCTTGTCCATTTCTTTCAACAAGTTCGAGTTGTGCAATCTGAACAACATGGACCATTGTTTAACTTAAGATCAAGAAAAAGGTATGTCTTTTTCACCGTTGAAGAGCCATAAATGAAACACTATGTATGGTCGTTTTGTGATTTCGTATTTTTTTTTACAGACATGTTCTTGGCAGAGGTATTATTAATTTGAAGTCAGAAATTTTATATGAGAGTTAAAATCCATTAAATTATGAGTTTCAGTTTGTTAGAAAAAGGTTGATTTTTTGTGTTGTACTGCAACATGTTCATTAATTTGAATTTTCTCAAATTAATATTTTTTTGAATGTGAAAAATGTTGGTGTCAACTTTGTATAGTAAATATTGAAGTCTGAAAACTGTCCTCAGGAACTTATTGTGTCAAATATTCATTTTTATTATGCACGATATTATATAGATGGTCTTCAAATGGTTTACAGTAAATAACAGACCTGATGTTTGTGTGTTTTAAAAGCTATGATGCACGATTAAAGAATAAAAGTGTCAAATTTGCCTTTGGGTAAGTGTTAAAACAGCTGTGGCCCATTCTAATGTAAGTATGTTTATTACCTTTTTTGGCTTTTGCAGGATTTAACTTTGGATGGAAATTTTTACAAGGCTACTTGAAGCAACAAAGAATGCTTGGGCATTGTTTGACATCCATCATTATTAAAGGCATGAACACATACTATGTCGTTATGATGGGCACAAACAAAGTTTATATGAACAAAGCTTGAAGATAGATAGCAGTTAACTGGAAGGCATTGTTATGTATTAATTAATATTTTTGTAGTTGGCATGTACTTGATGTACAATTGTAGATTACATTATATGAAATGCAGCATATTTTAGTAATGTACCCTTTGACTGTGTTATGGTACCCAGATTTATTGTGTTTACATTGAATGCAAGACAGTGAATATAACTAAACAGGTTATCAAAGCAGACAGCGAATCCAAGATTAGACAAGAATAACTCTATTTTATTAATCATGATGAAATAAACAGAGTGCTTTTTTGATTCCATGTACACTTCCAGAACTGCTTTGACAGATTCTAGCTGCATGCTGTCATGTGCTGTGTATGCGGCTCGTGCATCATTAATAGAAGAAACAGAAGAGAATAAAATGAAAGATAGGAGAAAGGCTGAAGAAGTAGAAGGAAAAGATTCAATCATTTGCAATGAAACAGAATATATTGTATGAAACATATGTTAGCTTGAAAGCTACTTCGTGAGTTATTGGTCCCTGTGAGATTTGTTTACTTTGAATGTCACAACACTAAGTTTATTACATTATCAATTAAGACAGTTCTTGTTCCATTTATCATAGTGCCATTTTTATTACATGAATATAATTAAACAGGTTCATACAAAAATAAGAGTGAATCAGAAGTCTCATAAATTCTCTATTTTATTAATCACGATGAACTAAAAAAAGCCACCATCTTCTAATTACATTCAGTTAGAAATTAACAGAATCCAACCTCTCATCATCGTGACAGATAACAGACTCACTACTATCAGTAAAACCATTCAGCAAATACAGACTCCTTTGACCACAAAGTAAAAAAACCACAGAGACTCCATTGACCCCAAGTGGATACATAATTTCTTCACACCCCCTCATCACTCTCACCACCACTATAACTACTTTCTGCTCATAGCATGTATCGAGCACACCAGCCATCGTCCAAGGATCCCATTGTCTTGGTAACTTGGCACCATTATTGGGCAAATTTGGTTCATAGTCAGCAACCTTGATTGTGATATGACCAAGGACTGCAAAACAATTTGTTGTATAGCACACTCCAGGGAACAAATCTTAGTTAGAGAGAACTCTTCACTCCGGTTAACTGCTCTGGCAGAACTAATCTGCAATGATAATCAACTGTTTGTCAACAAAAACAAGGTCTTAATATCACAAGTTGCTTATAATTTTCCTAGCCAAGGGTTGTAAGAGAACCAAAATGAAGCAAACTGCATAGTTCGATGTCACTCACTCCGTGGAGTACCACAAGTAGTCAAATAAATCTCTTGTGGTATTTAACCGCTCCAACAGACAAGTCATGATAAGGAGCTATCCACAATAGAGGCTATTTCTTCATTGAATGATTGCCAAGAGAGTCCACCATGAACAAGAACAGGAGTAATGGCACGCTGGGAACCAACCTGTAGAAAGATTTTGGAACTTTTATTTTGGTTGAAATCTGCCACTTGACAAATCTTGAAAAGAATACCCTTTGATATCATTGCAAAGAAAAATTAGCCCAACAAGAGCTTGTAAATATAAATAAGACACCAGGAAAATCTCGTTCTTTTCCTTTGATACATGTCTACTTTTATGACACTAAATATAAATAAGGGGCTTCCTTCTCTTCGTGTAGCTATGAATGATTAATTGGTATAACAATAAAAGATTAATTAAGATTTTCATTTTTTTTAGGCTGAAGTCACATTTTTAGATATGAAAAGAAAAGATGGAAATGATAAAGACACTGACAGGAGAATATCCTTGTGAAAAGCTCTGCTCTTGAATAGAAAGGAAACATAAACAAAGAAACTCAATTCTTTCTATCATCTTTATCTTTCTCTCAATCTATCTTAATCCCGATACTGTAGATCACTCACCTTCAAATCCAGAGCTGTAACACTTCGCCACAAGGCAAAGTTATTTACTAGTCTTCTGCCCCTACTTCTATATTCCCCTACTTCCATTTCTGTTAAATTCAATAAACATGTGGGCCTAACACAAGAATATAACTATAACTAGCTATATAAACATTTCAATTCCTAAAGAAATCCTTTTTCAAGATGAAATATAAGTATACTTTTTTTTTGGGTACATGCATAAGTATACTTTACTCAGAAGTGAACAGATCAGATTAAAAACCCAAGCCATTACTTCAGCAACTTCATAAAGTACCACAAAACTCATGCCAGGTCTAATCATTTCAAGTTAACTGGCTTGTCAATTTTCTTTTTTGTATCCCTTATACACATTAGAAAGACATTGTGTCTCTAGTATAACATTCTACTTCACAATAAAAAAAAGCGATACACCAAGGAGCAAATCATGGCCAAGGTTCTGAATGGATTTAGCAGATTCAATGATGCATAGAAAGACTTAAAATATTGGTAAAAAAAAGACAACTTAACAAAATGTGGGATAGTTTGATTAGATCTGCTCAAGTGGCTAATATGATGTAAAATGTTAGCAAAATTTCAACTTGTTAAGGTGGTGAATACGAAGGAAAACAAAACAAAATCCATTAAAATACCAGTTGCACTTCAATTCTGTTTTGGTAAATGAGCACATGTAGTAATACAAAAACAAGGATTCTTGAAGAGAGCCCTACATCAATATCAGCTGCCTTTTCCAGCAAGGTCGAAGGAATTAAAATCAAAATAACATTTGGTTCCTACATATCACGGTAATTGATTCCACAAGAAGCATACATTGTTGGAACGAAAACTTGGAAGCAGCACAGCTTGCACACGACTGGAACAGAGGACTATACCTGATAGTTTGCTTTTGGCTTTTCCGTCGACGATGACTCTCCACATGCGGCCTCCGAGAAACCATAGGTTCGCACTCAAACCAGAGATGTCGACCACCTTATTTCAAAAGTGGATCTTATGTATTGAAGCCTTTTCGTTTTATTCAGCACAACATAAATTTCAAACAAAACTTAAAGCTGAGGTTAGTTTCGTAAAATAAGATCACTTTCCCATTAATATTTCACAACCAACCAAACATACATTCAATAAAATTAATCATAGATTCCCGGGAAAATTTTATCATACCAAATAATTTTTACTAACATTCCGAAAAATATATATTCCTCATTGCATTTCAGTAATAATTGTTTCCAGGATTTATAAAAATTTCTCCTATACCAAACGCCCCCTAAGAGTAAAATTCTTCATATAGCATAGTAATCATTTGATTAGTACTTTAGAAAAAAAAAAAAAAAAAAAAAGAGATCAAGCCACTGGACTTGCTTTAACTTTCTGTGGGCCAACTAGTTCGACTAAATTATATTTCAATTTAATTTTTTTTCGTCTTATCCACATATTTTGCCTAGATATTTGAGGTCACGCATCAAATTCAAGGTTCAACTTATTTTGTCTCTCCATAACGTGTGACAAGTAATGTCTTGGGAAAATGTTGTGTGCCAAATCCTAAGAAACCTTAAATATTTTTTATACAAACATAGATATATACTAATGGAAAATATTATTCTTATGCAACATAGATACCATCTTTTTCCTACACATTCATTAATTTCCGTGTAATTTAATTTATAATTTTTTATTTTTTTATAAGTGAGTGGGTCTCACCCATAATTATATCTATGGTAGAAGATAACACTCTCCTCCAATATGAGATTACTAAAGCACTTAAATTAAAGACAATAATAGACTCTTCACTTATCAAGCTATTGGATTCACTGGACTCAATTCGAGCCAGCTAGTTGGGCCAATTATATTAATTTGAATTAATATTTTGTCGATTCTACCTACACTGCTACACACTTTCTCTTTGTTATTCAGACCAACCCGTTAATTGTGATAGCAATTTTATCTCATCAAAATATTGATGTGTCATAATTTTCTATCTATAGAAAAACATAGAATTTGAATATTGATTACTATGGGAATAATAAATCTACGTTGCGGGTTAGATTTCAAATCTCATGATAGATAATATCAAGCCGGATCCACCTATTAAAAAAACAAAAAATAAAAAATGAGTAGCACACCTTTATAAAGGGTTTGTTTTCTCATGCAACATGAGAAAAACAAACCCCTACAATCATATTATGAAAAAACTATTAATATTTTATTATATAATTGAAGTTTTTATACTAGTTGAGCTAAAAGTTTTTAATTAAATGAGCAAATTTATTTTGACACCTTTTTGACACTATTATCTTATTAAAATATTAATTTGTATCATAATATTATATTTTATTAAAAATAATATAAAAACTGAATATTAATTAATATCAAATTAATGAAAATATTTATCAACATTTTTAAGATTTTAAATATCTCTCTTTAAAACAATTACCGCCTAATATCTAGTATGCCTAACGTAAACAGTTATAAAGAAAAAAAGAAACAAAATGTGGCTGCTGGGATTCGAGCCCAGGTCTCCACGGCCACAACGTGGAATTCTCACCACTAAACTACAGCCACTTTGTTGTAAAGATTCCCCACAATATTTGGATCATATATTAATTTATTATTTCCTCAATCAAGTATTTTTTAACAAATCTATCTTTATATATTAAATTAAGTAATAATACAAGTAATTTTAAATTTTTTAGTTAATTGTGCATATATTTTTTATAACCTGAAACATTTTTTATTTTCGTTTTTGTAATTTTTACTCATTTGAGTTTTTTGGTCATCATATTATTTTATTTTTTTTAAATGCCCATCCTTAATTACAATTTCTTTCATTTCAATATTTTCCTCTGAAGTCTCAATGATAAGTTAATAAATAAAAAATATAAAGACCAATCTCTCATCATATAAATCGGAATCAATACTTTCATGAGTAGATATTTAAAAACTAAAACATAAATAAAAAAAATACAGGGACCGATATTTAATATTAAAACCAAAATTTAAATGAGTACAAATATAATAAACAGTATAAACTAAAAATAATAATGATGATAAGGACCAAAAGGTCCAAAACCCATATAAATGAACACCACATGTACTAAAATCTTATTTAGACCTATATTTTAAACTTCATAATTGTATTTATAAAAACATTTAAGGAAAACATTAGCGTTTTAAGTTTGATAACTATGTTTTATAAGTGAGTTTTCAATCAAAAAATTTCAAATTACAAAAATTTCTAACTATAAAATGTAGGTATTGATAAAATTTCATTTGTACTAAGCATAGAAAATGGTAATTAAATATAATTTACCCGAGTGAAACTTTTTTCTTAAGTGACAGTTTTAAAATCATGGGTAATACAATTATCATGTAATAGGAAAATAATGATGCTTCCTACACATGGAAAAAATCAGGAGAGAGAAGAGAAAATGAAATGAGAGAAAAAATTTCTTTGGTCCTATGAATGTGTTGACAGAAAAGTGAGATTGTTTTGCTGTTACATGATAATAGTATTACCCTAAAATCATAGGTGGATAGATTGTGAAGAACCCTTAAACTCTAAAAATACGATTATTAGTTCACAATAGTAAACCCAGACACAGACTTTTTATTTTTGAAAGAAGAATTGTTTGACACTTATCCTAATACTAATTTTCCTTTCAAAATAAAGGGAAGTGACGAAAGAAAGTAGTGAATCAAGTAAAAAATTTCTGTATTACAAAACCAAATCAACAAGGCAAGGCTGGAATTGTAGGCATTATTATTATGGGTTTATATTTCTCATGGGATTGGAATCAAAAAAATTTCTTATGCACACTCAATCAAAATGGGACCCATTATGAGAGAGAAAAAAATAAATCAAAAAAGTAGAAGCACGTGGATCAATGGGTCAATGGGTCAATGGAAATGTATCCTTTTCTTATGCAACATGAGAACTTCATTACCCTTATTATTAATATCGAAAAACACCCCACAAACTGCTTTTATGCTTGATAGTAAACATAGGTGAACACCATTAATAAGGCACATTTGATATCTTCCATGAAAACTAGTAATGAGAATTGCACATACATTGACATTGATAAGTAATAACTCTAATGCTCAAAATTACTTTCTTTTCGTTCATATAAATTTCCTCTTTAATGAGGTATATTTATACAGATGGAATAAACAAATAGTATCAGAAAAAATAGGTAACATTATATCAGTTTGTTTGTAATTTTAAACTATTTAACAAACTTTGATCTTATCTACAGTAACAACATTTTAAATTCAAATTTTCTTTCAACACTTCCCCTTAAGTTGGGGCATGAATATTGGTCATTCCCAACTTGTCAATCATTTCTTCAAAGACTTTTTCATAAACTGCTTTAGTTAAGATGTCTGCAATCTGATCTTCAGATTTTACATGAGGAGCTTGAATGATCTTTTTTTCTAGCTTTTCTTTGATGAAGTGTCTATCCATTTCAACATGTTTTGTTCTATCATGTAGAACCGGATTATGTGCAATTTCCACAGCAGTTTTGTTGTCACAATATAAATGCATAGGTTGATCATAAAAAATTCCACAGTCTGCCAATATGCTTTTAATCCACAAGAGTTCACAAATACCATATGCCATACCTCTAAATTCTGCTTCTGCACTTGATCTTGCCATTACATTTTGTTTCTTGCTCCTCCATGTAGGGATGTGCATGGGTCGAACCGAACCGAATTTTTTGAAAAACCGAACCGAATTGGTTTAAATGGTTCGGTTTGAAAGTGGTTCGATTCGGTTCAAAACTGGTTTGGTTCGGAAGTGGTTCGGTTCGGTTCGGGTCGACCCTCTTTTGAAAAGAAAAAAAATTAAAATTTAAAAAATTGTTATAAAATCAATTTGGTTAGGTTTGAAAATAGTTCGGTTCGGTTCGGAAACGGTTCGGTTCTTAAACCGGTTCTAAAAACTGGTCCGGTTCATGAACTGGTTCTTTAAAAACCGAATCGGTTAATGAATCATTTTTTAAAAACCGGTTATTTTAAGGGGAGGTTCGGTTAGGTTCATGGTGCGGTTCAATTTTTTAGTTATTTTGCACACCCCTACCTCCATGTAACTAAGTTTCCCTCCACAAAGGTAAAGTACCCTGAAGTGGATTGTCTAGTTATCTTGTCACCAGCCCAATCTGCGTCTATGTA
This sequence comes from Gastrolobium villosum, assembly GCA_032173675.1. Classification (NCBI taxonomy): domain Eukaryota; kingdom Viridiplantae; phylum Streptophyta; class Magnoliopsida; order Fabales; family Fabaceae; genus Gastrolobium; species Gastrolobium villosum. The sequence goes on from JAVKPL010007683.1 coordinate 311,818, forward strand.
GCCTTCAATGCAAGCTTTGTTATGTTTTGAGAAAAGTAACCTTCTCCTGGTGTGCCTTTGAGATATCTTAAAATTCAAAAAATAGCCTTCATATGATCTTCACTTGGTGAATGCATGAATCTGCTAACAATACTTACTGAATAAGCAATATCTGGCCTAGTATGTGACAAGTACACTAGCCTCCCTACCTATCTCTGATATCTGTTTTTATCTGTGTCAATTTGATCTGGCTATACGCCTAGTGAGTGATTCATCTCAATAGGGGTGTCAGCTGGCTTGCAAGCCAACATGCCTGTTTCGGATAATAAATCCAGAATGTATTTTCTTTGGGATAAAAATATACCATTTTTCGACCTTGCAACCTCTATGCCAAGGAAGTACTTTAAGTTGCCGAGGTCTTTATGTCAAACTCAGCTGCTAACCGTCTTTTTAGTGACTTCATTTCCTCTATATCATCTCATGTCAATAGCATATCATCCACGTACACAATAAGAATGACTATTTCTTCTTTAATTTGCTTTATGAACAAAGTATGATTAGAATTGCTTTGTTTAGGGAAGGGGAAAGTTGAAGAGAACCTTGACCAGTGATTATGGCAGACCCACCATTTGTATTAGTAATGGATGATTTTGGGGAGGACGTAAAGTTAGATAAAAGAGAGAAATTGCGAATCATATGGTCAAAAACACCAGTATCAACTATCCATATATTATTCCCAAAATGGGTAGAGAGCAAAGAACTTACCACGAATGTCTTCATAAACAGCATTAGCCTGAGGAGAGGGAGGAGAAGCATCGTCAGTCGTGACATGAAGAGGTTTATAGGGAAGTTCCGCGAGGCCTTTGGGTGAAGTCTCACAATTTTGGGTAGCCGATGATCTCATAACACCGAGTTTTGGTATGACCTGAATCGCCACAATGGGACAGACAAGTGTCTTGTCAGGTAGGAGCATTTCGAGGCTTGGGAGGAGGAACCGCCGAAGAAGGACGTGGTGCATGAGTCAATAAGGCAAACGAATCCGGCGAAGATAGGGGACGATTCATGGAGATCCGTTGTTGAAATTCACGACGCACATATGTATACGTGCCCTCTAGGTCCACCTTTGGGTCTTTGTGAAGGATTTCACACTGAACCTAGTCGAAGTCAGGATCTAAGCCACTGAGGAATATGTAAACCCGAAGACGAGCATGGGCAGAGTGCGACTGGACAACCCCATCAACGGTGGTTTCTTGGGAGGACATGCAATGATCAATTTCTTGAAAAATCGAGAGAAGTTCATTGTAGTAGGTAGGGAGAGGCTGGCCATTTTGCTTGGTGTTGAAGGACCACTGATTCAATTTGAAGAGGCAAGATTCGTCCGAGCCATCATAGAACGTGTGTTGAGCAGCCTCCCTGATTTCATGAGCAGATTCCAGATGGATGAAGTGTTGCATCAATAGTGGAGTCATGGAGTCAATAAGCCAACTCTTGACTCACTGATTTTTTGTGGTGGTGAGATGAGTGGCCGATGGCTTCGTCGTCATGCCAGTAGGTAACCAAGTTTATTCCGGGCACTGATACGCATTTCCATCAATTGGGACCAAAGAGGGTAATTGGATTCATCAAGAATTATGGTGATGCGAAAAGGAGGCGTCTTTGGTGGGTGACGATGTTGGAAGGTGGGATAGTGGAAGAATTGGAAGGAGGGCCAGTGGAATTCAAGGGTGGGTCGGTAGTGTCCATGGATGAATTAGGAAATTAGGGATTTGAGAACAAATTAAGTGTGGGGTCCAAGAGGAAGGGAAAGTAAGAGAGGAAAGAGGGGAAATTTGATTTAGGATCGTAATGTAACTGATACCATGTTGAAATTAATAACTCTAATGCTGAGAATTGCTTTCTTTTCATTCATATAAATTTCCTCTTTAATGATGTACTTTTATACAGATGGAATAAATAAAAAGTATTAGAAAAAATAGGTAACATCCTATCAGTCTATTTGTAATTTTAAACTATCTAACAAACTTTGATCTATCTACATTAACAACATTTTAAATTAAATTTCCTTTCGACAAAATTACTTGAGAGTTGCAATTTCAAGGAAGAGGAGAAATTCAAATCTGAACTCATTATTCTTCCCGAACTTTAGACAGGTTGGTATCTATTAAAAAAATCATAATGTTTACTTGCGTTTGCCATCAAATGAATTTCCAGGCAGAAACAGAGTAAAATGGTGTTCCTTTCCATCCAACGAGAAGGCAATGCCCATTCCTATCAAATGTGCAAAAACTTCCAAGGAAATCTTCGAGCCACCAAATCCGCTTGGTATAGTACAAGCATGCTCAATTCAGTCTCCATCATTCCAAAGCGAGAGAAAAAAGCCCTCCAAACATCAATCTTTACATACCGAGTCTTTCTTCTTCCGTCTCTTCCCAGCCACAATATTCTTGATTCCTCGA